>QJPP01007660.1:607485-1106478 GCA_003996215.1 Jaltomata sinuosa | reverse complement strand
GTTACAAATGCAACAAAATCACCCCTGTTTATATTTATTTGGGGATGGTTCTAGATACTAAAATTCTATATAATTCTATCCTTAAGAGTTAAGACTCTAAAATATCTAGATATTTCTCAAGTACAATAAATAGTAAAAATATTACTCCATTACTGTCACGCCCCAAACCATGGGAGGCATGACCGACACCCGGAGCCCCAAAAGGCCGAGGGTGTCAAAATAGAGTGTATCTCTATTGAATTTGCTGGGGGTCTGAGACCGACAAGGTCTCTAAGAATAGAAATTTGAAACACTAAAAGCTCAATAGTAGTTAAGCAACTCAAGGCCGACAAGGTTATTATCATAGTAGATAGCTAATAACAAGGCCGACAAGGCCATACCCAACACTGATATACATATACACGTCTACAAGCCTCTAGGAGTAAGTAAAATATCTCATATCCAGGACAGGGCCCTGGACTACCCATAAGTTGTACATATACATAACCTGGCCAAAATATAAGCTAGACCTCTGACTCGTCAGCTCCAGGAAGAAGGGAGCTTACCAAAATGGCTGAACTTTGCAACTCCTATTAAAGAGATCTGTCTGGATATCTGTCTGGACCTGCAGGCATGTATGCAGCGCCCCCAGGCAATGGGGACGTCAGTACGACAATAATGTACTGGCATGTAAGGTAGAAATATAAAAGCAAGTCGCAAGTAGTAAATCCGAACAAGATAAAATATGAAACTTGTAAACTGTAATTGGTAAGACTCATTAAGCTCTTTCTCCTTTATTCTTTTTAGAACACAACACATGCATTAACTCACGCTGCAACTCACTCTTTATAACCCACACTGAACCACAATAGCGCCTCGCCGCACCCTATATTTAATAGCCTCAATATGGCAGTAGCGCCTCGGCGCACACTATGTATATAATGGCCTCAATATGGCAGTAGCACCTCGGTGCACACTATGTGTATAATGGCCTCAATATGGCAGTAGCACCTCGGTGCACACTATGTATATAATAGCCTCAATATGGCAGTAGCACCTCGGTGCACACTAACACGCAAATCATGCATAATAAGTGTATTACTAGATTGACCTTCCAAGCTATTCTTGTTATTTATGAAGGTTCATTTAGATAACTTCTTTAGCCTTGGCTTACTAGGTGTTGGACTCAACATACCAAACACATATAAATGGGGATTTGACTTTCTAATTTTCCTTGTATACTTTCTAAAGCTTGATTAGAGATCACAATACAAAGAAGAAACTTGACAAAAGGATAACTTACATTTCGTGCAAAAAGAATCAGATTTTTATAAGAAGGCGACTTGAATCACCATAATGTATAAATTAGTTCCTTAAGACTTGTTGAGTTACCAATCAGCTCTCTTACAACAAAATACTCAAATTCCTTCTTTCGGAGATTTAGAGTTCTATTTCTAGATTCATGCCGATAAGGAATAAAGAAGCCTTAACATACCTCGTTCTTTCCGAAGATTGCGCTTACCACAACTTGGACTTTCCTTTATTAAGTTAATCTACAACACAAGGGTATAATGAAGCTAATATTAGCTCTTAAACCTGCTGCAACATCCCCAAAACAGTAGCTAAACATTTCCCGGGCAGATTTACGTATTTTGCATTAATTAAAGTGTATCGTCACACCTTTCTCCCCTATCCAATACACATCTCACACACACCAACCTACTGCCTCCAATAATACAAAACACATCAAACATCCCCTACACAACTCACCATGCCGAAATACAATAGCAACACATTGAACCCACGGCTTCCGATCGTCGTCCCGTGAGTTCTTAACAACAATTCAACAACAATTGTTCATCCGAACTTCAATCCAAAAATATTATTATGGGCAGAGTACTTACCACACTTGAAGGTGTATTTTTATCCTCTTTTTATTGATGCTTTAAAAGCTTAAGTACCCCCTACACATACACCAACAAGAGAAGAAGAAATTTCTTAATTGTTACACAATTTCTATGTGTTAAATCATAAGAAAGGGGCTGCCATAGTTCATCTCTTTCTTACCATAGGATATCCTAGCTATATGTAGTATAGTAATACCAAGATAACAAGTTGATTAACTCACCTTATGCTTGAATTAATCTTGGTCTTCTTAGAACCCTAAAGGGAGAGAAGGGCTGCCAAAAGGGAATGAGATAAGAGAGAATTTTCCAGCTTTTTGTGATCAACATTGATCAGCAAATGGCCTGTATAAAGGGACCTTTTTGGCCGACTTTTTTTGAGTATATTTGGGCCAAAATGGGTCAAGAAACTTGGGCCAAAATTACCCTTTGCTTGGGCCTCAAAAGGGTTAAGTTTTTTGGCTGATTTTGGGCTTCTCTTGGGTCAAAATGTGGTCAATATTGGTGGCTACCTTTTGTAGTTGTTTGGGCCAGATTTGGTTGTGCTTTGATGGGCCAACTTTAAGCTTCATTTGGGATACCATTAGGTCTAATAATCCATGGTGTTGCTGCCCGTAATCGTCCCTCGGAACTTAGTTCGTTAGCGTAGGTAGGTGATGCACCTACTTGTCACCTAAGAGCTTAGATAAGTCGAGCAAGTACCTCACTTGTTTTATCTCATTTTCAAAACCCTCCTCCTTATAACTTAACTTAACACTTATATACATTCGACCATTTCAAATTCTAGGCCAAAGTACCCCTTCACAATCTCGAGCTCAAATACCTTCGTCGATATTTACTTAGTCACATAGGTTTTGAAAGGTACGGGGTGTTATATCCTTCCCCCTTAGAATCATTCGTCCTCGAATGAGGGTAATGCATATAGAGCTCTAGTCCCTTAGGATTTTTTGAAATTTTGACAGAGTTTCCTTTATAATTGGGACTATCCAAAAACCTGAAACTCAGCAAAAGTCCAGCACGATGCCTCACAGGGCGATACAACTATATATAATTAAATGTAATCATTTTCACATGTTCAAACCTGATCATATTTGCAAAGTAGGAAGAGTATCAAGAATATAAGAATATGACTTACCTCTGTACTATCTTCAAGTCATAAATAACTGGGGATGTTTTTTCCTCATTTCTTCCTCGGCTTCCCACGTCATTTTCTCAATATTATTATTTCTCCACAACACCTTTACTGAGGCTACTTCTTTGGTTCTGAGCTTCCTAACTTGACGATCTAGGATATAAATTGGTACTTCCTTATAGGATAAGTCTTCAGAAAGTTGAACATCTTTAATAGGCATAATACGTGAAGGATCTCCTATGCACCTTCATATCATCGATACATGAAATACAGGATGGACTGTCTCCAATTCTGTGGGTAAATCTAGCTCATATGCCACTTTTCCTACCCTCCGAATGATCCTGTATGGTCCAATATATCTTGGACTAAGCTTTCCCTTTTTACCAAATCGCATAACGCCTTTCATGGGCGAAACCTTTAGGAAAACCAAATCACTAATATTAAATTCCAAATCCCGACGTCGCACATCTGCATATGATTTCTGCCTACTCTGGGCTGTTAGTAATCTTTCTCGGATTAGCTTCACCTTCTCCATTGCCTGATTAACTAAGTCTGGCCCTAATAATCCTGCTTCTCCAATTTCAAACCATCCAATTGGTGATCTACACTTTCGCCCGTATAAAGCCTCATAAGGAGCCATTTGAATGCTTGCATGGAAGCTATTATTATAAGCAAACTCAACTAGTGGCAAATGGTCATCCCAACTCCCTTTAAAATCTAGTACACAAGCTCGTAGCATATCTTCGAGTGTTTGAATAGTGCGTTCAGCTTGTCCATCTGTCTGTGGATGAAAAGTTGTACTGAGACTTATTTGAGTACCTAAACCTCTCTGGAAAGACCTCCAGAAATTTGCTGTAAACTGAGCACCCCTATCTGAAATGATGGAAATTGGGACACCATGAAGTCGAACTATTTCACTAATATACAACTTGGCATAATCTTCAGCAGTATAAGTTGTCCTAACTGGCAAAAAGTGAGCTAATTTTGTAAGTCTATCTACAATCACCCATATGGAATCATACTTCCGATAAGTATGGGGTAAGCCTGTAATAAAGTCCATGTTGATCACCTCCCATTTCCAGGTAGGTATCACTATACTTTGAGTTAGACCTCCGGGTCTCTGGTGTTCAATTTTTATCTGTTGACAATTCGGGCATTGGGCTACAAACTCTGCAATATTTCTCTTCATATTATTTCACCAATAAATTTATCGAAGATCATGATACATCTTCGTCGCTCCTGGATGGATCGAATAGCGGGAATAGTGAACTTCTGCCAAAATTTTCTCCCGAAGCTCCCCGACGTTAGGTACACATAGACGACCTTGATATCTCAGAACCCCATCCTCCTTAAGCTCTATTAGTGGTTGCTTCTGTTGTGGAATTTCCTCCCTTAATCTTACTAATTCTGGATAATCATATTGTCTTTCCTTTACCTCTGTCACAAGTGAGGATTCCGCAGTGCTTTGAATAACAACTCCCCCATTACCTTGGTCTAGTAGTCGAACCTGCAAATTAGCTAACTGATGTAGTTCTCTTGTCATCTCAATCTTTCTATTTTCCACGTGGCTCAAGCTTCCCATGGATTTGCGGCTAAGTGCATCGGCCTTCCCTGGATGGTACAAAATATCTACGTCATAATCCTTTAGTAACTCTAGCCACCTTCTTTGCCTTAGGTTTAAATCCTTCTATTTGAATAAATACTGTAGACTTTTGTGGTCCGAAAACACGTCTACATGGACTCCAAACAAGTAATGGCGCCAAATTTTCAAGGCAAATATAACTGCTGCCAACTCAAGATCATGAGTAGGGTAATTTTGTTCGTGCTTTCTTAGTTGTCTTGAGGCATAGGCAATAACTTTACCATGTTGCATTAAAACGCAACCCAACCCAATCCTTGAAGCATCACAATAAACAACATAACCTTCTGTGCCCTCTGGCAGAGTTAAGACAGGTGCTGAAGTAAGCCTGTCCTTCAACTCCTGAAAACTCTGCTCACATGCATCAGACCACTGGAACTTGGCAGCTTTATGAGTCAACTTTGTCAATGGTGCAGATATAGAAGAAAACCCTTCTACAAACCTTCGATAATAACCTGCTAAGCCCAAAAAACTACGGATCTCTGTAGCATTCAAGGGCCTCGGCCAATTCTTTACTGCTTCAATCTTTTGGCCGTCAACTCTAATACCTTCGTCTGTAATTATATGGCCAAGAAAAGCCACTGAAGTCAACCAAAACTCACATTTGGAGAACTTCGCATATAATTTATGATTCTGAAGTGTTTGCAATACTGCACGTAAATGATCAGCATGTTCGGCTTTGGACCGCGAGTAAATCAGGATATCGTCAATAAATACGATCACGAATACATCTAGGAATGGCTTGAATACCCGATTCATTAGGTCCATAAAAGCTGCTGGGGCATTAGTAAGCCCAAAAGACATTACTAGAAATTCAAAGTGGCCATACCTTGTCCTAAAGGCTGTTTTTGGAACATCTACCCCTTTAACACGTAACTGGTGATACCCCGACCGCAAGTCAATCTTTGAAAAACATTTGGCGCCTTGCAACTGATCAAAAAGGTCATCAATCCTTGGAAGCGGATACTTATTCTTGATTGTAGCTTTGTTCAGTTGTCGGTAATCGATACACATTCTCAAGGACCCATCCTTCTTACGAACAAACAAAACTGGTGCGCCCCATGGCGATGTACTAGGCCTAATGAAACCTTTTTCGAGTAAATCCTTTAATTGTTCCTTTAACTCTCTTAATTCTGCAGGAGCCATCCTGTAAGGGGGAATTGATATTGGCTGAGTATCTGGGAGTAGGTCAATGGCAAACTCAATTTCCCTTTCTGGAGGGATTCCTGGAAGCTCATCCGGGAATACATCTAGAAATTGACTCACCACGGGAACCGATTGAAGAGTCACTGGTCCTTCTTCTATACTTTGTACTCGGACTAAATGATAAATATAGCCTTTAGAAATCATTTTCTGGGCTTTAAGGTAGGAAATAAACCTACCCCTTGGCGTGGCAGCATTACCTTTCCACTCCAGGATTGTCTCTTTTGGAAAATGGAATTTGACAACCTTAGTTCTACAATCGATATTAGCATAACATGCAGCTAACCAGTCCATGCCCATAATGACATCGAAGTCAATCATATCTAAATCGATTAGATCAGCTGAAGTGAGATGGTCATAAATCCACACTGCACAATCTCGATAAACTCGTCTAGCTATAATAGATTCACCAACCGGCGTAGATACAACAAATGGTCTAGGCAATAACTCAGGGCCTACCCCCAACTTACCAACAACGAGCGGGGTAACATATGAAAGAGTAGAGCCAGGATCTATAAGTGCATAAACAGCATGAGTAAAAATAGTCAATGTACCTGTAACAACATCAGGTGACGATTCCAAGTCCTGGCGACCGGCTAGAGCATAAGTGCGATTCTGACCACCGCCTGAACTGGATGCTCCTCCTCCTCCTCTACCTATACCACGACCTGGTGTAGCCTGTTGTCCTGTCCTAGGGGGACGAATAGTAGATGAAGAAGCTGACATCGACCCTGTAGGCTGGGATATCTCACTCCTACCTCTACTCGGACAGTCTCGCATAAAGTGACCAGGATGCCCACACGAATAACAAGTATCTGAACCTAGGCGACATATCCCCGGATGCTTCCTACTGCACTGAACACAAGGTGTCAAAGGTGGCCTCATCTGACCCGAATGCCCCTGGCGATAGGAACTGGATGCACCTGAACTGTGGCCTGGTCCAGTCTGAGAAAAATGATCATACCTCTGCCTTTGCAACTGATATGGGGAACCACTAGTAGGGTGGGGTGATCGCCTATTAAAATGTGGCCTAACATTACCTCGTGGCTCTACATAGGACCCAGTAGATCTAGCCCTCTTATTCTGATCCCTTTCTCGGCTTTGGTTATCTCCAATTTGTACTTCAAGATCCTCTGCAGTCTGAGCAATAGCCTGTATCTTAGAAATATTCATATCCTCTTGTGTGGCTGCTATTGTTAATCCCTTAATCAATTCATCCTTAAGATCACGCACATATCGATGAACTCTAGCTCGCATCGTACTCACAATATCGGGGGCATACCTGGCTAATGAATTAAATCTGAGGCTATACTGTCGAACATTCATATTGCCCTGCCTAAGGGCTAGAAATTGATCAAGTCTGGCCTCTCGAACCTCCTGTGGAAGATAGTGAGCTAGGAAGGCCTCTGAAAATTCCTCCCATTCAGCTGGGGGTGCATTTGATCCCCTAGACCGATCCCAAGCCTCGAACCATAAAATGGCCACATCTCGTAACCTGAAAGATGCAAACTCCACTGCCTCCACTACTGTTGCATGCATAACTCGAAGTACTCGATAAGTCTGATCAATAAACTCCTGAGGATCCTCACGTGGGTCAGAGCCTGTAAATATAGGAGGACTTAGGCTAATAAACTCTCGAGCCCTAGAACTTTCTGAGCCACCTGACCTAGCACTCGTTGATGCCCCAATTTGTTGTTGTTGTGTGGCTACCATCTGGGTCAATAATCGAACAGCACTCCTGATGTCCTGGTCCTCTGCTTCAGGTGGAGGAGCTACATGTGCTGGTTCATCTCTAGCTATCTCAGATGCCACTGGAGCAGGTGGGGTCAGGGGTACTGGATCCCCTCTAGTCTCATCAGGTACTTGATAAACTGGGATCTCTGGTGTCGGTGATTCACTTTGAGCCTCAAATCTATCCAATCGGATAGGCGGGGAACGACTAGTACCTTCCCCCGTATCCGTGCCAACCCGTCGGCTACTCATTTGTCTAGTCACAGGCATTTCTGTAGACAAGGAAGAGAAAAACATGAATTAGACTTCAAACATCTTATGACCTCGCTCTATTGCACGATCTAGCAAATGAAAGAAGGATAACATTTCCTAAATGTCCCGTAGCCTCATGATTATAGGTATGGTGCACAACATACCCATAAACAAGACTCTACTAGACATGGCTTGTAGACTCCCTGGGATTCGACGTGCTCTGATACCAAGTTTGTCACGCCCCAAACCATGGGAGGCATGACCGACACCCGGAGCCCCAAAAGGCCGAGGGTGTCAAAATAGAGTGTATCTCTATTGAACTTGCTGGGGGTCTGAGACCGACAAGGTCTCTAAGAATAGCAATTTGAAACACTAAAAGCTCAATAGTAGTTAAGCAACTCAAGGCCGACAAGGCTATTATCATAGTAGATAGCTAATAACAAGGCCGACAAGGCCATACCCAACACTGATATACATATACACGTCTACAAGCCTCTAGGAGTAAGTAAAATATCTCATATCCAGGACAGGGCCCTGGACTACCCATAAGTTGTACATATACATAACCTGGCCAAAATATAAGCTAGACCTCTGACTCGTCAGCTCCAGGAAGAATGGAGCTTACCAAAATGGCTTAACTTTGCAACTCCTACTGAAGAGATCTGTCTAGATATCTGTCTGGACCTGCAGGCATGTATGCAGCTCCCCCAGGCAATGAGGACGTCAGTACGACAATAATGTACTGGCATGTAAGGTAGAAACATAAAAGCAAGTCGCAAGTAGTAAATCTGAACAAGATAAAATATGAAACTTGTAAACTGTAATTGGTAAGACTCGTTAAGCTCTTTCTCCTTTATTCTTTTTAGAACACACCACATGCATTAACTCACGCTGCAACTCACTCTTTATAACCCACACTGTACCACAACAGCGCCTCGGCGCACCCTATATTTAATAGCCTCAATATGGCAGTAGCGCCTCGGCACACACTATGTATATAATGGCCTCAATATGGCAGTAGCACCTCGGTGCACACTATGTGTATAATGGCCTCAATATGGCAGTAGCACCTCGGTGCACACTATGTATATAATAGCCTCAATATGGCAGTAGCACCTCGGTGCACACTAACACGCGAACCACACATAATAAGTGTATTACTAGATTGACCTTCCAAGCTATTCTTGTTATTTATGAAGGTTCATTTAGATAACTTCTTTAGCCTTGGCTTACTAGGTGTTGGAATCAACATACCAAACACATATAAATGGGGATTTGACTTTCTAACTTTCATTGTATACTTTCTAAAGCTTGATTAGAGATCACAATACAAAGAAGAAACTTGACAAAAGGATAACTTACATTACGTGCAAAAAGAATAAGATTTTTATAAGAAGGCGACTTGAATCACCATAATGTATAAATTAGTTCCTTAAGACTTGTTGAGTTACCAAATCAGCTCTCTTACAACAAAATACTCAAATTCCTTCTTTCGGAGATTTAGAGTTCTATTTCTAGATTCATGCCGATAAGGAATTAAAGAAGCCTTAACATACCTCGTTCTTTCCGAAGATTGCGCTTACCACAACTTGGACTTTCCCTTATTAAGTTAATCTACAACACAAGGGTATAATGAAGCTAATATTAGCTCTTAAACCTGCTGCAACATTCCCAAAATAGTAGCTAAATATTTCCCGGGCAGATTTACGTATTTTGCATTAATTAAAGGTGTATCGTCACACCTTTCTCCCCTATCCAATACATATCACACACACACCAACCTACTGCCTCCAATAATACAAAACACATCAAACATCCCCTACACAACTCAGCATGCCGAAATACAATAGCAACACATTGAACCCACGGCTTCCGATCGCCGTCCCGTGAGTTCTTAACAACAATTCAACAAAAATTGTCTATCCGAACTTCAATCCAAAAATATGGTTATGGGCAGAGTACTTACCACACTTGAAGGGGTGTTTTTATCCTCTTTTTATTGATGCTTTAAAAGCTTAAGTACCCCCTACACATACACCAACAAGAGAAGAAGAAATCTCTTAATTGTTACACAATTTCTATGTGTTAAATCATAAGAAAGGGGCTGCCATAGTTCATGTCTTTCTTACCATAGGATATCCTAGCTATATGTAGTATATTAATACCAAGATAACAAGTTGATTAACTCACCTTAAGCTTGAATTAATCTTGGTCTTCTTAGAACCCTAAAGGGAGAGAAGGGCTGCCAAAAGGAAATGAGATAAGAGAGAATTTTCCAGCTTTTTGTGATCAACATTGATCAGCAAATGGCCTGTATAAAGGGACCTTTTTGGCCGACTTTTTTTGAGTATATTTGGGCCAAAATGGGTCAAGAAACTTGGGCCAAAATTACCCTTTGCTTGGGCCTCAAAAGGGTTAAGTTTTGGGGCTGATTTTGGGCTTCTCTTGGGTCAAAATGTGGTCAATATTGGTGGCTACCTTTTGTAGTTGTTTGGGCCAGATTTGGTTGTGCTTTGATGGGCCAACTTTAAGCTTCATTTGGGCTACCATTAGGTCTAATAATCCATGGTGTTGCTGCCCGTAATCGGCCCTCGGAACTTAGTTCGTTAGCGTAGGTAGGTGATGCACCTACTTGTCACCTAAGAGCTTAGATAAGTCGAGCAAGTACCTCACTTGTTTTATCTCATTTTCAAAACCCTCCTCCTTATAACTTAACATAACACTTATATACATTTGACCATTTCAAATTCTAGGCCAAAGTACCCCTTCACAATCTCGAGCTCAAATACCTTCGTCGATATTTACTTAGTCACATAGTTTTGAAAGGTACGGGGTGTTATAATTACGTAGCAGAAAAAATATATAATTAGTTTGAGGGATCGACACTGAACTATATATAGAGATGGCCTACCCTATTTACTATTTCATTTGGAAAATTAATAAATTATATTCCTAGTTCATTATATTCGGGAAATCAATAGTTTGTATTCCTAGTTCATTATATTTGGGAAAATAATAAATTGTATTCCTAGTTCATGTGGGAAATTAATAAGTTGCGTTCCTAATTTGTTTTGGAATCAAATTTACTGACAATATGAAATATATATAGAGACTGCCTGCCCTATTTCATTTGGGAACTTAATAAGTATTATTCCTAATTTGTTATAGAATCGGATTTATTGATATATCCGCTATTAATTACTTACCCAAATGGTAAAACATATTGATGGTGGATATGTGAGATTCAGAGATAATACTAAAGGAGAAGTAGTAGGAGTTGGATCTATAACCATAAGTCCCTCATACGATCGAATCGAAGTATACTTGGTTGACGGGCTCAAGCATAACCTTCTAAGCATTAGTCAACTATGTGATGCCGGATTCAATGTGCTCTTCAATGCTATCAGATGCACAATCAACAATGCAGCAAAGAACATCTCCATAATCAGAGATCGGGTTGAAAATATTTATGTCTTAAATAATGTTGATTTACCTACTTTAACTTGTCTCACTGCTTTATCTTGTGATCCTTGGTTATGGCATAGAAAACTTGGACATGCAAGCATGCATGCTCTTGAAAACTTATCTAGACTTGAGCTCATAATCGGTCTGCCTAAACTAAAGTTTGAAAAGGATCATATATGTGATGCTTGTCAACTTGGCAAACAGACTTTAACTTCCTTCAAGGTCAAAGATATCGTGAGCACAACCAAGCCCCTCCAACTTCTTCACATGGACCTGTTTGGTCCCACCAGGACTGCTAGCATCGGGGGAAAGAGATACACTTTTGTCATTGTTAGTGATTTTCCAGATTTACTTGGGTTATTTTTCTTGCTCACTAACATAAAGCTTTTGTTAACTTTGAAGTGTTTTGTAGAAAAGTCCAAAGATAAGTAGGATATTTCATCTCTACTATTCACAGTGACCATGAAGGAGAATTTGAGAACAATGCCTTTGAAGACCTATGTTCAAAGCAAGGCATCACTCAAAACTTCTCATCACCCTGCTCTCCCCAACAAAATGGAGTAGTGGAAAGAAAGAACAGATCTCTCCAAGACATTGCTAGAACTCTACTACTTGAACAGGGTTTACCTGATTACTTCTGGGCTGAAGCTATAAGCACTGCCTATCATATTCTTAACAGGTGCCTAATCAGACCTATCCTAAAGAAGACTCCGTATGGACTATGGAGAGGAAAGAAGCCTAACAATTGTTATTTTTGTCCCTTTGGGTGCAAATGCTTTGTCCATAATAATGGTAAGAATAATTTGGGTAAGTTTGATTCATGAAGTGATGAAGGTATATTCTTAGGATATTCCCCCTCCAGTTGTGCTTTTAGAACATTTAGTAGACGTAATCTCAGTGTTGAAGAATCTGTACATGTTGTATTTGATGAATCTAACCCAGTTATTCAGAAACCTAGCAGTTTTAGTCTTGATGAAGAACATGTACAAAAGTTGACTCTAGGAGAACTAGATCAGTCGACTGATCTAGATGAATCACAAGAGTCAACTATGCCCAGGGATGAGTCAACTACCATGGATCCAATCAAAACAAATGTTCCCAGAGAATGGAGACACAATGCAAGTTACCCAAATGATTTTATCATGGGAGATCCAACTGAAAAGATGCAGACCAGAGCCTCCTTAAAGAAACAAGCCTCAGTAGCTCTCATATCTCAACTTGAACCTAAACAAATTGATAAAGCCCTAGAGGATGAATAATGGGTGCATGCCATGAAGGAAGAACTGGATCAGTTTGAACGAAATCAAGTGTGGACTCTTATCAAATGACCTAATAATTGCTCAGTCATTGGTACGAAATGGGTATTTCAGAACAAACTCAATGAGGAAGGTAAAGTTATCAGAAACAAGGCAAGGTTAGTAGCTCAAGGATACTCTCAATAAGAAGGTATTGATTTTGATGAAACCTTTGCTCCTGTGGCTAGATTGGAATCCATTCGAATATTATTAGCTTATGCATCTTTCAAACGATTTAAACTATTTCAAATGGATGTTAAAAGTGCCTTCTTAAATGGTTTCATAAAAAAGGAAGTTTTTGTAAAACAGCCTCCTAGTTTTGAAAATCCTTCCTGCCCTGATCATGTTTTTAAACTCACAAAAGCTCTCTCGGTCTCAAACAATCCCCAAAAGCTTGGTATGAGATATTAAGTACCTTTTTGATGAGTAATAATTTTCAACGAGGAAAAATTGATACCCCTCTTTTTACTCAAAAATTGGATTTCAATATTCTTATTGTACAAATTTATGTTGATGATATTATTTTTTGAAGTACTAACTTATCTTTTTGTGAGAATTTTGCAAATCTTATGAAAGAGGAATTTGAAATGAGCCTGATGGGAGAACACATTCTTTCTCAGACTACAAATTAAGCAGTCATCAAAAGGAATCTTCATTAGCCAAGGCAAATATACTAAAGAGCTTATCAAGAAATTTGGAATGGAAAAGGAAAAAGCTTTTGGAACTCCTATGAGTCCCTCAACATGTCTAGAAACCGATGCTCCTAGAAAGGATGTAGACGAAAAGATCTACCGAGGAATGATTGGATCTCTATTATATTTAACAACAAGTGGCCCTGACATCATGTTCAGTGTGTGCAAATGTGCACGCTTTCAATCCGTTCCAAAATAATCTCATCTCACTGCAGTCAAAAGGATCATTCGATACCTTATTGGGACCCAAGACCTTGGGCTATGGTATCCTCACTCATCTCATTTTGAATTAATTAGCTATTCAGATGCTGATTTTGCAGGAGATAAAACTGATCGCAAAAGTACAAGTGGAACGTGTCAAATTCTTGGAGAAGCATTAATTTTATAGCACAGTATAAAATAGAAATATGTGGCTCTGTCAACTACTGAATCCGAATATCTCGCAGTTGGTAGTTGCGGTACTCAACTACTTTGGATTATGCATCAATTACTTGATTATGATTTGTCTGTTGAAGTTGCTCCTATATTTTGTGATAATACTAGTGCCATTAGCTTATCTATATATACTGTACATCATTCTAGGGCTAAACACATTGATATAAAGCATCATTTCATTAGAGATCATATTGAAAATGGAGACTTTGTTCTCGAATTTGTTGAGTCTGAAAATCAGCTTGCTGATATTTTTACAAAACCACTTTTGAAAGAAAGATTTTGTTTTCTTAGAAACTGTCTAGGAATTACTTCGTCTTGCTAAATTATTTTCTTCCTTATTTGCTCTATGTGTTATTAATGATAGTACTTTTCTTGATTCTCTCCAAAATCTTTTTCCAAGATTTCTTTCCTTTCAAAGCGTCACATCACCTTAATTTCTGTCGCCTCCCTTTCAAATCACACCTCTTCATCTTCCCTTCTCTCTTCCTCATACCATCTTTATTATCTCTCTCTCCACTGTCTTCTTCTTCATGCCTTTTTCCCTCCTTCTCCATGACCAAAACAAGATCCATGAGTTCTTTCATTAAACCTACCTCCAACAATCACCCTTCCTCCTTAGATCCAGATATTCTCTCTCTTTCCTCTGATTCATCAGAAGGAGAATCACATGTCCCTGTTCCTTATTCCATCTCAAAGAAAAGGCCTTTTGCTGGTAATAAAGGTGAAAAGAAGAATTTATGAGCAAATTCCTCAGAAACCCTATCTCCAGAAGACATGCACAAGTTCTGGGGTGCTGATCAGAAGAAAAGATATGAGTCCTTTAAAAATCGATAAGTTTTTCCTGGTCGAGTTATCAATCTGGATCTTCTGGATGAAATTCACTGTCCTGTAAGTACTTTTTCAAATCCCAGAAGTTATCCTTGTTCCTTAAACTTTGCAGCTTGGAATTTTATAAAGAACCTGTTGATAACGCTCAAACTACACCTCAATTTAAGAAGCGTACGCGATCGTTGTCAAATATATAACCCAACAAGGTTGGGGTCGAATCCCACAGAGAATATGGTGATGATTAAGACTTTAGTGAAGTAGATGACTAGTCGTCAATCGTTTCCAGTAAATAAAAGGGGGGTTTTGTAATCAACTTGTAAACAAAACAATAATAAACGTAGGAGGTTAAATCAGTATGAGAGGATGAACTAGGGATGTGTTCACCATGGCGTTGTAACAATGTCGATTCTAGGCTTAATCGGGTTCTTTCTATATGCGTGTCACGATGTGATTGCGTCAATTGTATCGTCTAAACGTCTCTCGACCAAATAAACAAATTTCCTTTTATCTTCTCTCGATCTCAAAAAGATGTGCTTTTTAGCTCTCAATCCTAACATCAAGTAGATTAATCCAGTTACGACATTAATCTTTAAGAGGAGAGTTGGTAGTCTCGAATCCTTGTTGTTAATCAAGTTTCCCGGTTTTAATCTCTTTCTCAAGCAAATTAAACCTAGGCATGTTATAATGTTTGCAACCCACTAGAAAACGTGACATAACGTAAGATTAACAACGTGACAATACATAAATCGAACCCAACGCTACCCGGAATCTATATTGCTACGTTTGCCATGGCTCCCACAACCCTAGTTGCGCGAGTTTTAGTTACTCATGCTCGAAGAAGAAAAAAAGTAATTCATTATAAAGGAAAGAAGATTCTTACAATATGATGAAAATACTCTTCAATAATCCAAGAACAAGAACAACCAAGAACTCAAGAACACGAATTCACGAATCCGAAAACGTGTTGTTGCTCTCAAAAAACGACTAAAAAACTATTCTAAAACTATTGGGTGAATTCTAATTACATAAACCTATCATAGGGTATTTATAGGAGTCAAAGAAACCAAATCCAAAACGGGCTAGGAATCCCCAAAACGCGGGTCGCCGACGTAAGCCACTGCCTTAGCGTGACGGTCAGGCTTGACGGACCGTCAAGGCAGTGACGGACCGTCGCCTGGGCCGTCACTGCTAGGCAGTGATGCTGCCTTAAGTTGACGGTCCCAGTGACGGACCGTCAGACTTGTGACGGGCCGTCACTTAGGCCGTCACTCTTAGGCAGAATGTTGTTTTTCGCGTACTTTCTTCCGTTTCCGTGTTTTTTTCCATTTCCTACAAATACAACATAAAAACATCAAAAACAACAACGGTTGCTTGAAAACGTACGATTGTTCTTAGTAAAAAGGAGTCGAAAGTGACGTAAATTAGCGTCACATCAACACCCTCAACTTAAAACGTTCGCTTGTCCTCAAGCAACATAACATAAAATAATAATACGACTCTACTAAGAACACAAACTCATGTCTATAGCAACTCATGGTCATTCAAACTTATTCAATTAAATCAAGCTCCCTTGTAGCACACAAATGTATGAAACACTAACTTGCAAGGATCCAAACATGTCATTCCGATATGATAGAATATTATGCATACACATACGCAGCTATCCTAAAAATCAATAGACAATATAGACATCTTGGTGCCCTCACCACAAAGAAATCCCACACACAAGATTTGGGACTAGGTAAGCGCTCACACTCACAAACGATTTCAAACAATGCACATGCGATACCATAGGCTTGCCCTTACTATTCTATTTCGGTTATTCAGAAAGCTACTTAGGATCACTACAGGACTTGTATTTGCTTGTAATGAGGCTTCGGGTGCAGGTAGGATACATTTAGGGGTTAGTGACTAAGCCCTCCTTGGAACCATTTACATCTTATCACCACATAACTTCACTTATCCATCCTTATTCACCTTTTTATTTCCTTGATTCTAGATACAGGTGCGGCCTCTTTATTGACAATTCTTTTTGTTTCTTTTTCGATCTTTTTCATCTTTCTTTATTTTTCTCTTCTTTTCTTAGGCGCACACCCGGATTTTCATTCTATTCAACAACAATCATCTCCATCCTCTTTTTCTTCTCCTTTACCACTGTAGTAGCCACCCTCAACTTAGGCTGATTGCCTACGTCAAGGTGCACCATGTCCATTGGTAGGACCAGGGCCAAAACAGGGTTTACCTCTATAGTAGCCACCCTCAACTTAGGTTGTTTTGCTTACGTTGAGGTGCACGATGGCCAAGGAAGGACCAGGGCCAAGATAGGGATTCAAAGTTAAACAGGAATGGTGACAGGTTATTGAAAGAATAAGGTCAATTACGGCTCAAACAGGGATCAAAAGGGATTATTTGTATTTGGACGGTCATATAGGCTAAGTGGACTGCATCAAAAAGGTCCTGCGATCCTTTCCTAAGCAACCAACTTCAAACTTAACAAAATAGACCGGGCAAGTTCTAGATGCATGCACAGAGTAAGAATTTATAACAATTAATCTCACACACTCTTCGCACCAAGAAACTATATCGCTACCAACTATCAAACAACCGCTCGGCTTAAGCATACTCATTCTAATCATATTCACACAATGACATACAAAGATCCAGACAGTCAATCGTTTCAACATAAGCTCAAAACCAGAAAATTTTTCAAGGGGCCTCGTTTTTAGACAAGATCAACGCCTGCTTGCTATAGACACTAAAAAAAAATTTAAAACAACCTAAACATGCCGGTTCTACTAGATAGCACACCGGAGGGAAAAGAAATCGGCAACAAAAACCCTCGGTGGTGACTCACAGGTTTCCCAACACCCTCAACTTAGACTCATGCATTGTCCCCAATACATATATATGCAAACTAAAAACTGTGAGAATAAAGGAATACCTGTGAAGTCGATATGACTCAATTTTCGGAATGATGTTGGAGACCGCCAGGGTCTCCAAAACAAGAGAACTCGATGGAGTGTTTGCACGCGCTGCTGATTCGATGTTGCTGTCCAACTTCTTCTTTTGTTGGCTCCGCAGCTAGTCGTGACCGCTTCTTCGCTCTTTCTTTGCAGATTCTCTTGCGTTGTTTTCGTTTCTTTGATCTATTTTCACCGCCTTTCTCTGCCTGTCTCACCACACCATTCGATCCCAACTTCATAGCAGCTCGGGTCTCAACCAAACACTTCTCCTCAAGGTGCACATCCGCAGGCTCTTCCTCAATAGCATTGATGACCGCGACCCCCCTCATGTCACTTGGTTGCTTCATCAATTTAGACACATCGAACTTGACCATTTCATTGTTCAATCGGAAGGTCAGTTCGTTTTTCTCCATGTCAACCAAAACTCTCGCCGTAGCTAACAATGGTCGTCCCAAGATTATGGGAACTTCGAAGTCCACTTCGCAATCCAAAATTACAAAGTCAGCTGGGAAGATAAGCTTACCGATCTTTATTAGCACATCAGACAAGATCCCTACGGGTCGCTTTACCAACGGTCAGCCATCCTCACTCTCATGGACGTTGGTTTAGGAGCTCCCAAACCCAATTTGTTATACACTGCTAGCGGCATCAAATTGATACTAGCACCAAGATCACACATAGCTCTTCCGAAGTTGAGCTTCCCGATAGTACATGGAACAGTGAACGCACCTGGATCTCCTTTCTTTTCCACTAATGATCTAGAGGAAATAGCGCTGCAGTGATGGAGGTTGTCTTCCGGCTCAAAACTTACCGTCCTCTTCTTTGTGATCAAGTCCTTCATGAACTTGGCATAACCGGGCATTTGTTCCAGCGCTTCCACCAATGGTATGTTTATTGAAATTTGTTTCAACATGGTGATGAAGTTCAGGAACTTACCGTCGTTAGCTCTCTTCTTCAAACGCTGTGGGAACGGAGGTGGTGGTCGAGGCATCATAGTTGGAAGCTTTTCAGCTTCCTTGCGTTTCTCCGCGGGCTTTGGAGTTTCCTCCTCTACCGCCTCTTCATCATCCGCAATGTCACCTTGAGTATGAATTACCGGATGTGATTCCGGTAATATTTTTCCGCTTCTTGTGGTGATCGCCATACAGCTTGCATCATTCTTCGGATGAGTGGTGTCGCTCGGCAAAGTACCTGGTTTCCTTGGGTTTAGAGATGCCGAGATGTGACCCACTTGCTGCTCTAGTTGCTTGATCGCGGTGGAGTGTGACTCCACTACCATACTCAATGTTGATAACTCATTCCGCATTGCCTTTACCCCAGAGTCAGTCGATTCCACCTTAAGCAGCATCTTCGCCATCATATTCTCAAGTTTGGACGTCTCAGCCTCGCTGCCAGTTTTGTCCCGATTGCCAGGTGGTATATACAACCCACCTCTATCGGTGTTGTTCCTCCAGCTTCCTTGGTCGCGATTTTTGTAGCCACCATTCTCATAGTGGTTGTCTCTTGGATAGTTCCGACCTTGGTTTCCCTGGCCATTGGCCTGGAAACCCCCCATGTAATTCGCGTCCTCAGTTTCTATACCTTGGGAACCCACAACCTGTACCTTCTCTATGCTTCCTGACGTCAAGTGCTTTGTCAGGAGGTCCAACTGTGTCTTTAGATGCGCCATGTCTTGGTCGCGCTCCTCCTCTTTCCTACGCTGCTCAGCAGACATACCAACAGTATAGGTGCTAGCTGCAACCTCTGAATCTCGTGTATGCCAGGCCCTATTGGTTTTTTGTGAGCCTGTCCAAAGTAGTTGTGGCCTCAACAAAGGTGAGACCCATGAATGCACCACCTGCTGCGTTGTCTAACGTCGGCTTGGTAGCCGAATTCAGTGCCCGGTAGAACGTTTGCATCAAGAAGTTATCGGTCAACTGATGGTTCGGGCATTGTGTTATCTTCTTTTTGAATCGCAACCAAGTCTCGTGCAGTGCTTCGTGCGGTTGCTGCCTAAAGTTGCTAATCTCGTCCCTCAACTGTATCATCTGAGAGGGAGGAAAGAACCTTTCTAGGAAAGCTCCTCTCAACTCTCCCCACGTTGCGATAGAGTCGGGGGTCAGCTCAGTCAACCACAATGCTGCCTCATCAGACAAAGACAATGGAAACAACCTGAGCCTGATCGCTGTCTGACTCACGCCCGGCAGCTCAAACGATTTGCAGATCCCCACGAAATTCATTAAGTGCTGGTTTGGATCATCACCAGCGGCCCCACGGAATACACCTCTTAAATTCAGCAACTGTATCATCGTGCTAGTGATATTGAACTTTGCTCCGGGCGGTAGCGGTGGAACAATAATGGCGCCCGTAGCGCCAGCTCCATCTAAGTCGAGATCCTCATCGTTCATCATAACATCGTCTTGACGACCCTCAGCATTTAAATTTTGTTGGGCCAGCAGTTCTGCAGCGATCCTCGCTGCCTCTAGTTGTGCGGCCATATTCCGCCTCAATGTTCTAGCAAGTTCGGGGTCGTAAGGTATAATTTGTTCCCCCGAACTTTGGGTATTGTGCATGCACAACTTTGTACCCTGTCAAAACAAAAACAACAAACAAACGTAAAGCAGGAAATTATAACAAAAAGTCAAATAGACACACCAGACTTAATCAAAAACCGTATTCCCCGGCAACGGCGCCATTTTTGATAACGCTCAAACTACACCTCAATTTAAGAAGCGTACGCGATCGTTGTCAAATATATAACCCAACAAGGTTGGGGTCGAATCCCACAGAGAATATGGTGATGATTAAGACTTTAGTGAAGTAGATGACTAGTCGTCAATCGTTTCCAGTAAATAAAAGGGGGGTTTTGTAATCAACTTGTAAACAAAACAATAATAAACGTAGGAGTTTAAATCAGTATGAGAGGATGAACTAGGGATGTGTTCACCATGGCGTTGTAACAATGTCGATTCTAGGCTTAATCGGGTTCTTTCTATATGCGTGTCACGATGTGATTGCGTCAATTGTATCGTCTAAACGTCTCTCGACCAAATAAACAAATTTCCTTTTATCTTCTCTCGATCTCAAAAAGATGTGCTTTTTAGCTCTCAATCCTAACATCAAGTAGATTAATCCAGTTACGGCATTAATCTTTAAGACGAGAGTTGGTAGTCTCGAATCCTTGTTGTTAATCAAGTTTCCCGGTTTTAATCTCTTTCTCAAGCAAATTAAACCTAGGCATGTTCTAATGTTTGCAACCCACTAGAAAACGTGACATAACGTATGATTAACAACGTGACAATACATAAATCGAACCCAACGCTACCCGGAATCTATATTGCTATGTTTGCCATGGCTCCCACAACCCTAGTTGCGGGAGTTTTAGTTACTCATGCTCGAAGAAGAAAAGAAGTAATTCATTATAAAGGAAAGAAGATTCTTACAATATGATGAAAATACTCTTCAATAATCCAAGAACAAGAACAACCAAGAACTCAAGAACACGAATTCACGAATCCGAAAACGTGTTGTTGCTCTCAAAAAATGACTAAAAACTCTTCTAAAACTATTGGGTGAACTCTAATTACATAAACCTATCATAGGGTATTTATAGGAGTCAAAGAAACCAAATCCAAAACGGGCTAGGAATCCCCAAAATGCGGGTCGCCGACGTAAGCCACTGCCTAAGCGTGACGGTCAGGCTTGACGGACCGTCAAGGCAGTGACGGACCGTCGCCTGGGCCGTCACTGCTAGGCAGTGATGCTGCCTTAAGTTGACGGTCCCAGTGACGGACCGTCAGCCTTGTGACGGGCCGGCCGTCACTCTTAGGCAGAATGTTGTTTTTCGCGTACTTTCTTCCGTTTCCGTGTTTGTTTCCATTTCCTACAAATACAACATAAAAACATCAAAAACAACAACGGTTGCTTGAAAACGTACGATTGTTCTTAGTAAAAAGGAGTCGAAAGTGATGTAAATTAGCGTCACATCACCTGTTCGTATGTTTTATGCAAACCTTCAAATTTCAAAGGACAGCGTGAACTAGAAACCCTTGTTCTGGGAAATCGAATCATTGTGAATGATTTTCTGTTTGAGAAAGTATTTGGTACAAAGTTCTCTGGCATTGTACCATATATGGATGGTAATCGGCCAGAAGACTTTGAGGTAACTCTAGATGGTGCAAAAACTGTGGTGGCTGAACCAAGCTCTGATATTTCTGAGTTCGGACCCTTCTCTCTGCTTTGAGCATCGTATTTTGGCTCATATGGTCGCTACAACCTTGGTTCCTCGAAAAAGTTCTCTGAGCTCTATCTCCAACAGAGATGTTTTTGTTCTCTACTGCTTACTGAACAAATACCGTATCAACTGGGCCTCGTGGTTTCGTGAATACATGTTGGAAAGTTCTAAGGACAGCAATGCTACTGCCAATCTACCCTATGGTCTCCTGATTTCTCGAATTCTCATCGACTTTATGATTGATCTGTCAGACTACAAAGCAACTGAGGTCTCAGCCACTTATGATTCCAGGATTTTTTCAAGTATGGGGTATATTTTGGTTGAAGAGAAATGGTGCAAGAAAGACTCTATCAAAATTAAGCCTGAATCCTCAAATGTCACTCGTGTTTCAGCTGACTCTGCCTCTATTCTTCTCAAAGAAGCAGAAGGAATCAAAGGCAGACTCCACAATCTTGAGAATGGGATGCAGGTGATTTAGGAATCAATCAACAAGTTGCTTGCTTTAGGAAAGGAATCCAGCACTGACATCGGCACACTTCGTCTAGAAATGGGAGATTTAAAAAATAAAGGGGTATCCACAGTCAACAAACTATTGAAGCAAGTCAGATCCCTCAAGAAGGAAGCTGAATCCTCTCAGAATGAACTCGCTGTCACTGTTCAAACTTCCTACACCAACTTCTGCAAAAATAAGGAACGCTTTTATGACACCTGCTTCAGAAACATGCACAACACTCTGGCCTATTTTCTTCAGAAAAAATAACTTCTGGTCTTCTTTTTTGAACTCTCTTGGGGGTCTGTCCCCATTGACTCTATTTTGGCTCTGTAACTGGGGTCCCTTATACCCCCTAAACTCCTCTTTCATTTCTCTTTAATCATCCATTTTGCTTGCTTTATGTGATATATACATGCCTATCTGCAAAATTGCTTTGTATGCTTGTGTTTCTTTTTTATTATGCCAAAGGGGGAGAAAGCAATCGCACAAATTCATCACAACAGGAAGCTACAAGAAAGGGGGATCTCCAAGACAGGGGGAGCTTAGCCAACATACAGGGAAGTCGACTACATATATTTGTGCTTTCCTAATTTTTGTCATTATCAAAAAGGGGGAGATTGTTAGCCTCCGAACACTGATTTCAATAATGACAAAACTAATCTTGAGACATGTGCAGGTAAAAAGAAACAACCAGCAAAGCCATACTAGGAAAGTAGAGAAATCAACAATACTAGGAGATCAAATCAATATCAAGAGAAGATAAGAAGCAACAGATATCTTGGATTGAATGTCAATCCTTGATTTACTAATGTGCATAAGGAAAGAAGAATCACACCACAAGACAAGGAGATCAAGATGATGCACAAGGAAGATAGAGATCCCTCATGATCAAATTCAAAATCAAATCCCTCAAGACAAGAAAATTAGATGATGCACAAGGAAGATAGAGATCGCAACTAATGGGATAGACTGAATCAAGAATCTTCCAGTTTTGAAAGGAAACATCATGGACATATCTGATATGGACATGACTTACTCAATCAAGGATTCCCATAAGCATTCCTTGATTAAAAGAATTCTCTTGGGTTTTCCTTTTGAAGAGCTACACCAGATCTACCCTCCAAGTATAAAAGCCAAACGACATCAGAAGAAGAAGCCACACAACTTCTCTTGAACAAGACCACTGTCTAGCTTTTATCTTTCATAATACTTTGTATTTCCTAAAGACTACAATTGTAATCAAAAGAAAAAGAGAGAAACAATACTAGTTATACAGGGAGAGGCTGTGTCATCACAAATTATCAAGGAAGACAATCTTAGATTGTTAAGCCAATCATTGTAACTCTGCTTCAATCAGAAGCTCTAATGGAAACTCTTGAAACCCAAGGGGACTGGAATAGGCACCACTTTGGGGATCCGAACCAGTATAAAATATTGTGTTCTTGTTTACTTTCAGTATTTGCACTGCGTTATATTTTGGTTGTTAAACTAACTTGCAGGTGAGTCGACTAGTGCGTAGCCACAATTGACTTGGTGGTAAGAAATTTTCAATTCACCCCCCTCTTGACTTTCAGAAAGGACCACAACATGGACAATGGTGAGCTCTACTTCTAGCAGTATAAGCAGAGCTTTTATAGTAAAGAAGATAATAAGAGAGAAGTTTCGTTAGCTTCATAAAGAAGAAGATGAAGTTTCATGCATGTCGTAAGTCTCTGTAACAGTTTTACCAAGGAAAAAGCGAATATTAAAAGTGTTAAAACTAGCTAACAAGTTGATTCCTTGTGTGTGCTCCAACTTGGCAAATGTAAGAGCTCGAGCTATTTGGAGAAGCAACCGCCATTACTTTTAAACTACTAAAATTGAAATGTGAAAATTATTCGACAAATAACTTTGTACATATGATACAACTCAAGATAAATGATCATACTTAACTTGAAAGATGAAACAAATCCTAGAAAAGGACATTATAGTTCCCACATATTGATCTTGTTTCAACTACTAAGAAACAAGGAAATTTGCAGCAAATCAATATGGACAAGAGCTCGCCGATGTATCAGGTAACAATAAAGAATCTGAAGATGCTCTATTAAATCATGAGAATCTGAGGCATTATCATATCGAACAAAGAGAGCACAACAAAAATCAGCTCAGAATATAAAGACGACAATGATGCAGTTCAAAATGCTAAGCCAACAAAAAAATCAATTAGGTGACGATGATTCAGTTCATACTCTTGACAACATTTGTTACCTCAATAGCTACCTACAAGTGATTCAACTTTTCCTTAAGGCTGTCAAATGGGCCGGTCCGGGTCAGACCGGCCCACATATGTTGCAGCCCACCGGTTTCATGGGCTGGGCCGGTCCGGGTCCAGAATAAATGGGCCGGTCCGGTCCGGGCTGTTTTGAGCAAAATGCTCAGCCAGCCCAGCCCAGGCCCGTCACCCATTTTTGGACCGGGTTTCACGGGCCGGTCTGGTCCAATTAAGTGGGCCTTCATGGGCCGGTCCATGGGTTTCACCTTTTTTTTTTAATTTTAAATTTAAAAATTGAGTTCTAATCATGTAATGTAGTGTTATCAATTTTAAAGTGTGATATAATTTTAATCGTTTTAAATTTAAAATTTCAAATTTGAATTATATATTTATATTTTATAATAATGTAGTGTACTAATGTAGTAATATTTTATATTTTATAATCATGTAATTTGAAAATATGAAATTTGAAATTCAAAAATTTAAAATTTAAATTTCTAAATCCAAACACTCCAAACTTCAAATTTCAAAGTTAAAGTTCAAATTTTAATGCATTGAAAGTTGAAATTTCAATTTTCAAAGTTGAAATTCAAAGTTGAAATTTAAAATTCACAATATGATATACATATGATGTATATAGAATATTCACAATATGATATACTTGTGATGTATATAGAATATTCACAATATGATATACTTGTGATGTATGTAGAATATTCACAATATGATATACATATGATGTATATAGAATATTCACAATATGATATACATATGATGTATATAGAATATTCACAATATGATATATTGTGATGCATATAGAATATTCACAATATGATATACTTGTGATGTATATAAATATTCACAATATGATATACTTGTGATGTATATAGAATATTCACAATATGATATACTTGTGATGTATGTAGAATATTCACAATATGATATACTTGTGATGCATATAGAATATTCACAATATGATATACTTGTGATGCATATGGAATATTCACAATACGATATACTTGTGATGCATATGGAATATTCACAATATGATATACTTGTGATGCATATAGAATATTCATAAGATGATATACTTGTGATGCATATGGAATATTCACAATATGATATACTTGTGATGTATGTAGAATATTCACTATATGATATACTTGTGATGCATCTAGAATATTCACAATATGATACACTTGTGATGCATAGAGAATATTCACTATATGATACACTTGTGATGCATATAGAATATTCACTATATGATACACTTGTGATGCATATAGAATATTCACAATATGATACACTTGTGATGCATATAGAATATTCACTATATGATATAATTGTGATGTATGTAGAATATTCACAATATGATATACTTGTGATGTATGTAGAATATTCACAATATGATATACTTGTGATGTATGTAGAATATTCACAATATGATATACTTGTGATGTATGTAGAATATTCACAATATGATATACTTGTGATGTATGTAGAATATTCACAATATGATACACTTGTGATGCATATAGAATATTCACAATATGATATACTTGTGATGTATGTAGAATATTCACAATATGATATACTTGTGATGTATGTAGAATATTCACAATATGATATACTTGTGATGTATGTGGAATATTCACAATATGATATACTTGTGATGTATATGGAATATTCACAATATGATATACTTGTGATGTATGTAGAATATTCACAATATGATATACTTGTGATGTATGTAGAATATTCACAATATGATATACTTGTGATGTATGTGGAATATTCACAATATGATATACTTGTGATGTATATGTAATATTCACAATATGATATACTTGTGATGTATGTAGAATATTCACAATATGATATACTTGTGATGTATGTAGAATATTCACAATATGATATACTTGTGATGTATGTAAAAAATTCACAATATGATATACTTGTGATGTATGTAGAATATTCACAATATGATATACTTGTGATGTATATAGAATATTCATATAGAATATTCACAATATGATATTCATATGATATATAAAAAATATATACATATAACAAATATATATAAAATAGATGATAGACAAGAATTAAAATTTAAATTTATGAGAGAAAAAAATTAAAAATGCAAAGACTCAATGAGCCTTTGACTTTATTAAAAATATATTGATTGAAAAATAAAGTTGAAATTCAAAGATTACAAATACTTTTCTCCAACTTCATAAACTAAAACAGTAAAACTAGAAAATGAAAATTTAATAGATAAATTGAGAAATCTACATATTACAAATCATTTTCTCTAATTCTTCCGTATTAACATGGACAGGAATGGGATCATAATTTTCAAAATCAACAACTCCATGCGCTGGACTTGATTGTGTTGAAGGATCTCCAATTGACATTATTTCTTCAAGTGGTTCTTCTTCATCCGGTTCAATTGTCATTCCTTGATTTCTTCGCTCCGCTCTAATCCAATCTCTGAGGCAAACTAAAACATTCATGGCATTGCTTCCTAATGAGTGTCGATTGTCTCCGAGCTGCTGCCTTCCTTGACTAAATGCGCTCTCTGATGCAACGGTTGACATTGGAACATTTAACACATCTCTAGCCAATGTTGAAAGTACGGGATATTGTCTTTGATTGTTCTTCCACCACTCTAGTGTTGGAGTTTGATTTTTATAGTCCTCCACGGGTGATCTCAAATATAAATTAAGCTCATCGCGATTTATGCTTCCTTGCGCTGTAGGCTGTAATCTTGACCAAACAGATAAATTAGTTACACCATAAGCAGGCACACCTTGTGCCTGTCTTTTGGAAGATGATGGTTCATCCGAAGGAAGAGATAAAGGAGCATTATGAGTCGGTGTAGCATTATTAACTAAGGTAACATAATGATTAAATAAATTTTCCATGTAAATATTCACATTAATAGTAGCATCAGATATAATAGGTACTTCATCATTCTTAATTTCTAAATTTTTATAAATCATAGCAACAAATTCACACATATTAACAAATTTCATACATGGATTTAAAATAGCACCAACTAAGTAAATAGGTGGAATCGAAAAAAATATTTTTTGAATTTTTCGATCATTTTAGTGATAGCTTCCGAGTAACCTCTTTTAAGCTTATATTCACTGAGCAATATAGAGAGATCGGCTATATAAGCTAAAATATTAGAAGCAGTAGGATAATAAGCACCGGAAAATTCAACAGTAGCTAAATAACATGAGTTTAAAAAATCAACAACATCTTTAATTTTTCTCCAATCGGCTTCTTGTAACATAAGTTCAGGAAATTCGCTAGCATATTGGTTAAAAGTCGTAGTAATAGGAACTTTATAAATATAGCAAGTATTTAAAAAAATTAAAAGTAGAATTCCACCTAGTGTCTATTTCTTCAGGCATTAATCTTGGTCTAAGATTATTGTCCTTACATTTTCTTTTAAATTCAGTAAGTCTAAGCTTTCTATTATTTCCTTGAATAAAGCCAACTGCATGCCTAATTTTTTCAATCACAGGTTCAAAAAAATCAAGACCATCTTTTACAATTAGATTGTATATATGACAAGCACACCTAACATGAAAAAATTCTACACACGGAGGAGTAAGCATAATTTTTAAATCATCAATAGCAGCGGTGTTGTTAGATGCATTATCAAAAGCCATACATAAAACTTTTTCATTAAGACCATAATAATCTGTAACCACTGAGATAGATTTAGAAATAAAATCCGCAGTATGCCTACGATCTTCATCATATCGAAATGCCAAAATACGTTTTTGCATTAAAAAATTACTATCTATCCAATGACAAGTAATTGTTAAATAATCATTTTTATTAACCGCACGACCAAGATCAGAAGTAAGAGAAACTCTACATGGAAGATTTATTAATAACCAACGTAAATAAAATGCATATTGTCCATGTAATCTAAAAATATCTGATCGACAAGTACTTTTAGGAATACCGGTAAACATTGGGTTATAAATAGATTGTATGTAATGAACAAAAGCATCAGAAAAAGCAAACGTGAAAGGCAAACAACCCAATGCTATCATTTTCGCTAACTCTTCACGGTCTTTCTTTTTATTATACATCCCAACTAATTTACTGGTATGTGGGTTCATTTTAGTTTGTCTATGTGTTCCACCAGCCCCACCTTTTTTAAAAGTTGTTCCCAACCTACATGATCGGTTCTCAAATGTCTCATCAATTGACCCGTCCCTCCGGAATTACCCCCGGTCTTATGCTGATATTGTTTATGACAAAGATTGCATTCAACAAGAGTTGTTCCTTCTAATTTAGTATAAAATTCCCATGCAACACTAGTTAATTTACGGGGCTTTCTAGGCCGTGGAGGAAGATTAGGAGTACGAGATTGAGCATTATCAATAACGGGACTAGTGAGTTCATCATCATCACCATCATCATCATCATCATTATTATTATGTACACTTACGTCAACTTCATTTTCTTCTTCAATTCCATAATTTTCTTGTGCCTCAAAATAATTCATATCATGTGCACCCACAGGAATATCTCGTTCTCCTATCTCACTAGGTGATGGTGGAGGCACACGAGAATAATTATTTCTACCGCTTGTACTACCTCTACCAGAAGTGATTTTTTTTTACTACCACTACTACTTCCGGGACATAAATTTTTAACACTTTTACCAAGTTGTCTTACTTTATCCATTTTATAAATTAAATTAATAAATATTAAATACGCAAAAATTAATACAAAAAGATATTCAACAAATAATATACTAATTAAAAGTAAGAGATAGAACGATTATACCAAATTATCGGAGACAAACAAGTAATTAAGCAATCGTAAATTGATGAATTGAACGCTTGAACTTTCTCCAACTTGATGTTGTTAATAGCAAAATAATATAAAGTAGATATTGCTAGAAATCAAGAGAGAAAATTGAGAGAGAATGAGAAGTTTTTTGTAGTAAAAATGAAAAAATTTAGTAGGTATTTATAATTAAAATGGAGTAAAATAAAAAAATTTAAAGTGAGAGAGAAAATGAACGTTGGCCAAACGGCATTTTAGCCGTTGGCCCAACGTTCATTGCTGCTTACTCAATAGTCAATCCAACATTTCAACTTAAATGTTGATTGTTGAAGTTGAATGACAAAACATAAAGAGAGTAGAGGTATAGCCTTTTCAGGCTAGTCCAATAGATTAGGCCTGGGCTGACAGACAGCCCATGTGCCTTGTCAGCCCAACAGGTCAGCCCAAGCCCCAATGCCATATATATATTAAAAAAAAAAAAAAATTGGGTCCGGTCCGGGCCGGTGGACCGTGGGCCGGTCTGCCGGGTTACCAGGCCTGGACGGCCCAGTCCGCAACACGGCCCACCAACCCGTGAATATTAACGGGCCACTCCCAACAAATGTCCGGTTTGCTTATTGGGCCGGTCTAACCGGTCCGGTCCGGGTCAGACCGGCCCACTTGACAGGTTTAGTACCAATACAATATTGGTTGCTTGGTCTCTAAGCTTTCATGACTGTCCATTATTCTGTTGTTCTTTATTAGTTTGCTTAACACCTGCCAGCGACACAATTCTTCTCTCGATAGCTCTCATAGACAGCCTCGACTAGCTTAGTTCGTTTGTTTTACTTACTTTCTACTGTCTTTTTGTTGTTATCGCCTTTCCCTAGTCGTTGAATGTTCTATCCGCTAACAAATTGATAATCTAAGCAAGATTAAATCGTAACACATGCTTTTGATTCACCTACAAATTCAACTATACTAAATACAATCACGCGTTCATACAATTAAATTACACATAATTTTTTTCCTAATAATGAATTTATACACCTTTTTAAATAGAAGACGTTCTTTCTTATGATATGCCTGAAAAAAAGTGTGGTGAAATTGTGTGTGTGTTGGTGTGGGGGTGTGGTGGTGGGGGGGGGGGGGAGTTGTGATCAGAAAGAGAAAAAGAACAAATTCATCTCCAACATATTCACGAAGGAGAGCTCCATTTTTTCAATTTATGTGACACATTTTTATTTTTAATCCGTTCACAAAAAATGTCACATTTTCATAATTAGAAATATTAACTTTAAAATTCTTTTTTTACTCTTAATGAAATGATTTATAATCATATAAATAGTCAAAAAATATTTTAGACCATACATTTTAAAAGTCTTCCTATCTTTCTTAAACACTATGTTAAGTCAAATAATATCACATAAATTGATATTGTTTTATATTCAACATGAAATAATTCAAGATTCAAGAATATTACTATTTGACTTGTGCAAAATATACCGCAACAGATTTGAATATCTTTAAAAGGAGTTATATATTATCTTCATTTCTAAATTCAAAAATTCGTTATATATTTTCTTCACTCTTTATTTAATGTCATAATACATAAGCATACCCTTTAATTTGGTTTCAACTGACACATCTATGCCCTTTAATTTTGGGTATGCATAAGTAGACACTTAAACTTGTATAAAATTGAACAAGACACACATATTCTACGTGGCATCTACATGGCAATCTCACATGAATTGCCACATAGACGCCACGTAGAACAAGTGTGTCTACTTGTTCAACTTTATACAAATTTAAGTGCCTACTTATGCACACTCAAAATTGGAGGACATAGATGCCACCTGAGCCCAAGTTAAAAGGCTCATTTATGTATTACGCTTATATAATGGAAAAATTACATAACACACCAACATTAGAGGCCTAATTACGTTCCATGCCTATAGTTTAAATCAATTACGCTCCTTGTCAATTAGTCAAAACTATTGGTATATAGCCTCTCCTTCTCCCATCTATCTCTATTACCACTCTCCTCCCTCTCTCCCAATCTCGCTGGCCACTCTCCTCCCTCTCCCTCCTTCTCGCTGCCTCTCTTCCTCCCTCTTACGAATTGTATTTTCTATTTATTGATACGAATTGCATTTGCATTCGTTGATACAATTGAAAACAAATTGTATTTCGTTGATACGAATTGTATTTGTAATGTGTATAATACAAAGAGGAGATAAAGAGAAATTGTATTCGTTGATACGAATTGTATTTGTAATGTGTATAATACAAAGAGGAGATAAAGAGAAATTGTATTTGTTGATACGAATTGTATTTGTATTAGTTGATACAATTGAATACAAATTGTATTTCACTTACGAATTGTATTTGTATTCGTTGATACAATTGAATACAAATTATATTTCGTTGATACGAATCGTATTTGTATTCGTTGATATAATTGAATACAAATCTACAAATTGTAAATATTAAATACAAAAAAAAAAAGAAAAAAAAAAGAGGAAACAAAAAGAAAAAAAGAAAAAAAAAAGAGAGTTGCAATGACGATAACATTTACCTAGCTCATTATGAGACCTTATTTGTTAAGGTCTGGGAATATACTCCTTTCCAACACATATATCTGAGTTTCGCCTTAGAAAAAAAAAAAAAAAGAGAGAGAGAGAAAGGCGATGAAGAAAGAGAAGGAGAGAAACAGAACAGAAATTTGATATGAATTGTAATTAGAAAAGTGTTGGTATAAAAGCCTAATTAATTTTAATTGGGCTGGTATTTTTGATTTGGTATGATGCCATGTGTTTGCTTAAAGTAATTACCACAAATAAGAAGGAAATTATAGGAAGAAAGTCATAATTAGCGGTACGTTGATTGGTAATTTTTAGAAGGATATTCCTGGTTCTAAATGTGAGAGGGCCACAAAACCATATGGATTATAATTGACTGGTCCATTTTATTTTTTATTGTGCGATGACATTAACTTAAAACGAAAAACTTTATTACGTGTAATCTCATGCAATTGACATTTGTTGCACGAAATATTTTTTTGTCTCACAAAAAATAGACCCAAAAATTATACTTTTAGGTTGACAAATTTTGAGTTTATTTTTTTGTGAGATAAAAAATATCATGATAAAGTATTTCACTGAAAATAAATGAATGAAAGATACTTTCTCCGTTCACCTTTACTTATTTATTTTGGACTTTACCAATTTATTAAGAAATAATAATTATTATGAATATTTTACCGTAATACCCATGTATAATCTTAGATTTTCAAAAATGATTTGAAAATTAGGTGATTCTTTTTTTTTTTTTTTTTTAAGGTGATTAATATTACGAGTAAAATATATAAAAAAATATATTTTTTCAATGTAGTAAACAAGTAAAAGTGTATAGAAAAAATAACAAAATTCACTCAAAATAGTGACTTACAAGATTAAGCACGTAATAATTAAGAGTGTTTTTGATCGAACGAAAAATATTTTCATAGATAATGTGTTTGGCTGGTCCACTGTTTGATTTTTGCTGTCCAATGCATTCAACTGGTCCCCAAAGATTAACATGAAACAAATGGACGAAAGATATTAAAACTCACTCAAAATTGTGACTTAAAGATTTGACACGTAATAATCATATAATTATGAGTGTGTTTGGCGCGACAAAATTTCTTTTTTTAAAAAAATAAGTGATTTTAATTTTTCTTGTGTTCGATGAATAAACAAAAAAAAATTATCTCATAAATATTTATATATAATTTAGATCAATATTTAAAGATCGAGGTGATTTGGAGGGATGACTGAGGACGAGGATGTAGTAGAGTGTGGGGTGTGGGAGGTGGAGTACTATTAGTGGTGTGAGGGGGTGGGGGTGTGGCAGAGGACTGAGGTGGGTGAGAGGTTGACAATCAATATAAATACACTTGTGAAATTTGCTTTCACTAATAAAGTCTATATTTAAGAGAGTTGTTTTCTTAAGCATGCATATGAGTGTTTGTTGTATATGTCTCATTCTTTCAGTTTTCTGATTAGAATGATTAGTTTCATGTTCATATTGACACATCACTTTATGTCATTGAATGTATGTAGATTTTCAGCTTGAAAATTATATAATCACCAAACCTTCTTTATTATGATTAGACCCAAGATTAAACGTACCAAAAAGTAAAATGCAAAAATTTCATATTTTCCAGATTCGACTATAAATCAGATTGTGAGGATAAATTTAAAAAGCATAAGCTACCTTATTAGTGTTCCCGTCTCTTTCATTGCCGAAATATTTTTCAAAATATTTTAACCAATAAAATATGAAATTGGAAACTTGTGTACCGACGGCATACTAAAATTCTTTTTTTTCTCCTTTTTCATCACATATAAAATAATTCTTAAATAAATCTCCATCACTAGACAAAGCAATGACAACAAAATAATAATCTTCACAAATACAAACTCAACACTGATTGTGCATTCAAATATGATGATCGAAGGAAATTGGTTACTGGGATTTATGGGTATTGTAAGTGCTCATAATAGTCTTCAAGTCGAATTACTTGCTCTTTATATAGGGATTGCAATTGGCCAGCCAGTTCAACTTGTTTCCTCTAGAAATTTGCATTGACGTCAGCGAGATAATTACTATTCTTCACTGAAATTCTCACTCACATATTTTCATTCTAAATAACTCCAGGTGGTACCTCCTCCATCGGTGACATGATATTACTCTAAGTCACACGTAAAGAAAGCAAAATAGAGTTGAGGATTATTTGGCGCAACAAGGAGCAACTTCAGCTCAGAGGACCTGTTTGTTGAGGACCTGTTTTGACAAGATCAATAAGGTCACTTATATCATGCCGTTTTGTAACTAAGATTTCAGACTTAATGTCTATGTTTGATCAACAAATCACAACACCTATGTTGGGAAGTTCCTCTTCAGTATTACCCTACTTTCGTACTAGTGTAGTGAAGGAACAAAATATAGTCACGATTCCTCCTTTGCCTTCAGCTACCACTTTTGTAATAGGGAACTACACCCACAAGATATGAATCCACCTACTCCTTGAAAAACAAAAAAATGAAGCCATTGAATTTAATTTGAACAGATTAAAAACAAATTAGATTTTAACCCCGCTCATTTTTATGTGAATAAAATATGAATTAAATAAAACACGAGTCTGACCAATTTCGAGTGGCAAAAGCATATGCTTTTGTGACTAGACTTGGAAGCGGCTCTCCCTAGCGTTTATTATTTTCATTGTTCAAGTGTCCAATAATTGGTAAACTTTCACCTCCAAATCCCAAGTTCATTCAAATTAAATGCTTCAATGTTTTTGTTTTTTTTTAAAATGTAATCTAGTGTATGAATGAAGAAATTTGCTATTCCCTTGGGCCCTTTTAATTGTCATAGTTATTAAAAATAATTATTCTAATATATTTATCATTTTTTTAAAATTAAGATAGAATTTAATTATTTTTTCTATGTTTAGCCTTATTTTAACAAATGTGGAGAGAGATTAATATATTGAAAGGAAAAGTGGTGGTTAAATTGAGAATAAATAAATAATATTCCTTCCATTTTAAATTATTTATTTTACTTTCCATTTTAGTTTTTTAAAAAAATATTTTTTTTGACAACTCTATCTATTATTAACTTTTATCTAACATATTTAAAATCACAAAATTAAAAAAAATATTTTAATACATTTCACAATCTTTATTACTAAATGAACAAACTGTAAAATTTGCTTTTTTATCGAAGTGATAGTTTAATAGCAAAACCAGTTTAAAACAGTTTTCAAATCCATATATTCATTACCAATTGTCACGGTCTCCGTTTCTGGGTGGATATTCGATTCTTTAATTCGATTCGATTTTATCAAATTTTAATTTGATTTTTTGGCTTTCGGTTATGAGAAAATATGCACCGAATATCAAATCGAATTAGATCTGTTTAATTCAGTATTTTTCAACTTCGAATTGATATTTCTAAAATGATATTTTTTGTGCAAATACGTAAAATAAAATGAGGATTATCTCAAACACTAAAAGACTTCAAATATTTAAATGTGAAACAAACATTTTTGCACCATCTAAAACTGCATGTAGCTGCAACCAGCACTAGTAGTGCGCGCACACTGGCCATGCCCCAGTCCATTGTCCAGTTCTCAGATCTGCAGTTGCTACTTTGGTATTGAATATTAGAAATTATGAATATTAAACTTAGGGCGCAGTTAATAGGTCTGGCCAATTGGGAATAAAAATGTCAAATAATTTAGAGATATGGACTTGGGTCGTGAAAAGTTTTAGGCTCAAATATAAGTATTAATAATTTAGAATATTTTTAGAATTTTTTCAATAAAAGTTTGGTTCTTTGGTGCACTAAAGAATTGAGACTCTTAAGTCGAACACCGAATTGAAGAGTTGAACTTTTTTTTAAAAAAATGAAATCGAATCAAAATCAAAGAACTAAATTAATTCAATTTGATCCAATTTTTCGATATTTATACCCATCCCTATCCGTTTCCACTATGTGGTCCAATGACAATGATACAGTAATATCCTTGATGAATGTATGCCTCAACTATGTTGCTGTTGGATATATAAAGGAATTTCTTTTAGAATTTATAAAATTACATATATATTACTTATGCCATATTTAATATTATAAAATTCAGAAAGATTATAATCATTTAAATATTATAACATATTTCAATATTTTATTTCTTAAAACTCCTTATCTGGTCAAATAAATTCATGTCAATTTGAGACGGAGAACTTACATTGGGGTTGGGAAAAGGATTGATTTGAAAGGGGAAAGGTGGGTTGAACCTAGGACTATTTATAGTAATAAACTCTCATTGGTTCACTTGGCTAATAAGTTGCTTGGTAAAATACTCTCCATATTAGAGTAATTTTTTTAACTTTTACATTTAGTTAAAAATAAATAAAATTTTACATAACCAATAAGGTTCTTTTCTCGTTCCAATTTACGTTAAGGTGTTTAACTAGAGATAAAATTTAAGAATGAAAATAAAAAATTTGAAACTTGTAATCTAAAATATGTCATATATATTTCTGTAGATATAAATCATTTCATTAAGGATAACATAAAGAATTTTAAGTGAAATTGTTACTAAAAGTATAAAAATATATCATTCTTTTTTAGATTGACCCAAAAAAAAAAGGCAAAAAGTGTCACTAAACTAAAAACATCATATAATATGAACGGTACTAGTGTTGTAATGACAGTCTACAATTGGGTAAACAGTCTATTGATTGAGTTTTGTCATTTTCCTTTTTCTTTTCGTTTGGTGTGTGTAATTTCATTCGCACCACAAGTTATACTATGATTGGTCTATTTGATACGAAATGCGAGTACGTAGAAAGGTGCTTCTCATTGTGGCCCAAATAAATTAAAAAAAAAAATGTTGACGAAGGATAATGGAATTTTCTTTAGAAAAAAAAAAAAGACCCTCTTTGTAAGAAGGCCCCATTTCTTCAACGTGTTTCATGTTCTGCTCCCTCTCTATAAATAGACTCAATCTTAAGAATTTTGTGATTCAGGTGGGAAGAAGAACTAGATCTAATTTCTCCACTTAGTTTTATATATATAAGTACTCTTTGTTGTGTGTTATTTCTTTGAGAGAATTAATTAAGAGATGGCGAGAACGCCTTGCCGCGACGAAAATGGAAGAAAGAAGGGGACTTGGACAGCTGAAGAAGATAGGAAATTAGCAGCATATATTACTAAATATGGCTCTTGGAATTGGCGCCAGCTTCCCAAGTACGCCGGTGAGAATGTCCGCACACCTAATAATTTAGATTAGTACAATTTTATAGTGTTCTCGATGTCTTGTATAATGGGGCGGATCTAGCTCATAATAACTTATGGGTTCATCGGAACCAAATTCTGTGCAACTTCACCTATGTTTCATAATAATTAGTATCATAGTATTGTAGAGTCCCAACTAAATAATTGATGGAATATTGCTCTTGGTGAATTAGGACTAGCAAGGTGTGGAAAGAGCTGCAGACTTCGATGGATGAATTATTTAAGTCCTAATGTTAAAAGAGGGAACTATACCAAAGAAGAAGACGAAATCATCTTGAAGCTCCATGCTCAACTCGGAAATAAGTACGTATTCTTCTTCCACGTGTCCAATTTTTACGAGTTAACACTTGCCAAAAGGTTACATCCATCACTGCAGTAGAGAGAGTTCAATCAGACTTCCTCCTCAACTTTTTTTAATACATTCACACAAAGTTCAGTTACTTCAATATGATTAAAAAAATAATTATCATTTTACCAAAGATATTTCATTTATCCCCATTCTTGTTCTCATGTCAAACTGTCAACTTGTATGGTTACAGGTGGTCGGCGATTGCTGTTCACTTGCCAGGAAGATCAGACAATGAGATAAAAAATCATTGGCAGCACTTAAGAAGCGCGCTAATTATGCGCCAAAAGATGTGTCAAGCAAGAAATGCAATAATAAGAAGAGTGAATGTAATACTAGAAGAAAGAGTAGTGTGGAAAATCAAAATGCAAGTCCTAGTATGAGTAATTCACATGAAAATATAGTACTGGAAAGTTCAGAATGGTCACAAAAGGAGTCATCAAGTGAAGAACTCTCCTCTTATCAACAGGAATATAATGTTTTTCAAGAAGAAGCTTTGGAGGAAATTACTAGTGAGAACTTTTGGACAGAACCATTTCTAGTAGAAAGTTTCAATAGTACTAGAATTGATTTTCTAGCTCCTTCATTTGATTATTGTGGACTTGTGTACCCACCTTCATCTTTTGTAGGTCATGAATTTCTTTCCTCCTTTGACTTTGATCATTATAATTGGTAAAAAAAAAATAGAAGGAAAAAAAATCATCACTCTCTTACTAGATCGTTTGCCTTTCTCCTGAATTTTGGAGATGATGATACAGAATGTAATGTGATTTAAGATGTTTTAATATGTTACATTCTGTGTAAACTATTAACTTGTTTTACTTGACATCTCATGATTCCATGTAAAACAACAAAAGTGAATTTTATGAGGTCTTCTACAAAGGTTTCTTGTCTGGCTGTCTATTTGTCTTATAGTTTGTTTAGTCAAATTTTTGGCAAGCGTAAAAATAGCAACAAAAAAAAAAAAAAACTTGAGTAGTAACATAAGTTATTTTTATAAACTAAAAAAGTATAGTTTTTCTCCATAACTATTAAGGAAATCTTGATGAAGCACAAATTAATACTTTAATATTAGCATATTTTGTTTACTATACCTCGAGTTATATACCACAAAATTTATCTTCTTTTTCTTTCTGAATTCTTTCTTTATTTAAATTAGATGAAGCCAAAATATTTTTTAAAAAAGTCATTATTTAACGGTCTTTCATATTCAATTTGTATAAATAATAACAAATTTAATAAATTTATTTAGCACTGGAGTAATATTTTCATACATGTATGTTTGCACTCAATTATATATGACAAAAACACATGTTAAAAATAACTAAAATTTTAGGCATGTGCATCTAAACGCAGAAGGAGAAATAGAAGAAGCAACTTTTTTTAAAAAAAATTGACTAGCTAAATAGAATTTTTGACCAAAATAATCTATTATTTAAATTAATTTACCAAAATAAGACATTTTTTTGAAAACTTACAAAAATAGAATAAACGTGTTTTCCAGTAACGTATTAGGCTGGAAAAAACTCAACGACACCAGAGAGCTGAATCACGACATTAAAATAGATATACGTTACTGCTAGTAACATTTTTGGCTTAATACGTTACTGCTAGTAACATTTTTGGCTTAAAATGTTACTGTCAATAACGGAATTCTGCAGTTCTGTCACCTTGGAATTTTGTACGAAATTTGACATGACAGTCATTATCATAAAACACGTATTACAGCTAAAACGTTATTGTCAGTAACGATTCTATCGAATCAAAACACGGGCTGTCGAATCCTGCAGAAGTGGAATCTTTTTTATTTGATTTACCGGTAAAATGTTACTATCAATTACGTTTCATCTTTAAAACGTTACTAGCAGTTACGTTTTACTTCAAAGTCTACCTCGTACAACTAACCACGAATTATTATAAAAAAAAACATTTTTTGAACATAATGTTCAGCACATTCCAACAATTTTCAGTAAAGTTTCTGCTTGTCTGCCCCATTGTCGGAATAACATTCACAAAATTTCAATAGGTATGTGTTAATTAAGTCAAGTCAATATCTTATAATATGTTAAATTATTTTTCAATTTTAATAATTATAATAAATATCTTATTTTTACATGTAGGAGTAAAGATGGCTAATTTATGAAGACCATCTTTACTCCTACACGTAAAAATGAGATATTTATTATAATTATTAAAACTGAAAAATAATTTAACATATTATAAGATATTGACTTGACTTAAATAACAAGCAGAAACTTTACTGAAAATGTTGGAATGTGCTCAACATTCTGTTCAAACAATTTTTTTTTTTATAATAATTCGTGGTTAGTTGTACGAGATAGAATTTGAAGTAAAAGGTAACTGCTAGTATGTTTTAAAGATGAAACATAATTGGTAGTAACATTTTACTGGTAAATTAAATAAAAAAGATTCTATTTTTGCAGGATTCGGCAGCCTATGTTTTGATTCGATGGAATCGTTACAGACAATAACGTTTTAGTTGTAATACATTTTTTTATGATAACGACTGTCATGTCAAATTTCGTACAAAGATTCTAAGGTGGCAGAACCGCAGAATTTTGTTACTGGCAGTAACATTTTAAGCCAAAAATGTTACTATCAGTAACGTATTCAGCCAAAAACGTTACTAGCAGTAACATATATCTATTTTAACCCCGTGATTCAGTTTTCTGATGCCGTTAAATTTTTTCCAGCCTAATACGTTACTGGGAAATACGTTTATTCTATTTTTGTAAGTTTTTAAAAAATGTCTTATTTTGGTGAATTAATTTAAATAATAGCTTATTTTGGTCAAAAATTCAGCTAAATATAAACTGCTATTTTTCAGAATTTACAAAAAACACTTACAATTAAAAAAAAAAATCAAAATAAACAGATGGTAAAAAATTGATCAAGTGAGCTATTAGATATATAGTAGAATTAATATGTTTCCGGAATAAGTGTAAGTACAACCTTTTTTTTTTATTTCAAGAGAGATAATTTCACGAAAATGTGAATTAATTACACATAAGGTCATCAACTTATAAATATCTATCTTGCTTGAGTGTTACATATAGGTATTTAGAATTTTTAGAATATGGGTGCATTATTAAAATATATATATTAAGTGATTCCTAATACTCTAGCTAAATAATATAACTTAAGAAAATATATACATAAATATATCTAATTTGATAGAGAAATTATGAATTTACGTGCTCCATGTTTTGCCTTTAAACCATGTTACGGATAATAGCACATGTGATTAAGGATGACGTTATAAGACAAGTAGTTAATAATATTACTTGTATTTTAGAAGCTAAACATATGCTGATATTTTAGAAAGAAGTTACAATCAGATTTATAAAGATACAGAGATAAATTACAAAGAAATGTTACATGAAATCTGAAAGAATTTATTGCTACCTGATTTTGCATAAAATTTAGTAAAGTGTGTATACTGATAAATTAAAAGTTACTCTTGGATTAATTATTGTGTTATTATTTTTTATTGACGGTTTGATTTGTTGTGTTAAAAATAATATGTATTATATAATTTATAAAAAGATATTGTTTGTTTACAAAAATATCATCCACCTTGTTTATTAGGAAAAGGGTTGATTAGAGATCTCAACGATATATTTATTATTTTATTTTAGAATAACAAATCTTGATTCTATTATTCAAGCCACTCTCTAATAGGGATAACTTGTTCCGATACTAATTACTAATTTTGATAAAATTTATTTCAAAATTATCAAACAAGGGATACGAAATGAACCCTTAATGTAATTTAACTATGTAGGTAATCTTATTGTTGGGCCAAAATAACTCAAATGTACTTTTATATAGTGTGATATTGTTTGCTTGGCCAAGCTCGCACATTTTTTTCTTCAAAAGACCTTATACCATTAAGACATCTTACCTCTTATTTTTCAATCTTTTCAATTATCAATATAAAAATTTTGTTCGCATATTCAATAATTATAGAACCTGTTATATCTGGGGGTGGCAAAATCAAACTCAATCCATCCAACCCATTTAGGTTTGGGTTGATTATTGACCCGCCCATTTATTAGTTCAACCCATTTTAACCTAACCCACTTCAATCCATTAAAAATTGAGTTGATATGTAACTCAAATTGACTTTTGAGAAATATTGTCAAAATAATTTTAAAAAAAAACTTTTTTTTTGATTTTATATGTTATATATAGTTATAATAAAGAAAAAATAATTTTATTAGGTACTAAAAACTTATAAAATAATAAATAAAGTAATTAAAACTTAGTAAAAATTGAATGGGTTAGATTATGACCCGTTACTAACCCGCTATCTAACCTATTTTGATCCAATCCGTTTTGATCCAAGCAAATTTGAATGGGGTGAGATCTTGACCCGTTTATTATCTTGACACATTTTAATCCGCCCAAATTTAACCTAACTCGCCTAATTATCACCCCTAATTATACCCAACATACGTGACGCACATTTTCATTTATCACAGCACCGGCCACAGAACCTTCTATGAAGACGTCACAAAGACAAAATGTGAACATTAATTTGGTATTCTTATATTTTGGACAATAGAAAAGACTATTCTATTATTGTGTTTGCCATTGACTCAAATCACCCCACAAAAATCTTATCAGACATTTTGGCTGTTACCAAGTAGTACCTTCCTAGTCCAATTAATTTGTTTGTCGATATTGGTAGATACCTTTTACAATTTGAATTCAAAAAATATAAATTATACTACTCGTTTTGTTTCGATTACTTATTTGATTTTACTTGATATAAAGTTTAAGAAAAATAAAAGAAGACTTTTTAATTATGTGATCTTAAATTAAAGATATGTAAATGTATCAAATTGTCCTTTAATTTTACGGTCTTAAACATGTCAAGTAAAAAGTTAGAATTAAAGAATTGCCAAACAGAAAAAGAGACATTCAATGTGAAACGGACTAAAAATAAAAGTAAGACAAAAAAATTGAAACAAAGAGAGTCATTTATTGTATTTTGTTTTCAGTCTCGTAGGTAGAAAATTAAAATCTAGTAAAAAATTTGAAAAAATGACACAGTATGACAACTGTTAGAAGAAACATTGAAGAGTGTTCACTGTAAACAGTGTTAACTAACACTAAACAGTATTTAACCACCTTTGTAGTTAGTTAGTCAGTTATTAGTTAGTTACTCAGCTGTTAACATAATAGCTAATTAAATCACCCTATGGTTAGTTAACTAACTCTAGTTAGATCACTACTCACCTCACTATATAAACACATAATTTCCTCATTGTAAAGATTGGATCATTAATGAGAATTAACAGCTTCCATCTTCTTTCTTCTAGTGTTCTTCATTTTCTTCATTCTTTATTCAATTAGAGTTCTTGTACTCATTGTATAATCAAATAATATCATGGTATCAGAGCTATCAGCTTAATCAATTGAGCTATAATCGATCAAAATCTTGATTCCGCATAGGTGATTCTCCAAAATTCTGAAGATCTGTACGAGTGGAGTTCTGCGATTCTTGTAAAATGGGAACCAGTGAAGAACAAGCTGCTAGACAGATGATGAATGGGCTTAATCAACCAACGACTTCAACCAATCAGATGCAAAATTCTGGTATGGATCACAATCATCCCCTCTATTTGCAAACTAATGTTGTGAGTGTGGTGTCTATAATCTCTTTTCAGTTGATTGGAAGTGAAAATTTTACCTATTGGTTTCGATCTATGCGTTTAGCCTTGCTTGGTAGAAACAAATTAGGAATTGTGGATGGAACCCATAAGAAAGAAGTCTTTTCTGAGAATTTGGGCTATCAGTGGGAAAAGGGTGAATGCCATTGTGTTGTCTTGGCTCATGAACTCAGTCGCTAAGGAACTTCTTGGAGGGATTGTATTTGCTACAAGTGCACAAAGTGTGTGGGAAGACTTGAAAGAAAGATTTGATCATGTTGATGAATCAAGAACCTTTAGTCTATACAAGGAAATGGCCACTCTAAGTCAAGGTACTGCATCTGTATTAGTCTATTACTCAAGGATGAAAGATTTGTGGGAAGAATTTGAAGCACTAGTGCCCTCACCTGCATGTAACTGTGAAAAGTCCAAAGAGTATTTTATGTTTCTGCAAAGACAAAATTTGTTCCAATTTTTGATGGGGTTAAATGACTCATATCTCCAGGCTAGGAGTCAGTTAATGGATAGTTTGAGATTATCTTGTTCCGATCAGTGACGGAGCCATGATTGGGCAACATGTCCATTAACCAGGAGATCAGTAACTGGTTTTATCATAAAGCTTGGGAGCTCTCTAATCTCTTGGAAATCAAAAAAATAGACAACTATATCAAGAAGCTCTGCAGAAGCAGAGTACAGAAGCATTGGCACTACTGTAGCTGAACTAATCTGGATTCAAGGTCTTCTCAAAGAAGTAGAAGTTGATGTTCAACTACCTATAATCCTTCAAAGTGACAGCAAAGCAGCTATACAAATAGCTGCCAATCCAGTCTACCATGAAAGGACAAAACACATTGAAATTGACCTTCACTTCATCAGAGAAAAACTCTAACAAGGACTGATTTCCATCAAGTATATTCCAACTCAAGATCAGCCGGCTGATCTTCTTACCAAAGGACTTACGAGAATTCAACATCAATACCTACTCTCCAAGTTAGGTGTCTTAAACTTATTCCAACATCTAACTTGAGGGGGAGTGTTAGAATAAACATTGAAGAGTGTTCACTGTAAACAGTGTTAACTAACACTAAATAGTATTTAACCACCTTTGTAGTTAGTTAGTCAGTTATTAATTAGTTACTCAACTGTTAACAGAATAGCTAATTAAATCACCCTATGGTTAGTTAACTAACTCTAGTTAGATCACTACTCACCTCACTATATAAACACATAATTTCCTCATTGTAAAGATTGGATCATTAATGAGAATTAACAGCTTCCATCTTCTTTCTTCTACTGTTCTTCATTCTTTATTCAATTAGAGTTTTTGTACTCATTGTATGATCAAATAATATCATGGTATCAGAGCTATCAGCTTAATCAATTGAGCTATAATCGATCAAAATCTTGATTCCGCATAGGCGATTCTCCAAAATTCTGAAGATCTGTACAAGTGGAGTTCTGCGATTCTTGTAAAATGGGAACCACTGAAGAACAAGCTGCTAGACAGACGATGAATGGGCTGAATCAACCAACGACTTCAACCAATCAGATGCAAAATTCTGGTATGGATCACAATCATCCCCTCTATTTGCAAACTAATGATGTGAGTGGGGTGTCTATAATCTCTTTTCAGTTGATTGGAAGTGAAAATTTTACCTATTGGTTTTGATCTATGCGTTTAGCCTTGCTTGTTAGAAACAAATTAGGAATTGTGGATGGAACCCATAAGAAAGAAGTCTTTTCTGAGAATTTGGGCTATCAGTGGGAAAGGGTGAATGTCATTGTGTTGTCTTGGCTCATGAACTCAGTCGCTAAGGAACTTCTTGGAGGGATTGTATTTGCTACAAGTGCACAAAGTGTGTGGGAAGACTTAAAAGAAAGATTTGATCATGTTGATGGATCAAGAACCTTTAGTCTACACAAGGAAATAGCCACTCTAAGTCAAGGTACTGCATCTGTATCAACCTATTACTAAAGGATGAAAGATTTGTGGGAAGAATTTGAAGCAAGTTCCCTCACCTGCATGTAACTGTGAAAAGTCCAAAGAGTATGTTCTGTTTCTGCAAAGACAAAAGTTGTTCCAATTTTTGATAGGGTTAAATGACTCATATCTCCAAGCTAGGAGTCAGATTCTACGCATGAACCCTTTGCCATATGTGAATCAGGCTTTTGCCATGATAGTGGGAGATGAGAGTCAAAAGGCAGTGGTTCATATAGGTCAGGGGACTAATCCTGCAGCAGCTATGAGCCTAGGCTTTTTCTTTTTTTTTGCTTCTATATCTGGGTTAGTCCAGGTTCGTTATCAAGTTCCAGTTCAAATTTAGGTTTTCGTGTATATTGATGTGATTGTTCCGCAAGTCGACATGAAATTAACTTGCTAGCATGGAATTGCAACAATAAGGAATGAAGGTTCCGGTTGCAGTAAATGTCTCAAAGCTAGACTTGAAGCATGCTTCAAGTGGGAAAGATCGAGAGGGGCCCGAAAGCCCTCAAAGAACGGAAACGGAATTTGATTCACCTCCACAGGTTGACATCCGATCCAACCTAGTAGTAAGCGCAATTGTCGCAGCTCCAGCTAAAGCAATTGTAAGTGCTCCGGTGGATCAGAGCTACTCTAAAATCGTGATAGGTGCTTGAGATCAGAACTGCTTACAGCAGCCTTGACCTGGTCCAATGGAAAGGGAAAGCTGAAAGAAAAGAGAGTTTCAATCCACAAATGATCTGATACATATAAAGATGCTACTTGATCCCCGCACAACAACATTCTTTATTTGTGGCCGGAGTTTGTTGGGTAGTGAAGTGGTCCGTGAAGGTTAAATAAGACTTGTGTTAAGCAAGCAGAGTAGTCAAGCCAAAAAAGCAAGAAGCGATTTTCGTTCGATCGACGGAATCAATCGTACTTTCACTGTTGTGGACCGGCTTTCATAAAGCACCTTTGGGCAACAGCTACTATTGGGCAGCCAGAAAGAAGAAAGCTTTCAAGTTATTATCTCAAGGGCCACTTCTGAGAGTGAGATATTGTATTGTGTTTATGTAGCGATTGGCCTCTTGGGCTTCGGGGAATCGGGCATCGGCCCTCTTGGATCCGGTAAGAGCAGGAGTAGGTATGTTATTATCGATTCGGTGAAGAAAAGAGAATTTTGTTGATAGAGACGTTAGATCTGGAGGAAGCATCTGGTCACATATCCCAAAACCTTCACGGAAAAGGAACGGACTCACTCGCCCTACTTCTAAAGATAGATAGAAAAGGTTAGGGAGTCCCAGTTGCTGAGGTGGCATAGTGAGAGGTGAGAGCAATAATAACAAAAGCAGCGGAAGCTTTCTCAAGGTAATTTTTTCTCTAACCAATCTTTCATTTCTCAGAAATGTTTCAAAAAATCAAATTGTTGATATATGTTTCAGAGTTTTAACTTTGAGTCTGTGGCAATGTACACTAAGGGAGGAGGAACTCAGAAGTTCAAGAAAAACTACAATCTATAATGTGACTTTTGCAAGCTTAAAGGACACACCAAAGATCAGTGTTGGAAGATCATAGGGTACCCTACTGACTACAAGTTCAAAAAGAAGACTAGTGGGACTAGCAGTGCATACAATGTGATGTCTGAGAATGGTGCTAATTCTGGTTCAGGGTCTCAAGCTATGCAGCCACAGTTTTCTCAGTTTCACTATGGTCATAACACTAATGTTGGGTCTGGGAACATAAGTTCAAGAATTGATCACTCTGGGATAAATAACAGTAACCACCAGATCAACAATAGCTTGAATAATCAGTCAGGAGGAGGTACATCCGTTCAGTTTGGAAACTCCTTCACAAAAGAACAATATGATCAGATTCTTAGCATGTTGAACAATACAACTGTGTCCAACACTTCCCTTCCTTCAGCAAACACAACAGGTATCTTGAGTAATACTTTATCATGTGTTAAAAATAGTGATGAGGGTGTGTGTGACAAGGATAGTATAGCCTTGGTGTCTAAAACTGAGTTGGGTGCTATGCATAAAACAAGTATTATAGTCTTACTAGCTACTAATAACCAGCCAGATTGGATCATAGACACAGAAGCAACTAATCATATGACCTCTAACATCAATTTGCTAGACAAAACAACGACTGTTAAAATGAATAATCCAAGAAGAGTGACTTTACCTAATGGTGATGTCTCCTATGTTACTTACACTGGATCTAGCTCTATATCAGATAGAAATACTATTACAAATGTGTTATACATCCCTCAGTTCAAATATAACCTTTTATCAGTCTCAAAACTAACAAAAGAATTAAACTGCTCAGCCACTTTTTTTCCTGATTTTTGTATATTTCAGGAGCTCTTCAGTGGGAGGGTGAAGGAGATTGGTAAAGAGAATAGTGGACTTTACTGGCTGCTTAAAAAGGCTCTAGAAAGGAACAAGACTGTGTGTTTAGTTGCTACTAAAGAAACTACAGATATCAGGATTGACCTATGGCATAAAAGACTAGGTCATACATCTTCTGCAGTGTTAAAATGAATTTTCCCTATTAGTTTACAAGATATCAATACTGAACTTGACAAATGTATTGCATGTCCTTGTGCAAAGCAAGTTAGAAATGTGTTTCCTACCAGTACTACTACAACTGTAACTACTTTTGAATTGATTCATATTGACTTCTGGGGTCCTTATAAGATTGCTACTTGTGATGGAAATAGATTCTTTTTAACAATAGTAGATGATTATTCTAGAATGACATGGATTTTCCTGCTAAAACAGAAATGTGATGCATGTGTTGCTCTTCAATATTTTCTGAACTTTGTTAAGTGTCAATTTGATAAAAATGTAAGAACTGTGAGGTCTGATAATGGGACAGAATTTGTCAACTCTGTATGTGATGCACTCTTTAAGACTCTTGGCATTGTTCACCAAAGAACATGTCCATATACTCCTCAACAAAATGGTATAGCTGAGAGAAAACATAGGCATATTCTAGAAATAACCAGAGCTATCAAGTTTCAAGGCAAGATTCCTATCAAATACTGGGGTTATTGTGTTTTAGCTTCTGTTTATCTTATCAATAGACTACCTACATCTGTTTTAGGTAACAAAACTCCTTTTGAAGTAATGTATGGCAAGAAGCCTTCTATTGCTCATCTAAGAGTCCTAGGGTGTCTATGTTATGCTAAACTAGTACAAGAACACGATAAACTGTCTTCTAGAGCAAGAGTTGCTGTACACATGGGGTACTCAGAGGTGTAAAAAGGGTACATCCTATTGGATCTAACTAACAATGTGTTTTTTGTAAGCAGAGATGTAACTTTCAGGGAAACTACATTTCCTTTATGTCAACATGCTACTTCAAAACCCGAATTTGTTGACACCTATGAGGAGTCAGATACACCTTTCCACTCTGAAAATAATCTTAGTGTAAGACAGATGCCCTCACTCAACAATGCACCAACAATAGTGGAAGAGGATGGCATGGATAACTTTTTTTCTACTCATCAGATAGATGAAACAGTTGATTCTGCAAATGACAACATGGTGGAGGAAGTATAGAATCATGTTCCTCAAGCTGAACATGCACCTGCTCCTATTGTACCAGTTTCATCTGAGGTCAGAAGATCAACCAGAGGCACCAATCCTTCAGTTTGGATGAAAGATTTTGTGTCTTTAAATGTGCATAAAGAGGTACCTTACTCTATGAATCAATATATCTCCTATGATGCTATTTCTCCTCACTATTAAGCATATATAGCAGCTACATCTTTCTGAACCTAAGACTTACTTTCAAGCTGTTAAAGACCCAAGATGGGTTGAAGCAATGCAACAAGAGATACATGCTCTTGAAAGTAATCATACATGGGATATAGTGTCTCTACCAAAAGGTAAATTTGTTATAGGTTGCAAGTGGATATATAAGGTCAAATACAAAGCAAATGGTGATGTAGAAAGGTTTAAACCCAGGTTAGCAAAAGGATATAGCCAGCAGGAAGGTATAGACTACCAAGAAACTTTTTCACCTGTGGTGAAGATGGTAACAGTTAGAACTATACTGTCTATAGCAGCTTCTAAGAACTGGTTTATACATCAAATGGATGTCTATAATGCTTTTCTACAAGGAGATCTTCATGATGAAATCTACATGCAACTTCCTCAAGGATTTTCCAGTCAGGGGGAGACACAACCATGCTGCAGACTGATCAAATCCTTGTATGGGCTAAAACAAGCTCCAAAACAGTGGAATGCCAAGTTAACTGAAGCCTTACTACTGTTTAAGTTCATACAAAGTCAGCATGATCACTCCTTATTCATTAAGAGAAATTCTGAAGAGATAACAGTGGTTCTAATGTATGTTGATGATATGTTAGTTATTGGAAGCATCCTGGCTTTGATTGAAGAAACAAAGAAGGATTTGTCACAAGCTTTCAAAATGAAGGATCTGGGAGAATTAAAGTTCTTCCTGGGAATAGAGTTTGCAAGATCCAATAAAGGGATTGTTATGCATCAAAGGAAGTATTCACTAGAACTAATATCAGAGTTAGGACTATCAGCAGCTAAACCTATAGCCACACCAATTGACACAAATGTCAAACTGACAAGCAAACAATATGATGAAGGTACTAAGGGAGCTGAAGATACTAAGAAAAATGAAGAAGATCCATTGGTTGATACAACTACTTATCAGAGGCTTATAGGAAAATTATTGTATCTAACAATGACTAGACCTGATATCTCTTTTGGGGTCCAGAGTCTAAGTCAATTCCTACAAAATCCTAAGAAGTCTCACATGGATGCAGCTATCAAAATTGTCAAATATATCAAGAATCAGCCTGGTCAAGGAATTATTCTATCCAATGAAGCTATAAACTCTATCTCTGCATGGTGTGATGCTGATTGGGCAGCATGTCCATTAACCAGGAGATCAGTAACTGGTTTTCTCATAAAGCTTGGGAGCTCTCTAATCTCTTGGAAATCAAAAAAATAGACAACTATATCAAGAATCTCTGCAGAAGCAGAGTACAGAAGCATTGGCACTACTGTAGCTGAACTAATCTGGATTCAAGGTCTTCTCAAAGAAGTAGAAGTTGATGTTCAACTACCTATAATCCTTCAAAGTGACAGCAAAGCAGCTATACAAATAGCTGCCAATCCAGTCTACCATGAAAGGACAAAACACATTGAAATTGACCTTCACTTCATCAGAGAAAAACTCTAACAAGGACTGATTTCCATCAAGTATATTCCAACTCAAGATCAGCCGGCTGATCTTCTTACCAAAGGACTTACGAGAATTCAACATCAATACCTACTGTCGCGCCCCATTTTGAACTGGCCAAAATATGCTTGCAACATCCGGCTCTTCTGCCTTTGTTTTGGAAAAGGGTTTAGAGTCGCCACCTAAATTTTAGGAAACTTAGGAAACCATTTTTTATGTAAAACTCTGTTTTTAGTCTGCGAAAACGTTTGAGATTCTGAGTAAGAGTTTTGGTTACTCGAAGGGAAGGTGTTAGGCACCCTTCAGAGCCTATCCGAAGATAGTCCTTAAACTCAATTTAGAAAAATATTTGGGAAAAGTTAATTGCTCATTATTTGCTAAAAGGGTGATAAAAACGTGTTTTATTAATTTAAAGAAAACTCAAAGTATATGACACATGCTACTACAATAGGCAAAAATATAAAATATGCTTATGGTAAAAGATGAAACATATGTACGTACATGTCAAAATATATGAAAGTTTAATAGCAATACTCTTATCATTAAAATAGGTAGAACTTTATGATTTATAAGAATATATACTTAAAAAAAGCTATGCAAAAGAAATGAGAATGTTATTTATACAAATATACTTTTTTGTAAAGTAAGAAATACACGTGGTTTTAGAGTTTTTGGGAAAAAGTTTATGACATGTTTATTGAAAGAGAATAAAGGTGATGTATGTATATTTAAAATATAAGAAATCATGTGAAAAGTTTATTATTTAAAAGGATTTGGACAAGTAAAAAATGTAGGAAATAAGTATACCGGTAGTAGAGAAAAATATAAAGAAAATCATATTTATTTCATAAATATATTTCATGTAAGAGAGAATTTGAAGACTTGCGTAGAGAATGAAAATTATTTGTTTCATATAAAGAAGACTTTTATTTATAAAGTGAGAAATAAACATACATTGAATATGAAAGAAAATATTATGTACGTAAATGTAATTGTGATAAAATAATATATGTTTAATTTAAGTAGGAAGAATGAGTAAGTAAAAATATAAATATATATACCTTGTAGTAGATAGCATATGACATATATATACCTTGCGTTTTGAGGCCTTAAAAAATCTGAAAATCTCAAAATATATATATAGAGTATAACAAAATAGTTGTAAAATATTGGGGTTAGAATAAAAGAGAATACATGAGCTTTAGGAAGCGTATGTGAGAAGTTTAACTAAGAAAATATAATAAGTAGTTCAGCGCTTCAGAAAAAGTCGTACTTTTATCTTTCAAAAGTTGTGTTTTTATCCTCGAAAAATCAGCATATCAAAGTTCTCAAAAAAAATAAAAGCTGTGTTTTTTTAAAAAAATCTGCATTTTTATACTAAAATCTGCACTATTTACCATTTATTATTACTATTTTTGAAAGTGTTTAACCACTAATTTTAAAGTATTTTTAAAGGGGAAACCCGAAACATTTGCCTAAACTAAAAAAATGAAGGAAACTTACTTTCAAAATTTTAAACTAAATACCCTAATCAAACAAAATGGTAAGCCGAAGAATAAACGCTAATCGAAATCACAAAGAAAAACACATATCCAAATATACAAGGTTAGTTAAAACATTTCAAATAAGCATAAAGGAAAGCAATAAAAAATAAAAATGTAACGGGCTAGATGCGCCAAGTTCCTTTGGAGGAACTAAGTCTCTAAAGAACGACTCTGAGCACCGCGATAGCTCCTAATAGCTGCTCGACCCAAATATTTATTGGGGCCGAAAGTGAGTTTCAAGTGAGAACTCCAGCTCTCCGGTTGTTTCATGTAACACAAAAAAAATGATAAGGATTAGTAACTTGCATAACAAAGTTTACAAAATGTAGAAATATGCCAAGCTTAACAATAAAGTGATAAGGAAAACAAACATGCTATTCGGTAAATACACAAGCATATATGAAAGACGACATGTAACCATATTTTGCTTCATTTTTTAAGCAAATGATCAAATTTATTTGACTAGAGCACAAACGAACTAACATGAGATGATATCCGAAAAGAACTTAGGCAAAACGAACATCTTCAACACTAGTCGATTATTGGAAAACAAAGTACACAACAAGTAGCAATATAAAACCTTATTATTATTTTTTTCATTCACTTTAATTAAATAAGTAGCTATGAACAAATCACCTCAAAAAGTAAGGCGTTATGAACAAATCAACTCAAAAGTAAGGCAACACTAGTGACGGGAGGATCAAAAAAAAAAAAAAACCAAACTACTACATTAGCTCATGATAAATTCCTTAAGCTAGTATTCCCGAAATTGATCCTGAGTTAAAACCAAAATAATGAAAATACGGGCAGCCCTCTTCTTCTAACGATGCACACTAATTCAACCACTTTTTACTAGGATTAAGGTGTTTTGAAGAAAGGTTAGATCGCAAGCAAGACCACAATATTTTACAAACGCCGGAAATATAATCATAATATGTATATTCCTATCTTAAACAAACGTTTTCGGGACTAAAAAAAATGACAAACCTATTGAAACTTTTACCTTAAGAATTTAAACTTCAAGAAACTCAAACATAGCATACATATACCTTTTCCGATTTAAACAAAATCAGCCCCCTAATTGTGATTAAAACAAGACGGGATGATTACATACTCTTACAACTCAATCCGTAAGGGAAAGCAACAAGAAAACTCAACTTTTATGAAGAGTAAACATTGATCCTAATCTCTAGTTATGCAACAAAGGTAGCCATGTACATTTGAAGACTTGGAGCCTCCTGAAATTTATTTCAAGTTGAATCAAGATTGCAAATAGTCTACAAAACATACCATGGACTATAGATACAACCAAATGACTCGAGAACTAAATTACTTTAAGTTCACACTCACAAACAGATGAACAAACAGCCAACCCCATTCACAATATCAAACTTTATGAAATTTGTTTGAGCTAAATTTCAAGTTACAACAAATTTCCAAACACATAATCTAATATGAACAAACAACCAGAGACTAACTTCAGATCGTATTTTCTAACCAAAATCAGCCAAACAACAACAAAACAAACTCGCACAATTAACGGATCACAAAAAAAAAACTAAATATAAAGTAATTAGGCGGGGTAGAATTTACCTTGTGTTGGGCAGCGATTGAGGCCGTCAAGTGTTGAGTTTCAAACTAGCGACTCCCGACTTCGACTCCGGTTATCCGAGTAGAGCAAACGAGACAACAGGAGCAAAACCGACAATGAGTATGAGCCAATAATCAGAGAACAATTTGGTGAGCTGTTTGTGATAATTTTCGGATCTCTTTTCAATCCGATATTTTTCCGTAATTTCTTTTCGTGTCCCCTTTATTTTGGAAACCCAAGGGTTCCTTTTATAGCCGAAAATTGAAGGCTCAAACGGCTCTTTCCAAGAATTCAAAATTTGAATTCTTGGAAAACCAAGTTGCAAAGGAAATGATGAAAGCAGAAAAGGAAAGATGCATACCTTTTTCAGGCTGATTTGAAAGAGAAGGTGACGGGTCGGAGGTGTAGAGCTCGGACCCGTCGGACTAAGCTCGTGTCCGTCGGGCAACGGCTGGGTCTCCTCTTTTCCGAGGTCTGCAGCCGGCGGTGGGGGAAGCTTTACAGCTCGATTTTGAAATGACAAAAGGGTGAGGGGATGGCTATAAAGTGGAGGAGAGAAGGGTGAAGACCACCGGATTTTGCCATTATCCGGTGGTCTAGCGGCGAGAAAGGGTTTGGGGGGGGGGCTGTCAGTTTTGGTTGAAGGTGGGGGGGGTCTGTTTTGTTTTGGGGTTGAAAGTGGACGATGAGGGGAAAGAGAATTGATTAGTAATTAGGCTGGTGGGGATTTGGGCCGGTTCAGGGGTGGTTTGGGCTGGGTCGGGTGATTGGGTAGTGGGCTAGGAGGTTTTGGGTAGAAAGAGGTATAAAATTAGCCCAAACATGTATAGGTAAATGAATTAGTTTGTAGAAAAAATGTAATTTTCCCTAATCGTTTTTCCACTTAATTAATTTAACGATGCCTTCTTTCATCCCAATTAATTTTCAAATACGTATATAGTTGACTTAAACATAATTTTGATACGCGTAATCGCAATCCTCAATTGATAGAACAATATTTAGGAAATGTTATAGCGATACGACAAAATTTCATTTAGAGTTTGAAATAAAAGTTACTATACCAATATCTTGTTAAAAAGAATGAATTATAAAATATTTTTGGGGTGATTTATAAGATACAATATTATTAGTAATTATTATTAAAAAAGTAAAGGAAATCATTTTAAAAAATGATTATTGGTGCCAAAATTTATAAAAAATTAATATAAAAATAAGAAAATTATTTTGGAAAAGTCCTCGGGATTAAGAAGCATATAAAAATTAATTATGGGAAAAAGGAGGGACAAAATTGGGTGTCAACAACTTGCCCCTCTTCGAACAGAGATGATGAAAGAGTCTTTGGGCGAAGACGTTGACGTAAAGCCAATTTTGTCTTGACTGGAAAAAATCAAATTTTTGGAAAGGTCGTACCTAGAAGGAGAAAGGTTATTGTCATTATGAATTCGACCGAACTCTGGTCTCCGAGTTGCCTACATATCTCGGATTTCACGAGAATCAGGCCAATGTAGTTCAAAAATTTTGAGAGGTCCTCAAAATTTGCCCGAGTGTTGGTTTTATGTCGACACTGGTATTTTTTCCGGTAAAAGGGGAAGATGATTTTGGCACGGATGGAGTGGGTACGGCCATGCTCGAAGTTGAGCTGCCTACGTATCCCTAAGGAAATGGAAATTAGGGCGGTTGCAGTCCTGAATAGGGGATTATGGTAAATTTTGAGGCAGTCCTCAAAATTTGCCCCAGTGTACGATTTATGGTTGACACTGGTCTCTTAGTTGAGCTTGGAAAGAGTTTTATGGAATTGACGGTAGGTTATTTCCTAGATGACAATAATCTTTTCAAAATGGGTGCACTTTCACAGCCTCCCGATTATAAATGTGGTGCACAACACACCCATAAACGAGACTCTACTAGGTGCATCTCGCATCTTCATAAGATCACATCGAATTGCTGGATGGAGGTAGTCCCTTTAATATCCTCTAGTGGGAACTCTAGGAGATAGAGAAAGGGGTATCGATGCTTGTGAGAGCAGGTGTACTCTGATTTAGAAATATGGACGACGGCTTGTAGGAATTGGAGTCGGAGTGCTAGTCTTGAAACTCTGGCTTGTGAGTTTGGTATTCCTCATCAAGCATTGCCTCAATCGCTGCTTAGAGGTAGTTCCACGTTGTAGTGTGTCATCCTGCAAAACAGGTAAAAGAGGGGTTACAAAGTACCTGTTGAGGCTCAAAACTGTAAATTAAAATTGTAATGTAAAGAGTAGAGTGTAGATATCCAAATGATTGTTGACGTCTCCATTTTGCGGAGTGGATGTACTGTAGGTGAAATAATCTTGGGAAGTAAAGCCTCCGGCTGGCGGGGCAACACTTGTAAAGTAAAGCCTCTCGACTGGCGGGGCAACGCTGTAAAATAAAGCCTCTCGACTGGCGGGGCAATGCTGTAAAATAAAGCCTCTCGACTGGCGGGGCAATGCTGTAAAATAAAGCCTCTCGACTGGCGGGGCAATGCTGTAAAATAAAGCCTCTCGACTGGCGGGGCAATGCTGTAAAATAAAGCCTCTCGACTGGCGGGGCAATGCTGTAAAATAAAGCCTCTCGACTGGCGGGGCAATGCTGTAAAATAAAGCCTCTCGACTGGCGGGGCAATGCTGTAAAATAAAGCCTCACTGGCGGGGCAATGTCCTCTTTCAAAATTGCCCCAATGTCGAGCTGTGAGACGCTGGGGATGCAAGATTGTGTACTTGCTGGAAAAGAATGATTATGATGCCTGCTCCGATTTGTGTGCCGAAGCGTTAATGAAATGGAATTTTGGGTTGTGTACCAAGATCCTGATGCATGCTCCGGTTTGTGTGCCGAAGCGTTAATGAAATAGAATCTTGGGTTGTGTACCAAGATCCTGATGCATACTCCGGTTTGTATGCCGAAGCGTTAATGAAATGAAATCTTGGGCTGTGTACCAAGATCCTGATGCATACTCCGGTTTGTGTGCCAAAGCGTTAATGAAATGGAATCTTGGGTTGTGTACCAAGATCCTGATGCATACTCCGGTTTATGTGCCGAAGCGTTAATGAAATGGAATCTTGGGTTGTGTACCAAGATCCTGATGCATATTCCGGTTTGTGTGCCGGAGCGTTAATGAAATGGAATCGGGTTGTGTACCAAGATGATGCATACTCCGGTTTATGTGCCGAAGCGTTAATGAAATGGAATCTTGGGTTGTGTACCAAGATCCTGATGCATACTCCGGTTTGTGTGCCAGAGCGTTAATGAAATGGAATCTTGGGTTGTGTACCAAGATCCTGATGCATACTCCAGTTTGTGTGCCGATTAATGAAATGGAATCTTGGGTTGTGTACCAAGATCCTGATGCATACTCCGGTTTGTGTGCCGAAGCTCTGAATGAATACCCGCATTTGAAGGTGGGCGCCTATAAAATGTACTGAATGTAAATACCCGAAGGTGGGCGCCTGTAAAATGGACTTGAATGTAAATACCCGCATTAGAAGGTGGGCGCCTGTAAAATGTACTTGAATGTAAATACCCGCATTAGAAGGTGGGCGCCTGTAAAATGGACTTGAATGTAAATACCCGCATTAGAAGGTGGGCGCCTGTAAAATGGACTTGAATGTAAATACCCGCTGTTGACACCCAATTTTGGCCCTCCTTTTCCATAATTAATTTTTCTATGCTTCTTAATCCCGAGGATTTTTCCAAAATAATTTTCTTATTTTTATATTAATTTTTATAAATTTTGGCACCAATAATCATTTTTTTTAAATAATTTCCTTTACTTTTTATAATAATAACTACTAATAATGTTGTATCTTATAAAATCACCCCAAAAATATTTTATAATTCATTCTCTTTAACAAAATATTGGTATAGTAACTTTTATTTCAAACTCTAAATGAAATTTTATCGTATCGCTGTAGTATTTCCTAAATACAGTTCTATCGATTGAGGATCGCGATTACGTGTATCAAAATCATTTTTTAAGTCAGCTATATGTATTTGAAAATTAATTGGGATGAAAGAAGCATCGTTAAATTAATTAAGTGGAAAAAATGATTAGGGAAGATTATATTTTTCCTACAAAACTAATTTATTTACCAAATTTTGGGCCAAACCCTTATTTGTTTCAGCCCAAAAATTACTAACCCACTACCCAATTTCTCCAACCCAGCCCAATTTTTCCTAGCCCACTACCCAATTCGCCCCACCAGCCCAAATTCCCCCACTAAACACACCCTAATTCTTTGCTCTACTCCACTCTCAACATAAACAAACAGACCCCTCTCACCTCACCTCAGCCAAACCGACACCACCCCCAAACCCTGCTGCCCGTCGCTTCACCACCAAAGACCCGCCGGTTTTTGCTTCGTACCGGCGGGTAAATGGCGACAACGCCCTCTCCATCACCTCACGTTGTCCCTTCTCCTTTTCGGAGACTTTTTACAACCTCGAAAAGACCACCGCCGCTAGACCACCGGATAATGGCAAAATCCGGTGGTCTTCACCTTTCTCTCCTCCACTTTACAGCCATCCCCTCACCCTTTTTGTCATCTCAAAAACAAAGTTGTAAAGCTTCCCTCGCCGCCGGCTACAAACCTCGGAAAAGAGGAGACCGATCGGTTGCCCGACGGATGCGGTCTTAGTCCGACGGATCCGAGCTCTACACCTCCGACCCGTCACCGTCTATTTCAAATCAACCTGAAAAAAAGAGGTGAGCTTCTTCCCTTTTCTCTGATTTTTCATCATTTCCTCTTGCAACTTGTCTTTCCAAGAATTCAAATTTTGAATTCTTGGAAAGAAACCGTTGGAGCCCTGAAATTTCGGCTATAAAAGGACGAAAAAAGAACAGCTTAAGGATCCCATTTTTTTTTATCAGACAACGATCCCATTTTTTTTTATCAGACAACGATCCCATTTTTTTTTATCAGACAACGATCCCATTTTTTTTTATCAGACAACGACCCCATTTTTTTTTATCAAACAAAGATCAGAAAAATTATCAACGAACAGCTCACAACAATTGTTCTCCGATTGTTCACTATCGATTTGCTTATACTCACTACTCATTTCGCTCCCTTTGTTTCGCTTGCTATTCGGATAACCGGAGTCGGAGTCGGAGTTAGCTAGTTTGAAACTCAACACTTGACGGCCTCAATCGCTGCCCAACACAAGGTAAATCCTATCCCGTCTTAATTACGTTGGTTTTAATTTTTTGTCAATTGTTTGTCATGTGCTTAGTCGGAATGATGGCTGGCTGTTTTTAGGCATGAAAATGTGAAACGAAAATCAGTTCTAGTCATTTGGTTTAGAATATGTGTTTGTGAAGTGTTCACAACTCAAAACTTGGCTTAATTGTTGTAAATGGTGTTGTTTGTTTGGTTTGAATTATCGTGGCTAATTGGAAGTAAAATAGTTGTTGGTTTGTTCGGTTGTATTTATAGTCGATGGTGTATTGGAAGAATGTTCATAATCTTGAATTAGCGTGAAACGAACCTCAAGAGGCTTCGAGTTTTCCGGATATATACGGCTGAATGTTTAAGGACATTGTTGGGATCATGGGATGATTATAAAGTTAGTCGATTAAATCATTAACTTAGCCTCGATCTTTGTATTATGTTCGTTATCATTTTCTTTGGTTTGTTGGTCGATTTTCGTTGGAGTTTGTAGAGCATGTAGTTATCTCGCCGTGCCTTGTTCATAACTACGTAAGGACTGCCTTTAGCATATAAAATTATATGAGTTTGGTTTGTTGTTTTCGGATTACTAATGGTTTTTGTTTCACTCTTGTGAAAGTTTTAAAGAACCTTTACTATTAGCCGTTTAAATAACCACGGAAGTAGGTATCAACGGTTTTACTTCATTTTGCCTATTCTTGTTTGAAGCTTTTCAAAAGAAAATAGTTCCAAGGACTTGCTTTTTCTCGTAATATGATAGGAATCGAACTTAGGAATGAATCAATTTGTCTCAATATTGTACATGGCTACCTTTGTTGCGTAACTAGAGATTAGGATCATTGTTTACTCTTCATAAAAGTTGAGTTTTCTTGTTGCTTTCCCTTACGGATTGAGTTGTAAGAGTATGTAATCATCCCGTCTTGTTTTAATCACAATTAGGGGGGGGGGGGGCTGATTTTGTTTGAATCGGAAAGGGCATATGTATGCTATGTTTTGAGTTTCTTGAAGTTTAAATTCTTAAGTTAAAAGTTTCGATAGGTTTGTCACTTTTTTTTAGTCCCGAAAATGTTGTTTAGGATAGGAATGTACATATCATGATTATGTTTCCGGCGTTTGTTGAATATTGTGGTTTCTAACTTTTCTTTAAATACCTTAATCCTAGTAAAAAGGTGGTTAAATTAGTGTGCATTGTTAGAAAAAGAGGGCTGCCCGTATTTTCATTATTTTGGTTTTAACTCGGGATCAATTTCGGGAATACTAGCTTAAGGAATTTATCATGAACTAATGTAGTGGTTTGGTTCCCTTTTTGATCCTCTCGTCACTAGTGTCGCCTTACTTTTTGAGGTGATTTGTTCATAGCTACTTATTTAGTTAAAGTGAATGAAAAAAAATAAAATAATAAGGTTTTATGTTGCTACTTATTGTGCACTTTGTTTTCCTAATAATCAACTAGTGTCGAAGTTGTTTGTTTACCTAATATCGCTTGTTTATAAAACATGAAACAAAATATGGTTATATGTCGTTCTTTCATATATGCTTTGTGTATTCACCGAATAAAATGTGTGTTTTCCTTATCATTTTATTATTAGCTTGGGCATATCTCTATATTTTTGTGAATTTTGTTATTCAAGTTACTAATCCTTATCATTTTTTTTGTGTTTCATGTACACCCCGGAGAGTTGGAGTTCTCATTTGAAACTCAATCTCGGCCCAAATATGTTTTGGGTCGAACAACTATTAGGAACTATCGCGGTGTTCGGAGTCACTCATTAGGAGACTAGTTCCTCCAAAGGAACTTAACATACTTAGTCCTTTATTTTCTATATGCTTTTCTTATTACTTGAATTTGTTTGACTAACCTTGTATTATTAGAATATGTATTTTTCTTTGTGATTTTGATTAACGTTTATTCTCCGGTTTATAGTTTCATGGATTACTCTATTTAGCTTAAAATTTTGAAAGTAAGTTTCCTTCACTTTTTAGTTTAGGCAAATGTTTCGGGTTTCTTTTTTTTTAATACTTTAAAATTAGTGGTTAAACACTTTCAAAAATAGTAATAAGAAATGGTAAATAGTGTAGATTTTTTTAGGATTAATTAATTTAGGCTTTGTTTCAAGAAAACGTGTTTCAAATAACTCGCGGTAGATTTCAAAAAAAAAAATCAAAAATATTAATTAGCGATTCAATTTATTTTCAAACAATTTTTAGTCATTCTTAGGCCTTAGATTATAGAATGATTTCATCTAATTTAGGCAAGCCTTCTTTATATATATTAATAACTTATGTATTCTCTTATTCTAACCCCAATATTTTACAATTATTTTTGCTATATTCTATATATATATATTTTGAGATTTTCAGATTTTTTAAGGCCTCAAAACGCAAGGCATATATATGTCATAGGCTATCTACTACAAGGTATATATATATTTATATTTTTTACTTACTCATTCTTCCTACTTAAATTATACATATATTATTTTATCACAATTACATTTACGTACATATAAATTACATTTAAATTATAGCGGGAGCTTTAGTGCACCGGGCTGCCCTTTTTAATTACATTTACGTACATAATATTTTCTCTCATATTCAATGCATGTTCATTTTTTACCTTATGAATAAAAGTCTCCTTTACATGAAAACAAATAATTTTCGTTCTCTACTCAAGTCTTCAAATTATTCTTTTACATGAAATACATTTACCAAAACAAATATAATTTTTCTCTTATATCTTTTTTTCTCTATCACCGGTATACCTATTTATTATATACTTTTGCTTATCCAAATCTTTTAAATAATAAACTTTCGCATGATTTCTTATATATATTTAAAATATACATACGTCATCCTTACTTTCTTTTTAACAAACATGTCATAAACTTTCTCAAACTCTAAAAACTACATATTATTTTTTACTTTACAAAAAGTATTTGTATAAATAAATGTTTTCATTTTGTTTACATAGCCTTTAAATATATATTCTTATAAATCATAAAGTTCTACATACTTTAATTATAATTACGATAAAGGCATTGCTATTAAACTTTCATATATTTTGGCATGTACGGACATATGTTTCATCTTTTTACCATAAGCATATTTTATATTTTTTGCCTATTGTAGTAGCATGTGACATATGCTTTGAGTTTTTTTTTCTTTAAATTAAGAAAACATGTTTTTATCACCTTTTTAGCAAATAATGAGCAAATAACTTTCCCAAATATTTTTTCTAAACTGAGTTTAAGGACTATCTTCGGATAGGCTCTGAAGGGTGCCTAACACCTTCCCTTCGAGTAACCAAAACACTTACTCAGAATCTCAAACGTTTCGCAGACTAAAAATAGAGTTTTACATACAAAATGGTTTCCTAAGTTTCCTAAAATTTAGGTGGCGACTCTAAACCCTTTTCCAAAATAAAGGCAGAAAGAGCCGGATGTTGCAAGCATATTTTGGCCAGTTCAAAATAGGGCGCGACACCCGCATTAGAAGGTGGGCGCCTGTAAAATGTACTTGAATGTAAATACCCGCATTAGAAGGTGGGCGCCTGTAAAATGGACTTGAATGTAAATACCCGCATTAGAAGGTGGGCGCCTGTAAAATGGACTTGAATGTAAATACCCGCATTAGAAGGTGGGCGCCTGTAAAATGGACTTGAATGTAAATACCCGCATTAGAAGGTGGGCGCCTGTAAAATGGACTAGAATGTAAATACCCGCATTAGAAGGTGGGCGCCTGTAAAATGGACTTGAATGTAAATACCCGCATTAGAAGGTGGGCGCCTGTAAAATGTACTTGAATGTAAATACCCGCATTAGAAGGTGGGCGCCTGTAAAATGGACTTGAATGTAAATACCCGCATTAGAAGGTGGGCGCCTGTAAAATGTACTTGAATGTAAATACCCGCATTAGAAGGTGGGCGTGATTTTTAATGCAAAATGAGGATGTTGATGGCATGCATGCGTATGATTGATGGAGTTATGATGATGCTTGCTATGATGCAGCCTCCGATTGGCGGAGTATGTTTTGCTTGCTAATATACATTTCTCTGATTTGGCAGAGCGTCGCTTGCTTGTTTATGTACAGGCTCCAATCGTCTGAGCGTCGTTTTGTTTGCTTATGTACAAACTCCAATCGGCGGAGCGTCGTTTTGTTTGCTTATATACAAGTTCCAATCGGCAGAGCATCGTTTTGTTTGCCTATGTACAAACTTCAATCGGCGGAGTTTGATGAAGTCAGTCCGCATTCTCCGATTGGCGGAGTTATTTGACGCAATTAGATGGCAATCTCCGATTGGCGGAGTTATTTGGAAAGAGATAAACTATCCTATTTTCCTATGAGAGCTCTCTATCTTCGATACTTGATCCGGATCTCGGACGCACCTGCAAAACATAAATGAGATCCTTTAAGAATTGGAAGAATTGGGACAAAATATTTTAAAGTAGAGTAGGGGAAGAATATTCGGCTTATGGTGTCGTGATAGCCGAAAGATTTCTCCAATCGTGTCCATGATCTTGTCTTGACATCCTCCTGTCTTGATTCCTGTCTCCCTGTGCTCAAAGAAAAATTTTTAGTTTTGGGAGGGGTGTTGATTTGTGTCGACTTGTGGACCCTGGCCTTGCCATTAGATTTCTTCAAAATATCATCCGCCGCTCGTGATTTCCTATCCCAGAGACTTGGTATGGTGGATCCCTTCAAAACCTCCTCGGTTGCTCGCAACTTCCTATTTTGGAGACTCAGTAGGTGGAAAAGCAGTAAAATATTTTGAATATATATATATATTTATTTATTTTTTAGGAAAATAAGCATATTTTGTATATACTAGGCGCATATATATGGTGATTATTCGTCGTTCCTTAGATTATGACATGTTCCGAAATCCAATCGAGTTTTCCCATTTATTGAGGATGTCCAAATGTACTCTTCTCGTGGCTCCGGCTTTTGGTGACGCCCTTCTATCTCTCTGTAGATGTTGTGATCATTTTGAAGGTATAAATAAAAGGGGGGGAGGTTCATCCTAAGGGTATGACCGAACCTCTTAGGTTGCCTACGTATCCCCGAATGGGAATCAGGTCTGTACGTAGTTCGGGGGATATCAAGGAAGAATTCGAAATATGTAATGCATTGACCGAGCCTCACTCAGGCTGCCTACGTATCCAAACGGAATCAGGTCAGAACGTAGTTCAAATAAATTAGGAAAAATAAAAACATGTAATGCAATGACCGAGCCTGACTCAGGCTGCCTACGTATCCAAACGGAATCAGGTCAGAACGTAGTTCAAATACATTAGGAAATGGAAAATATGAAGGGACCGAATCCGACGAGGATTGCCTACGTATCCCACCGAGGGAAGTCAGGTCAATCGTAGTTCTGAATACATGAAAGATGATAATTTTTTGGTTTTTTCTAAGGGAGACCGGACCCGATATGGGTTGCCTACGTATCCCGCCGTGGGAAGTCAGGCTAATACGTAGTTCTGTTACATTAGAGAGAAATGCAAAAAGTATAAGGAAATAACAACTAGTCCTTCTGTCTTCAAATGTAGTACTTCTTGATAGCGTCCGAATTGATCGGCTTTGTGCTCACGACGCCATCCATCTCTGCGAGGATTACTGCTCCGCCTGAGAGCACTCGGTGAACCATGTAAGGACCTTGCCAGTTTGGCGCAAATTTCCCCTTAGCTTCAATTTGGTGAGGGAATATTTTCTTCAATACTAATTGCCCTGGTGTGAATCGTCGAGGCTTGACTTTTTTGTTGAACGCTCTGATCATTCTGTTTTGATAGAGCTGGCCGTGACATACTGCATCCAGTCTCTTCTCATCAATAAGCATCAACTGTTCAATCCTGCTACGAACCCATTCCGCGTCTTCCAGACCAACCTCTTGGATGATTCTTAGAGAAGGTATTTCCACTTCAGCGGGTATTACTGCTTCCGAACCGTAGACCAACATGTAGGGAGTTGCACCAGTGGATGTTCTGATCGTGGTGCGATAGCCGAGCAAGGCATATGGTAGCTTCTCATGCCATTCTCTGTTACTATCTATTATTTTTCTCAGAATCCTCTTGATATTCTTGTTCGCGGCCTCAACTGCTCCATTCATTTGTGGTCGATATGCTGTGGAGTTCCGGTGGGAGATTTTAAACCTTTCACAAGTCTCTCTCATGAGATCACTATTAAGATTGGCTCCGTTGTCTGTTATGATTGATTCTGGAATTCCAAACCGACAAACTATGTTATTTCGGACGAAATCTTCTACCACCTTCTTAGTTACTGCCTTGTGCGTTGAAGCCTCAACCCATTTTGTGAAATAGTCGATAGCTACCAGGATGAAACGGTGTCCATTTGATACGGGAGGCTCTATGAGTCCAATTACATCCATGCCCCAAGCAGCAAATGGCCATGGGGACCCCATCACATTGAGCTCATTTGGCGGAACTCGTATGAAGTCGCCATGAACTTGACACTGATAACATTTTTGCACATACCGGATGCTATCCCTCTCCATAGTCATCCAAAAGTATCCAGCTCTCAAAATCTTCTTTGCCAAAGTGAATCCATTCATGTGGGGTCCACATGTCCCTGCGTGAACTTCTTCCAATAGTTTTGTCGCTTCTGTTGCATCGACACACCTTAGTAATCCCAAATCCGGGGTTCTCCTATACAAGATTTCGCCGTTAAGGAAGAAATGATTGGCCATTCTCCTTAAAGTCCGCTTTTGCTTGCTACCGGCATTTTCCGGATATTCTCCTGCTTCGAGCAACCTTCTAATATCATGGTACCATGGCTTTGTATCAAACTCTTCATCTACGTGAAAACAGTATGCGTGCTGGTCACGTATCTCCACTTTAATAGGGTCGATGTAATTCTTATCCGGGTGTTGGATCATTGAGGAAAGAGTAGCCAAAGCGTCAGCGAACTCGTTTTGAGCCCGGGGGACATGTTTAAACTCAATATTTGTAAACCTTTTGCTCAGCTCCTTCACACACTCCAGATAAGGAAGGATCTTGACATTCTTGGTGGCCCATTCTCCTTGTACCTGATGAACCAATAGGTCAGAATCACCTATTACCAAAAGCTCTTTGATGTTCATGTCCACAGCCATCCTAAGTCCGAGAATACATGCTTCGTATTCTGCCATGTTATTTGTGCAAGGGAATCTGATCTTGGCTGAGATTGGGTAGTGCTGACCCGTTCTTGAAACCAAGACTGCTCCGATTCCGACTCCTTTGAAATTTGATGCTCCATCGAAAAACAATCTCCATCCGTCGTATGACTCTGAGATGTCCTCTCCTGCAAAAAATACTTCTTCATCGGGGAAGTAAGTCATGAGCGGTTCATAATCTTTATCCACCGGATTTTCTGCGAGGTGATCGGCCAAAGCTTGTCCTTTGACGGCCTTCTGTGTCACGTACACAATGTCGAACTCACTCAGCAAAATCTGCCACTTTGCTAGTTTCCCTGTAGGCATTGGTTTCTGAAAGATATACTTGAGTGGATCCATTCTTGAGATCAAGTACGTGGTGTATACCGACAGGTAATGCCTCAACTTTTGCGCAATCCAAGTCAAAGCGCAACACGTTCGTTCTAACAAGGTATATCTTGCCTCGTATGGTGTAAACTTCTTGCTCAAGTAGTAAATAGCTTGCTCTTTCTTTCCCGTGTCATCGTGTTGTCCTAACACACATCCAAATGCTCCATCCATGATGGATAGATACAGTAGCAATGGCTTTCCGGGCTCTGTTGGAACCAATACTGGTGGGTTGGACAAGTACTCCTTGATTCTATCAAAAGCTTTTTGGCATTCCTCCGTCCATTCTGTGGCGGCATCCTTCTTTAGTAACTTGAATATGGGTTCACATATCACTGTAGACTGAGCTATGAAACGACTGATGTAATTGAGTCTCCCCAAGAAACTCATCACATCCTTCTTGGTCCTTGGGGAAGGTAACTCTTGAATCGCTTTGATCTTTGATGGATCCAATTCTATGCCTTTCCTGCTGACAATGAACCCCAGTAGCTTTTCGGAAGGGACTCCGAATGCGCACTTTGCTGGATTCAATTTCAAATTGTATCTCCGCAACCTCTCGAAGAACTTCTGTAAATCCCGTAGGTGGTCTGAACTCTTCTTGGACTTGATAATGACATCATCTACGTACACTTCAATCTCCTTGTGAATCATATCATGAAAGAGGGTAGTCATGGCCCTCATATAGGTTGCGCCAGCATTTTTGAGTCCGAATGGCATCACTCTATAGCAATACACCCCCCATGGAGTGATAAATGTTGTTTTCTCCGCATCATCTTCATTCATCAGGACTTGGTGATATCCTGCAAAGCAATCGACAAACGATTGCAACTCATGCTTTGCACAATTGTCGATGAGTATATGAATGTTTGGGAGAGGAAAATTATCCTTGGGACTAGCTGTATTAAGATCCCGATAGTCTACACATATCCTGATTTTCCCGTCCTTTTTTGGCACTGGCACGATATTAGCCAACCATGTGGGGTAATTAGTAACCCTCACAACATTTGCCTGGATCTGCTTAGTTACCTCCTCCTTGATTCTTAAACTCAAATCAGGCTTGAACTTCCTAGTCTTTTGCTTCACAGGCGGGCAAGAAGGATCAGTCGGCAGCTTGTGTGAGACGATATCGGTGCTTAATCCTGGCATGTCATCATAGGACCAAGCAAACACATCGACATATTGCTTGATCAATTCAATCAATTCTTGCTTTCTTTCGTCTTCCAAGTGTATGCTGACTCGTACTTCTTTCACCATTTCTTCATTTCCCAAGTTGACAACCTCGGTTTCCTCCATGTTGGGCTTTTTCTGACTTTTAAGTTGTTCGATCTCCTGAGGTAGATTTTCAGGCATCATGCTTTCATCGTATTCTTCATAGTCCTGCTCATGACTCACGCTTTGCTCAATGGATTCGTTACATGTCATAACCGTTGTACGATGATTTTTACTAATATTAGTGCTGAAAAGTATGAAAGGTGAGTAAAAATAAATAGTTATTTTAAACAATCGAAAGATGAATTTTAAGAAAAATAAAGACTTTTTATTAAAAAGCAGTCTGGCTTTTCAGAAGAGGCAAGTAGCAAAAAGGACTTAGGCATGATTCAAGCCTCAATTGATCATGCAGAAACATTTTGAAATAAAACTACGTTTCCACACTACCAGGACTCCTGTCGAAACAGGGATGGGCTGATGGTCCAGTTCTGCAAGACTTCTCCAGGCTCGGCATCACGGATAGTCAGCTTCTTGATATCTTCCTCCAGTCCATTGTCGGTCATGGCCACGAATAGATTTCCTATTCCCTCAATGACGTCTTCATCAACTGCTTCATCTGGGATTAGGACTTGTCCTGGCACGAACACTACTGCCCCAAACTTTGTACTGTGGACTCCTCCTGAAGCAAGCTTATATCCTATCCCGGCGGTACCTTTCTGATGTTTTAGCTGGATTGGTTCAATTATACCGTCAGCCTTAGGTCCGAGCCCTGTCTTTGGTTGATACCCATATTTTAACATCTCTAACGCAACCATCTTTGCTGCTCTCGACATCTCCATCTTTACAGGCTCCACCTTCTCATCAATTCTTACGGCTTGCATGATCTCCAGAGCATGGAAAGCGGCTCCATCCAATTCTTCGGTGACTGGAACAGAATTCACAGAATAGATGGGGTGACTGAGCTCCCCGTGAATGGTAACTTCGATGCGACCCCACTCGAACTTCACACACTGATGGAGCGTGGAGGGAACTGCTCTTGCCATATGGACCCATGGCCTTCCTAGTAACAAGTTATAGTTGGACGACACATCCATCACTTGAAATAGGATGGGGAATTCAGCTGGACCTACTTGCAAGGTGAGATAGATTTCTCCAATGACGCTTCTCTGCGCGCCATCAAAAGCTCTCACCTTCACACGACTTTCCCTTATCTCTCCCATATTCACACCCAAATCTCTCAATGTGGTGAAAGGACAGATGTTGCATCCAGAACCGCCGTCGATCAAAACTCTAGTCACGATCTTATCACAGCACTTGACCGCGATGTGAAGTGCTTTGTTGTGGCCAACCCCTTCTGCTGGTAATTCATCATCATGGAAATAGATTTTGTTCACTTCCACCATTTTTCCAATTGTTGCAGCCAATGTGTCACTTGTAGTTTCTTTTGGTATGCTAACTCCGCTCAGGACTTATACCAAAGCGTTCCTATGGGCTTCAGAACTCATTAGCAAGGACATAATGGAAATGTGGGCTGGTGTCTTCATTAGTTGTTCCTCGACTGAGTAATCTTTAGACTGCATCTTCTTCCAAAATTCTGTGGCTTCTGCATCAGTAACATACTTCTTTGGATTTTGTTCTTTCCCGGGAACCCCTCGATTTAGATCCTCCAGGGCATAACACCTTCCCGACCTGGTCATTCCGTGAGCCACAGCAGCGTCTATCATCTTGCCTTTGGCTTCCGTCCGATAGTCCCATGGGACGGCTTTAGTGTCATAGTCAGGTTTTCCAGTGGCTATGGTGGTTACCACAACTTTTGGCAGGTAGGTTTGAATAGTCAAAGGCTCTCTCAGCTTAACTGTGATAAAAGGTTGTGCCGGAGATGTGGCGGCAACTTCTTCTGTGTTCCAGATTGGCATGATAGCCCCTTCCAGGTCATACTCTTCCTCCAGGGTAATCATGTTGACTCCTCGATTCTCATGATCTGGTAGAGGGTTGTTGTTCACATTCGGAGGAGTACCGGTGCATTTGATTACTCCCTTTCTGATAAGAGACTCGATCTGGTCCCTCAAACCAAAACACTCCTCCGTGTCATGTCCTTGTATTCTCGAGTGGTATGCACATCGCTTATTTCCATCAAAGCTTCGTGGTATCGGATCAGGGATTCTTCCCTCAATCGGCTGCAACAAACCTGCTACCCTCAACCTTTCAAACAATTGAGCCAAAGGCTCGGCAATAGGAGTGTAGGTGCGGGTATTTCTGGCTTCAAAATTAGGACGTGGTCTTGGTGCATATGCTGGCCTATTTCGGTGAACTGGAGCTTGGACAGGGGCATACGGCTTCGGTGGATTTTGGTGTGCTGGAGCTCGAGGTGGGTTATAGTGTGGCTGGGTACTATATACTGGAACATGTGCGATAATTTAGGAGTTGTTAGGGTATCGGTGGGATGGTCCTCCGTGCTGGTAGTAAGGTGCGACGGCTGAAACGTCTTCCTTCTTCTTCCTGATACCACCAACGGAACCTGACTGTATGGCCTTGCTTGCGGCTTGCAGTGCGACCATAGACTGAATTTTCCCGGACTTAATACCTTCCTCAATGAAGTCTCCCATCTTGACCAAGTCAGCGAATTTTTGGCCCATCATTGACATCATTTTGTCAAAGTAGATGCCTTCCTGAGCTCGGATAAAGTACTTAGAGAGTTCATTTTCGTCAAGTGGGGGTTGGATCCGAGCAGCCTCGGTCCTCCATCTCCATGAATATTCTTGAAATGATTCAGATGGCTTCTTTTGTATGTTAGCAAGTGAGAATCTGTCCGGAGTGATTTCGGTATTAAACCTGAAGCGACTCATGAAATCTTCGGCCATTTCTTGCCAATCACGCCATTTGCGAGGGTCTTGGCGAGTGTACCAAGTCAGAGCTTCTCCTGACAGACTTCGAATGAACAGTTTCATCCTCAACTTCTCGTTCCTTCCTACGCCGACCAGCTTGTCGCAATAGGCTCTTAAGTGTGCGTGGGGATCGCCCTTCCCATCAAATACATCAAATTTTGGTGGTTTGTACCCGACCGGCATATCGATGTCTGGGTGGATGCATAGGTCATCATAGTCCAGACTCTCGGTTCCCCTGGTAACTTGCATGCTTTTAAAAGCCCTTTTCAAGCTTTCAAGTTGAGCTGCTATCGACCTATCTTCATTTGACCGGACATCCCTCTCCAATCCTATGTACTGATCGACCTCATATGGTACTTTGACAGCCGTGGATGTTGCGAAAGTAGGGGCTTCAGTAGCATATACCGGTGGAACAGGCATTTCACAAGTGACATGTGCCTCCGGTATGTGCTGCATTGTTGGGTGAATTGGAACAGTGAAGTTCTGCGTAGGCAAGGAAAGATTAGGTGCAGCCCTAACAGCGGGCGGATGAGCAAGTAGATCTTGAGCATAAGTGGGAACGGGTGGTGTTTGCTTAGGCGCGTTTGTTAAGTCGGCGGGAGTGACCGGCCGCAACTCAGCATTTGGAAATTGGAATTGAACGGGGAAGGTAGCAGCTGTAAGCTTAGTCAAATCCCGCACTTGGCGTAGTTCTTCTTTCAAGATCTCAATTTCTTGTGCCATGTTGGCCATTTGTTTGTCGTTTTGAGTGTCCATCAGTTTTCGAGAACTTTCGGCGCCATCTACCGGTACCATCGAGGCGTTGTTAGATTCTTCGCTCATTTTTCCTTTAGATCGGAGGTTGTATTGCGATTCTGCCAGTTTGCAAATCGACACAAATCAACTTTCTTTGGGGGGTTTATAATAAACATAAAGAAAAGAAAGGAAAGAAAAAGGAAACTATGTTAGTTTGGGAAATGTTGGAATATATAACAAGTATATATACGCCAAGTTGGCGATATTCACACAAAAATGCGTCCTAATATGGAGCCTCGTTTTGCCAGAGGTAGGCCTACGCTGCATACAATTTGATAATAAATGATCCATTTTGAACACATTTAGGATTTGAGATAAACATGACTTTCATTAAGCAAAATGTGGCTTTAAAAGCTTACAATAGATAGGCTGATGGGAGCCTGAAAATGAAAGACATGGGATGGCCACCAGGGCGTACAAAGGGATGGGCCATGAGGCACCTTTAGGGAATATGAAAAAGGGGTACAATGGGAAAAGATAACCTAGGGCCACGTAGGACCGTCATCACTATCGTCCTGTGGTGCTGGATGATACTCTGGAGATCCAGCGGAATGATGATACCTGGGCTCTGAGTCTGTCTCCATCATTCCTCCATCGTTAGGATCATAAAAGTTAGAGCCGGTCTCAGAAGCCTCCTCGGGATCTTCTTCCGGATCCTCTTCCTCAGGGTCTTCTTCCGGATCCTCTTCTAAGTCTTCCTCCATTTCTTCCTCCGGATCTTCTTCTGGATCCTCGGGATCTTCTTCTGGCTCCTCCTCCGGATCTTCTTCTGGATCCTCGGGATCTTCCTCTACCTTTGTTATCAAGTAGTTGACGGAGTCTGGGACAATCTGGTTGTACATTGGTGTTGTGATCTCCATGCGGGGACGCACCTCTTCCCTAACCCATCTGACCCACTGGACATCTGCCAAATCCCTGGATCTTTCTGCGCTCGGTTGAGCCAAGTGGCTCACGGTCGTTCGCCAAGCATAGTATTCCGGCGTACACCATTTGTCTCCTCCCATGTATAATGTGATCATATAATCCCATTCAGCCTGCAAGTTCATCATTTGTACCGTCGGTATCACGGCACCATAACTGTCCTCATATAACGCCATGTTTGACCACAAAGGTATGTCCTGGACCAAGCCGAACTGTTTTAAAACACGGAGAGGCGCATATGGCTGGATGCCTCCCAGTCCTATCAACTCGATGAAATACAAGTATCGAGTTCTGATGAAGGCCAATCCTGTCATCCAGGGATATCTCCACTGGATGAAATCTCCGGTAAGGTTAGTCAAGAATGTGCGCCATTCCTCTTCTCCGGTGGGTGCATATGTCCAATATCTCATGCGCTCTATATGAGTCTGAATCCTGTTGCGGGCGTCGATACAGTAGTCCATCTGTGGGTGGCGGCGGTAGAAGTGTTCTACAGCCCAAATTTGCAATAACAAATTGCAGCCTCCAAAGAAGTTGTGTCCCCGTGTGCATGCGGACAACGATCGAAACATCTCAGCAAGGATCATGTGTACCAAGGTAAGTCTTTGCGGCTCTGCAAAGACGTTCATCACTATTGGCAGGATATTGAGGTCGATGCAATGAAACCTCATCGGAAGATCATAGTTCCCAAAAAAGCCAACACAAAAACCCTCGGTCGCATGTATACCCACTGTCTGCGGGTACAGGCGAATTCACCTTGGTGTTCGTCAAAACTCTCGAGACGACCATATCTTTCGAAGAGGTAATCCAACTTCACCTTTCCTCCTTCCACATTTCTCAGTGATGGAAAAATGTGTAATCCTAACAGCCTCAGAAAGTCTGCCTTCTTTATGGGTGATGGGAGTACCGACACTCGTTCCCTTAGTGGTAGTTCAGCAAAATTACTAATCTCCTCCAAGGTAGGAGTGATCTCGAAATCCAGAAATTTGAAGGTCACAGTGGTTGGGTCCCAAAATTCCATTAATAAAGTGGTGAGGGTTTTGTCAGCTTGGATCCCCATAAGCGACAGCAAAGCCCCCAGCTGCTCCCGTACCTCACCCCCATGCGCTACGCGGATGTTTCGCCACCACTTTTTTAGGTTGTCAGGTGCTGAGATAACCATCTGGATGTTTGGTAAGTTTTGGTTGATATTCATCTGAAAGAAAAAAGGTAAAGGGTATGATAAGTTTGTTTATCCCAAATCCATCATGTGTTTTAGTTTGGATCATTTACATCAATCACACACAAAGTATATGTCGTTGGGTTTTATGAAAAACCCGTTGAAAATAAGGGTGGTTCCCTAAATGCAGTGTCAATCCCAAGGATCGTCCTGCCTAAGGCTATGCAACATGACCTATTTCTAGAATAAGAGTATTTTCCTAGATTTGAGAGTGGACTGAATAACTGCGAGACGACACACTAACCTAAATGCACCGACCCTGAAACTAAGGAATCCAAAAGAAGGTTTGGGAAGGCATAAAACCCTCCGCGTGTACCACAGTGTGTGAAATGTGTACGGCCAAAGACTCGATAGAGAAATGCAAGTGAGAAAGCAGTAACAAGTAGTGTTTATCAAACAAGTAAGGAACACAAGTTTGGATTTGGCTTGCGTCCTTTCAAACGAATAACGATATACGTAATTAAAACAAATAACGTACTGTAAATAAACAAATATCCCAAATAACATTTATAAACTAAGCATGCTAAGGTAAAAACATAAGTTAACGTCCCCAGCAGAGTCGCCATCCTGTCGCGCCCTATTTTGAACTGGCCAAAATATGCTTGCAACATCCGGCTCTTCTGCCTTTGTTTTGGAAAAGGGTTTAGAGTCGCCACCTAAATTTTAGGAAACTTAGGAAACCATTTTTATGTAAAACTCTGTTTTTAGTCTGCGAAAACGTTTGAGATTCTGGGTAAGAGTTTTGGTTACTCGAAGGGAAGGTGTTAGGCACCCTTCAGAGCCTATCCGAAGATAGTCCTTAAACTCAATTTAGAAAAAATATTTGGGAAAGTTATTTGCTCATTATTTGCTAAAAAGGTGATAAAAACATGTTTTATTAATTTAAAGAAAAAAACTCAAAGTATATGACACATGCCACTACAATAGGCAAAAATATAAAATATGCTTATGGTAAAAAGATGAAACATATGTACGTACATGTCAAAATATATGAAAGTTTAATAGCAATACTTTTATCGTAATTATAATTAAAGTATGTAGAACTTTATGATTTATAAGAATATATACTTAAAAAAGCTATGCAAAAGAAATGAGAATGTTATTTATACCAATATACTTTTTTGTAAAGTAAGAAATACATGTGGTTTTAGAGTTTTTGGGAAAAGTTTATGACATGTTTATTGAAAGAGAATAAAGGTGATGTATGTATATTTAAAATATAAGAAATCATGTGAAAAGTTTATTATTTAAAAGGATTTGGACAAGTAAAAAATGTAGGAAATAAATATACCAGTAATAGAGAAAAGGTATAAGAGAAAATCATATTTGTTTTGTAAATATATTTCATGTAAAAGAACAATTTGAAAACTTGAGTAGAGAACGAGAATTATTTATTTTCATGTAAAGAAGACATTTATTCGTAAGGTAAAAATGAACATGCATTGGATATGAAAGAAAGTATTATGTACGTAAATGTAATTGTGATAAAATAATATATGTATAATTTAAGTAGGAAGAAGAGTAAGTAAAATATAAATATACCTTGTAGTAGATAACATATGACATATATATACCTTGCATTTTTAGGCTTCAAAAATCTGAAAATCTTAAAATATATATATAGAGTATAACCAAAATATTTGTAAAATATTGGGGGTTAGAATAAAAGAATAAATGAGTTATTAATAAATATAAAGGAGGCTTGCCTGAATTAGATAAAGCATTCTATAATTTAAAGCCTAAGAATGACTAATATTTGTTTGAAATAAATTAAATCGCTAATTAATATTTTTGATTTTTTTTTTAAAATCTACCGCGAGTTATTTGAAACAAGTTTTCCGACAAAGCCTAAGTTAGTTAATAAAAAATCTGCACTTTTACCATTTATTATTATTATGTTTGAAAGTGTTTAACCACTAATTTTAAAGCATTTAAAAGGGGAAACCCGAAACATTTGCCTAAACTAAAAAAAAGGGTGAAGGAAACTTACTTTCAAAATTTTAAGCTAAATAAAGTAATCCAACGAAACTATAAACCGAAAAATAAACGTTAATCAAAATCACAAAGAAAAACACCTATCCAAGTATACAAGGTTAGTTAAACAAATCCAAGTAAGCATAAAGGAAAGCAATAAAAAAAAGGGTAAAGGGCTAGATGCGCCAAGTTCCTTTGGAGGGACTAAATCTCTAAAGAACGACTCTGAACACCGCGATAGCTCCTAATAGCTGCTCGACCCAAATATTTATTGGGGCCGAAAGTGAGTTTCAAGTGAGAACTCCAGCTCTCCGGTTGTTTCATGTAACACAAAAAAAAGATAAGGATTAGTAACTTGCATAACAAAGTTTACAAAATGTATAAATATGCCAAGCTTAACAATAAAGTGATAAGGAAAACAAACATGCTATTCGCTAAATACACAAGCATATATGAAAGACGACATGTAACCATATTTTGCTTCATTTTTTAAGCAAACGGTCAAATTTATTTGACTAGAGCACAAACGAACTAACATGAGATGATATCCGAAAAGAACTTAGGCAAAATGAACATCTTCAACACTAGTCGATTATTGAAAAAAACAAAGTACACAACAAGTAGCAATATAAAACCTTATTATTTTTTCATTCACTTTAACTAAATAAGTAGCTATGAACAAATCACCTCAAAAAGTAAGGCAACACTAGTGACGGGAGGATCAAAAGGGAACCAAACTTCTACATTAGCTCATGATAAATTCCTTAAGCTAGTATTCCCGAAATTGATCCCGAGTTAAAACCAAAATAATGAAAATACGGGCAGCCCTCTTTTTCTAACAATGCACACTAATTTAACCACTTTTTACTAGGATTAAGGTGTTTAAAGAAAAGTTAGCGACCACAATATTTAACAAACGCCGGAAATATAATCATAATATGTATATTCCTATCTTAAACAAACATTTTCGGGACTAAAAAAAAATGGCAAACCTATTGAAACTTTTACCTTAAGAATTTAAACTTCAAGAAACTCAAACATAGCATACATATACCTTTTCCGATTTAAACAAAATCAGCCCCCTAGTTGTGATTAAAACAAGACGGGATGATTACATACTCTTACAACTCAATCCGTAAAGGAAAGCAACAAGAAAACTCAACTTTTATGAAGAGTAAACATTGATCCTAACCTCTAGTTATGCAACAAAGGTAGCCATGTACAATGTTAGAACAAAATGATTCATCCCCAAATTCGATTCCTATCATATTACGAGAAAAAGCAAGTCCTTGGAACTATTTTTTGAAAGCTTCAAACAAGAATAGGCAAAATGAAGTAAAACCGTTGATACCTACTTCCGTAGTTATTTAAACGGCTAATAGTAAAGGTTCTTTAAAACTTTCACAAGAGTGAAACAAAACCATTAGTAATCCGAAAACAACAAACCAAACTCATATAATTTTATATGCTAAAGGCAGTCCTTACGTAGTTATGAACAAGGCAAGGCGAGATAACTACATGCTCTACAAACTCAAACGAAAATCAGCCAACAAACCAAAGAAGATGATAACGAACGTAATACAAAGATCGAGGCTAAGTTAATGATTTAATCGACTAACTTCACTACTAAATTCGCTCGCCTAAAACAACGGAAAAAAAAATGAAACTCCGTCTTTCATATACATCACGTAAACAGCCACACACGGCCAAACAACAAACCAAACGAGATATTCTTATACTCTTACTTGCGGGAAACGTATCATACGAAATAGAAGAAGAAGAGAAACTAAACTAAAGGAATGATTTCTTACTTTGTGTTGGGCAGCGATTGAGGTCGTCGAGTGTCGAGTTCCAAGCTAGCTACTCCGACTCCGATTTCAACTCGAAGTATTCCGAGATGAACAAAAAGAGAGAAATAAATTAGAGAACAAGATGAATAGAAATTGAGAGAGAGGCTGTTCGTTCTGCCTTTTTTGGTGATTAATTCTCTGTGTCTATAATGGAAACCCAAGGGTTCCTTTTATAGCCAAAGCTGAAGGCTCAAACGGCTCTTTCCAAGAATTCAAAATTTGAATTCTTGGAAAGCCAAGTTCAAAGGGGAAATGATGAAAATCAGAGAAAAAGAAGATGCTTACCCCTTTTTTTTCCAGGCTGATTTGAAATAGACAGTGACGGGTCGGAGGTGTAGAGCTCGGACCGTTGGGCAACGGCTGGGTCTCCTCTTTTCCGAGGTCTGCAGCCGGCGGTGGGGGGGAGATTTTAACTCTGTTTCTTGAGATGACAAAAAGGGTGAGAGGATGGCTATAAAGGTGGAGGAGAGAAGGGTGAAGGCCACCGGATTTTGCTATTATCCGGCGGTGGTCTTTTTCGAGGCTGCAAAACGTCTCCAAAAAGGGGAAGGGACAACGTGAGGTGATGGGAGAGGGTGTTGTCGCCGTTTGCCCGCCGGTACGAAGCGAAATCCGGCGGGTCTTTGGTGGTGAGGCGACGGGCGAAAGGGTTTGGGGGGTGGGAGCTGTCGGTTTGGTTGGAGAGGGTGAGGGGTCTGTTTGGTTTTTGTTGAAAGTGGAGGAGAGAAAAGAATTAGGGGTGTGGATTAGCTGATGGATTTTGGGCCGGGTCAGGGGTGGTTTGGGTAGTGGGTTAGGAGGTTTTGGGCCGAAAGAGGTATAAAATTGGCCCAAACATTTATAAGTAAATTAATTTATAAGAGAACCCATCTTCTCCCAATCGTTTTCCACTTAATTAATTTAACGATGCTTCTTTTATCCTAATTAACTTTCCAATACGTATATTGATGACTTAAGAAATAATTTTGATACGCGTAGTCGCAATCCCCAATTAATAGAACAATATTTAGGAAATATTATAGCGATACGACAAAATTTTATTTAGAGTTTGAAATAAAAGTTACTATACTAATATCTTGTTTAAAAATGGCAAAAAGAATGAGCTATAAAATATTTTTGGGGTGATTTTATAAGATACAATATTATTAGTTATTATTATTTCATACATAGAAAGTAAAGAAAATAACATATATTATTATAAAAAGTAAAGGAAATCATTTTTAAAATGATTATTGGTGCCAAAATTTATAAAAAATTAATATAAAAAACAAGAAAATTATTTTGGAAAAGTCCTCGGGACTAAGAAGCATATAAAAATTAATTATGGGAAAAAGGAGGGCCAAAATTGGGTGTCAACAGTCCGACCATGAAGTCTGCATTGGAAGTAAGTCAACATGTTTGCAACGCATTGTCATATGCAACATTGGATCATTCTCGTCATTACAAATGCGATTCAAGCTTGCATTTGACATTGTAACAGTAGTTTCCGTATAACCTAATCGCTTGATTTCAGAAATTTTAAACAAAACAATAAGAAATTAAAGCTACTAAAGGACACATATGGAACTTTCTTACCTTTTGTATCTGATTTCGTTGATGATGAGAGAAAATTTTTTTTTGGAGAAGCTTCTCCAACGGCTAGAAATGGAGTTTTGGAGAGGTTGAAAAGATGAGTGCCTTTATATAAAGAAAGGATTTAAATTAACCATGTCACGTGGCTTTTTTTAATTGATTTGTTGCTGCAATTTCCTTCAGTCACGCGCCTTTGAAACGTGAGAACAAAGTTGGTGAGCAAATGGGTCAAAATGGGGTATTTACAACTGTATAATTAGTTGAGTGGTGTAATAGGACCCCCGTAAAGTTTAGGTGTCTACTTTCAAATGTCGACCAACTTTAGGGGGGTCCTGATGCATTTTCTCTTTCTAAAATGATAAGTATTATGGATTCTCTATTTTTAATAAAGATGACAAGTAAAGTGATTCGAATGGAGTAGTTAGAAATTTAAAAAGAAACATAAAGTTGTTTTATTGACTATATGGTAAGGTTGAAAGTGAAACGTTATTAGACATTCGTTTTATTTGTGTTGAACCTTATTTTCTAGCTTAAAATCACCATAACATCACATGTCAATACTTTAAGTTAAACACCGTTGACGAAAAAAACGTGAATTCATTGGTTAATAATAATATTTAATTTACACAAAGAGAAAGGCAACTAGAACAGGAAATTGTTATGAAAATAGTACTAGTATTAGAAAATCAACATCTTTTTTTTATATATATATTTTCAAGTATAAATAGTATTATTTTTTATATATATATATTCCATACTCATCAAGATGGAGTTAGAATTTAAAATTTATGGGTTTTGCATTTGAATCGAACCCATAATTAATTTAAATTACTGGATTTATAATATTTAGTGAACAATTTCTAAAACAAACACAATCTAACCAAAATGTACTGAATTCGTTGGAACCGTATTAAATACTCCATAATATACCTTCAACCCCCCCCCCCCCCCCCCCCCCCCCCCTCAAATGCTCATGCATGAGCCACAAGTTGAGAAAATTGTGTGACGTGCACATGACGTCACATATTATATATTTTGATGCTCTGTTGATAATGAAACTAGTGCCTTGATTGTGTTATATTCTCTTCCACCATCATGTGAAATATATTTTGATCCTCTCTTGAATAGAAACGACAGTATTTTAATGAAACATGTGTAGTGTTTGGAAACCTAGTTTTCTCGTTGCAAAATCATGTTGTTTTTACAATCCACCATTCATTCAACATAAATCCGAGCAATCAAATAAATAAATACATATAACCAATAGTAGAATCTTTTTGGTATCTGAGGCTTGAATTCGGGACCTCTGATTAAGGATGGAGAAATCTCAACTATCCCACTACATGATCATGTCAATAAAAGTCATAGTATTGTTTCTTCGTGTACATTATAATCGACCTCTTAGATGTATATAACGAAGGGGTCATTTGGTAGAGTGTATTAACAAAAATAATGCATGTGTTAGTCTTGTGTATTACTAGTATCTTGTTTGGTACATTTTTTGTAGCTTATGTATAACTAATGCTCTATATTGTGTATTGAGGTGTGTATTACTAATACCTCAAGATCCATGGTAATATTAGTAATGCAAGATATTCTAATGCATGCATTAGCATGATTAAAGACATAATTGTCCCTTAAAAAAAATTTCACATCATTTCCATCATATTTGTGAAGGGTATTTTTGTAAACAAATATTTTTTTTTGAAAAAATATGCAATGCATGTCATTTTTAATACACCAAACCAAACACTGCATAAGAAAAATCTCAGCATAACTAATGCAAGCATAACTAATACCAGCATTACTAATGCAGGCATTACTAATACACCATATTATACACTATTCTTATACACGCTACCAAACGAACCCTAAAAGCCTAAGTTTGAAAAATCTTCCGCAATTTTTTTTTAAATGACGGAGACATGCATTCCACATCATATCTTTATGCTTATCTTTGTGAGACACATTTACTCAACTATATTCACATTTTCTAGGTAAAATAAAGTCTTGCTCTTCTTCGTCAAGATATAATTAACCTGTTGGATAGAGCATTCTCCTCACCTGGAGAATTGTTTCTTTTTTCATGTGTCAATTATATGTGAAAATTCTTTTTGATAATGGGTAGCGATGAGATTCGATCTCAGGATCTCTGTCTGCTCTAATAACATGTTAAAGTGCGTGATCATCTCATTCAGAAGCATAATCTATTAGAGAAAACATACTTTTATTCTCAACAGTATCAGAGCATGCAGAGGTTTGGGTTTCAAGTCTCTAACCACCACCCATCATCAAAAAAAAAAAAGAATTTTCCACGTGCTACACCCATGTAAATTTTTTTTAGGCATGTACATACATGCGGTGTCATGTTGATACTTGAAATATAATTAAGTACATACAAGTATGTTTTTTTTAATATTTAAGCTTTTTAGATGAGATGATTAATCACACCATGCATTCAACACACATTTTTTGAGAAAATGCATAAGGACCCCCCTAACGTTGGTCGACATTTGGAAGTAGACACTTGAACTTTGCGGGGGTCCTATTACCCCCCTAAACAATTTTGAATTGATGTTATTACAACATTTTTAGATTAGCCCCAGGCTTTAAGAGTATGTTTTAATCACGCACCAATAATTACTTGACACGTGTTAAATTAATTAAAAATACTTTTTTCGTTTTTGATATTTCTGTTACCTTTTTTTTTCTTTTCTTTCTCACTTTTTAACTTCTTTTTCTTTTTCTTTTTGACTTTCACATTATAGAGACTCAATCTCAACCCCATCCCCACCCTGCGTCTTCTTCTTCTTCAGCTTACCCCCTTCCCCCATATTCTTTCTTCTTCTTCTTCAACCACTAAATTTTTGCTATATCATTTCTTAGATTTTATAGAGTTATTAATGATAAAAGTTAAAAAAAAATTGAGATAAAATCAAAATTTTAGAAACATCATCAATTAATGTATCTTCTTTTCATACAACTTCAACCAAATTCAAAATGAAAACTTTGAAAAGAATCAATAAATTTTTCAAAAAAAATAAAATTAAATGATGTCTTCTAATCATCTTTAAATCAAATGAATTTTACAAAGTTATTTGTAATGAGAATATTTTCAGATAGAATTTTGAAATTGAAAAAAGTCAAAGTAATAATAGTAAATAATGGGTGGATGAGTGTGTGGGTGTGTGGGTGGGTGTGTGTTTGGGGGGGAGTAAAAATGGGTGGATGAGTGGGTGTGTGTGTGGGGTGGGGAAGGGGGGAGAGGGGGTGGAGTTGTGCAGATATGGTGGTAGAGACGAAGAAGAAAGAAGAAAGGAAAAAAATAAAAAAAGAAAAAACAATAAAAATAATATTTTAAAAATAGAAAAATACATTTTATAAAAAGAAACTTATAAAAATAAAATTATAATTATTTTTTTTGTTACTCACGCTCTTTATAGAGAGTGAATACACTCTCTTACTAGTTGGCAAAAAAGAATGTAATTATACCAGTTTAAAATTGTTTAGGAGGGTAATAGGACCCCCGCAAAGTTCAAGTGTCTACTTCCAAATGTCGACCAACTTTAAAGGGTTTTTTATGCATTTTCTCCACATTTTTTCGCAAAATCCAACTCTCTTATGAGATTTTCAAGTTCATTATTCTTCTGTTTCTCCTGATCCATTAGAGGAAACATTTTCTCGAAATCGTAAATTTTTCATCCAATATGAGAAAATTATATACAAAATTTACTTCGTAGGAATACACTGACTATGTTGTTATTGTGATCAGAAATTACATAGTACCTGTATTCATTTCTACGTAATGCTCATGCCATTATAATTTCAACACTTTTTCGGAACACAAAGAGGCATAGCTAGCTTATAAAGGGGTGGCAAAATCAAACCCAATCCGTCCAACCCGTTTAAGTTTGGGTTAGCTATTAACTCGTCTATTTATTAGCTCAACCCATTTTAATCCAACCCATTAAAAAAAGGGGGAAACTACATAAATAATCAAACATCCTTACCCTAATTACTAAATATCCCACTACTTTAAAATAATTACATTTATCCCAATAAGTTGTAATTACATATTATTAAATGTGTATCCACCACAACCCATTAAAAAGTGCCGAATATCACCCAAACTGTATGCAAAGATAATCATTTTTCTCTGTCTCAGATTTTTTCCCCAAATCACCCCTTCAAGCCAGGAATTCAACTTCCACACGATCTTCCTTCAGTTTTAAAAAAAAATGGCGTTGCTGGATCAAAACTTTCATATTTGTCCAACAATACATGTATCCAACGCTAACTGTGATTAGCGTGTATCCTAGACTAATGTTACTTATTGTTAAGATCTTGTTAACATGTATCCAATCATCTGGTTAACTTGGGGGATTTTGTTATCTGGTTTTGGGGTTTGTTGATTAGGTGTATCCTCAACTTGTTATCATGTATCCTGAGTTATTTTTTCATGTATCCAAGTATACCTATATTTCTCTGAGTTGTAAATGTGTATCTTTTGTTAATTTAAAGTTCACATCAAAACAATGTAACACGTATCCATGGATAATAGTGTAAGCTAATCTAATGTTACATGTATCCAGGGTTAATTCATGTTAACGTGTATCTAATACTAATGCTACCTGCTTGTATCCAATCATCTGGGTTAACTTGGGGGGTTTTGTTATCTGATTTTGGGGTTTGTTGATTAGGTATATCCTCAACTTGTTATCATGTATCCTGAGTTATTTTTCCATATATCCAAGTATACTTATATCTCTCTGAGTTGTAAATGTGTATCTTTTGTTAATTTAAAGTTCACATCAAAACAATGTAACACGTATACAGGGATAATAGTGTACGTTAATCTAATGTTACATGTATCCAGGGTTAATTCATGTTAACGTGTATCCAATACTAATGCTACCTGCTTTTTTGAGATGTTGGTAACATATATCCTTAATACAGTATGTTTGTTATCTTCAAACTCAACCCATTTACATAGTTCTTAAATTCAGTTTCATTTACCATATCATTCAAATCACTCCAGTACAGTACACAAGGCAACAAATGCCTCAAAAACAGCTGCTGATACTCGGGGAAATCTCCGAAAAATCCAACAATCGCATTGACCATTGAAGCAAATACAGTCTATTTCAACCCCGGAGTGTCCAAAAATCCAATCAATTGTAACTCCAGAAACGAAGACATAATCAAATAACCCTTTGATTTCAACAACAACGACACCTCGTAAAACCGAGAAAATGGATCAAACCTGATACACTGAGTTGAACTCGGGTTGAAATTCGGGTTTCGGGTTGTATTTGGACGAGTGAAATTCTGGGTGAAGAAATCATCTATCCCGAAAACTACAACAAACTCATCATCGTAAATCGGCGAACCAACGATTTTCACATTGTTGATAGAGAATAGTGTAAATCGGCGAACCAACGATTTTGCAAGATTAGCGTTGAATGATGAGAGATGAATGAGAATTTTTACTTCAAAGTGCGTTTGAAATTTGAATTCTCCAGTGGTTTGAGGCGACGAGGATACTGCATATGCGTTAGTAACTGATTGAGGCGTGATTTACTCCTCATTAATTGTAAATCTGTTATTTCCTTTTAAAGCGCCCTGATAGAAATAGATTTACCATTAATGAGGAGATAATATATATCCAGGATACACGAAAAAAATAAAGGATACACGTTTTTCCTTTTTAAAGTACCGAAAAAAATGTAATAAGTACTGATTAAAAATATAATTAGGCACCAAACTACTGTATTTTATGTTGTTTACGCTAAAAAAAGAGACAAGGACACAAATATCACTTGGGTGCAAAATATTGCCACTGAATGGCCATGAATTTTATATTTCAAATTGTAGCCATTTTGACATTTTGCTGCTTTAGCCTTTCGCTTTGCCTTTTCTTCTTCTTCTTTTTTTTTCGCTAGTTTTTTTTTCTTTTTTTGTTGCGTTGTTTTTTTTAAAAAAAAAACTGGTTTTATTTTTTATTTTTAAAAAACTGCTCTTAAATTATTTTTTCTTCAAAAAACTGCACTATTATTTTTAAAAGAAAACTGCTCTTTTAATTTATTTTATTTTTAAAAAAAATGCTCTTTTTTTAAAATGAAAAATTGCTCTTTTTATTTTTTACATAATTAAATATGATTTTATAGTTTTTTTTTACTCAATATGGCTGATATAATCAATGATACAATTTTATACAATAATGACACATTTTCGAAACACATTTTATACAAATACATATTGTATACAACAATAATACAATATCTATACACATCATATGAAGATACACATTCTATACAATAATTATATAATATCTATACACATTCTATACAATAATTATACAGTTTTTATACACATCCTATCAGTGGCGGATCCAGGATTTTGGGTTCGTGGGTGCTCAATTTTTTTTAATGTAAAGTTGCTATTAATCATATAGTATAAGTGCACAATTATTTGAACACGACAACATAAAAAATTTAATCAAAACTATTCATATTAGAATCATAAAATTACCTAGAAAAAAGATTAATTGATATTGCCTTTCCTGAGGAATGTTTATCTTCAGGAGGGGTCAAACTTTGGAGTATTTTTTTTATGAAGCACATTTTTTTCTTTCTTTTCCTATAGTGAATTATGTAAATTAAAGAAAAAAAAGAAAAAAAAAGAAGAAGGTAAAACAAAAGTCATTGAAAATAAAATTAGAAAAATACTATTGGGTCAAAACAATGACTGTCAGAAATTAATAATAACTTAAAATATTACCTAATTGGGGCAAAAAGAGTAGTTTTCCCCTTGAAAAAAGGCTCGATGGGACTCGAACCCTCGTTCCAAAATATTTGTAAGCCTTCAGCACCTTTCCTTAACCAAAGCACCTAGCCAGCCTTGTTGTTCCTGGGTGCTTCAGGCTTTTTATATCCGTTTCCTTCAATTTTTTATATAATTATACATGCTCTGAGCCGAGGTCAATGGGTGCTCGAGCACCCAAATTTAACATGTGGGTCCGCCCCTGCATCCTATACAGTTTCTATATAAATCTTATACAAATACGTATTTTATACAACAACTATACAATTTCTATATGAATTGTATTTAATTGTTAAAAAAATGAATAATAATACATTTTCTATACGCGTCCTATAAAATATACATATTCTATACGATAATTTTATAATTTTTATACAATTGCATTTAATTGTATAGAAAAAGCCATTTTTTTAATCAAAAAACTACAGCAAAAAAAAAAACATTAATAGAATATTAAAAAAATGGACCAAAATGGTCGAAAAGACCTGAATTTGGAATGGCTATTTGTGGGAATTAAGATAGCCGACTGGCCATTTTATGGGCTAAATGTAAAAGGGCTAATTTGGATGGCATTTGTTTGTCATAATGGACAGCCCATGTCCTTTTCCCTTAAAAAGAGTGTAAACAACATAAAACAAAGAAGTTTGGTCCCTAATTATGTTTTATCCCACTAATTTAAAATATTACATTTTCCCCGAAAGTTTTAAAAGGAAAGGCGTGTATCCTAGATTATTTCGTGTATCCTGGATACATATAACCTTATCATTAATGGTAAATCTGTTTCTATTATGGCGCTTTAAAAGGAAATAACAGATTTACAATTAATGAGCAGTAAATCATGGTTCAATCAGTTACAAATAATCTAGCAGTATTCTAGTTGCCTCAAACGACTGGAGATTTCAAAATTCAAACGCACGTTGAAGTAATAATTCTGCATTCATCTTGAATCATCCATCTCTAATAATGCAAAATAGCTGAAGGTTTCCTCGGCTTTTTTTCGAGATAAAGCATGACGTTAGCCACGATCTTGCTTAGGCACTCTGGAACGTGGATTGCATCTAGTGTGTACGATAAATACAAAAGTGATGGTATTGTTTTGAACGATTATGATTCGTATGAAGTTCTTATTTCAATGATTTCGAATCATTTGGAGATTGATATATTGAAATTCGATATACAAGTCAGATACATTGTTGAGGGTAATGAATCGGCAATGGAGATCAAAAATAATATGGGAATGCGACTTTATATGGAGTTGAAGAAGAAGAATTCTGCTTTTGGGGTGTATCCTTTGATAGTAACGACTGAAGAAAAATCAGCCGCTGGCAGCATGTTTGGGGAAATCACCTACGAACCAAATACGGGCGCAATAGCATGTATAGAAGGGTCTAAAAGTGGTGTTCTTGCGATAACTGGTGATGGTAACGTTGATTCATTAAGTGTGATGGATATGGACGTTGATCATGTGATTATAGACTGTAATCACAAAGTAGTAAGGGTTGACCAACTTTATAAGGATAAAGACACACTTGTGTCGGTGATGGCAAATCATGCAATTGTTAATCGATATCAGTTTAGAATCGAAAGATCAGACAAGAAAAGGTTAATTCTCTTGAACAGTGTTGTATCCATCTGTAATGCTTAGGTATGGTCGATTCACATTGCTAAGAATGACCTTTATATGAAGGTGTAATTCTTTACTGTTTAATGTGTTTCAAAGTATATAGATATTTGTTTGTATCCAAGATTATCAACTTGTATCCATGTATATTTCTGTCAAATTTGAAGTATTCGTGTATCCAATCAAATGTTGTGGACTTGTATCCAAGAATTTTTTTAAATTTTATCTATATCAAATTGTATTTGATGTATTTCATGTAGCCAAGCATTTGGTAGATATACAATATTTGAATTACAAAATAGATATAATAGTCCGAGGCTGCAATTTACACACATGATTGCGATAGACATCTGCATTTTTCTGCCATCCATAATTAACATGAATAGAGTGATTTTTTTAAAAAAAAGTGTATATTACTTATAAAAGATACACACTAATTAATTTTGCGCATTTCAGTTATTTAAAACGAATATATACATTTTGTTAAGTAATAGATTTATTAAGTTAACTAGTATTTCTCTGTGTGCAGTTATTACCTGATATATAACTCTGAAGAATGTCCATGGTCGTTCAGATCTTCGAGTCTTAACGATTCGTTATTTTTTTGGTGAGAAGTTTTGATGATGTGCACACTTGTCAATTGAAAGATAAGGTGTTCAATCAACGTCAGGCAACTACTGAATTCATTGGTGGATTAGTTGCGCCAAAGTGTGTCAATCATAAAAGGAAAATCTCACCAAAGGACATTCAAGAAGACCTTAAACGTGACCTAGGAGTTGACATTAATTAAATGAAGGAATGACGTGGCAAGGAGCGGGCTATGAAGATGGTGCGGAGAGATCCGACTGATAGTTACCAGCTATTGCCTGGATATTTGTACATGCTGGAACAAGTGTATCCAAATTCGTACATACGTATGCATAAGTCCCCGATGGATGAGTTCATGTATATATTCATTTCACTGAATACAATGAGGAGAGGGTTTGAATATTGTAGGCCAGTAGTCGTTGTGGACGGGGATCACATGCGAGGGGCATACCAGGGGACTTTTGTAGCAAGTATTCTGGATGGTGCAGGTAAATGATCTATTTTGAATTTTTTTTTGATAAACATGTTGACATGTGTTTAGTTTTATTTGTTGTGTGATACACATTTCTTTCAAAAGAAGTTAATTTGTGTTCAGATAATTACTTTCTATTTTGAAGTTAACATTAATTTATTTTTCAGGTTGCATATTACCACTTGCGTATGGCGTAGTCGACACTAAAAATGATGCCTCCTGGACGTGGTTTTTTGAACAATTTAAAGGTGCCTTTGATGAGCGTCCAAACATGTGTGTGGTGTCAGACCGTAATGAAAGCATAATTAAGAGTGTTACCAGAGTATATCCAACTATACCACATTATGCATGCATATGACATCTTTAGAAGAACGTCTGCACGAATTTTTGAAAAAGCAGAGATAGACTAAGTGATGTGTACTACGCGATGGAAAAAGCATACAAGGTAGACGATTTTGATTATCTCATTGGAAAGGTTGAAAAGATGGATCATAGAGTGGAAAATTATTTGTTTGAAGCTGGATACGAGAATGGGCAAGAGTGCATGCGCCAATAAACAGAGGGCGGATGATGACTATGGCAGGCAACGGGACCGGGAGGTACCGGTACCGGTTCCGGACCATCCCGGTCCGGTTCCGGTCCGGTGGACTCCGGTCCCGTCCGGTTGAGGGGTGGGACGGAAGGGGTAACGGGACGGAAGGGGGGTATTTACCGGATCGTCCCGGTACCGGTCCGGTCCGGTCCGGTTCGATCCGGTGGACGATTATCAAATTTTTTTTTTTTTTTTTTTTTTAAAAAAAAAATAGCCGTTGGGTAGCCGTTGGCAACGGCCAGTGGGGCCCACCCAACGGCTAGAACAGCCAAACAGCCCCCCAAAACACCCCCCTACCCCCCAAACTTTTTTTAATACCCCAAAGTTTTTAAAAATACATTTTAGTCCTAAATTTTAACTATAAAAACCCCCACCCCTTCATTATTTATTACACAAAATTTCTTCTTCTTCATCTACTCTCTCAACTCTCAATCTTCTACTCTTCTACTCTCTATACTCTAATAGTCTCTATTAAATTGTTAATTTTATTTGTTGGATTATTTTGGAGCAATTTTCAAGCTTCAAGTTTCATCTATCAATTTCGGCTTTTGGTTATACACGTCTGTTTTTACGCAGACGTTTGGTACATTCGTTCCAACTTTCATCTCTTTACTTTTTTATTTTTTTGCATTTAATTTTTGTATTTATTTATTTGCTTACTATTAATATTTTAATATGGAATCCGGTGATAAAAATGTTGGCAAGGGTAAAAGTTCATTTTTTGGTAGAGTAGGTAATGCACTAACCGGAAAAACTAAAGTCGGTAGTTCTTCTAAATCCAAATCTAAAACTAGACAACAACCTGAATTAAGAATAAATACGGATGATTTTACACATGTTGATGAAACTCCTTTTAATATTGATAGAAATACTCAATTAGATCATGAATTTTTACAGACAAGGTTTGGTAATTTTAATGAAGAGCTAGATGAAGAAGTAGAATATGATAATGAATATGATGGTAATGATACTTATGATGATGATGAAACAGAGCCGCCTACGGCTACTAGTCCCACCCCTGCTCCCGCTCCCACTCCCCCTCCCCCTGTACATCCTACTAGGGCTAAGCCAAAGGCTGAACGTCCTAAAAAATCTGTTGTGTGGCAATTTATGATTCAAAGTGATGATAAAACTAAAGCTATTTGTAAAGTATGTAAATATATTTTGAATCATAAAACTACGGGAAAGTCGGGTGGGACGGGACATTTAAGAAATTATTTACTGACATGTTGTAAAAATGAATTTTTGCAAGCTCAGGCTATAGCCGATGCAAAAAATATGGTACTCCCCTTCCCGATGGATCTGTAGGAGTAGGGGCCTCTAACATGATCCAATCACAGTTAAATCCTTCTAATGTTGCTGGCCCTAGTACACATCGCAGTTATAGTAGAGAAAGAGATCTTGAAGAATTAGCTAAAATGATTGTTCTTTGTGGCTTGCCTTTTAGTTTTGCTGAAAATCCCGGTTTTGTTCATTATATTCAAATAGTGTATAATCCTTTTTTCACAGGTTTTTCAAGAAATACTATTAAAAAAACTATTTTTGATTATCAAGGACAACATGTACAATATCTTCGTTGTTTATTTAACTATAATACTTGTAGAATGGCTATCACTTCTGATATGGGTCGTAGTCCTAATGGTAACGATTATTTCACTATTACTGGTCATTGGATTGATGAAAATTGGAACATGCAAAAAAGAATTTTAGGTTATAAATGTTGTGAAATGCTGAAAACCGGTAGTTACATAGCTCAAACTATTATAGATGTTTTACAATTTTATGGAATTTGTAATAAAGTAATTAGTGTCACCCTTGATAATGCTTCTAATAATACAAATGTTGTTGATAAACTAAAACCGATAATTTGCCCTGTTTATATTGACGGTTTTCATATTAGGTGTGCTGCACACATATATAATTTAATTGTTAGAGATGGTGTAGCAATGTATAATAATGGTTGTATAAAATGTGAAGCTGCATGCTATTTTATTTTTAAATGTCAAGTAAAGTCTAGGCGTGTAGAATTTGAAAATCGGTGTCGTGAATTAGAACTTCCCCCTAGAAAAATTCCAAAAACTGTGTCTACTAGATGGAATTCGTTATATGAAATGCTTAAAGTTGCTTATGAATATAGGAAGCCTTTACAAATGGTTTGGAATGCTCACAATTCAGATATTGATTATAGAATTACTGACACTGATTGGAAAGAAGTATATGAACTTAAAGAATTTTTAAAAGTTTTTTATTTAGCTACAAAACAAATATCTGGACTTTATTATCCAACTATTTGTTCAGTTTTACCAAATATATGTGCTATTTCTGATAATTTTTTTCAATACAAAAATATTCCACGGTTTAAAGATTCTATTAATGCAATGATTAAAAAAATTAGAAAATATTTTATTCCTATTCCTCAAATTTATTTAACTGCTTGTTTATTAAACCCAACTTACAAAGAAATAGGTGCATCACGAATGGTTGAAAGAATATATTCTAATTTAGATATTTTAGAGATTATATATGAACAAAGTATCCAAGGTGACGAAGTTGCCGAAGAGGACAAATTACCTAGTTTGTCCGATGTTAAAGATAGCATAAGAATTGAAGCTAGAAAATTGTATGACTTGTATAATTCTAGTAGAATAAATGATGAAGTACATAATGTAGAACCTTCAAGTTCTAGGCGTAGATATTCAAATGATGATGATATTGATGATATGATGGAAAATTATCTTGGTCTTACTTCTAATGAAAGGAATGATTTTGATGAATATCTTAATCAGGGAATGGAAAGCATTAAGGATGCACAAGGCAAACCTCAACTTTTGGAATGGTGGAAGACTCGCGGCAAGTCATTTCCAAAACTTCAACCGGTGGTTCGAGATTTGCTAGCTATTCAAGCATCTTCAGTAGCTTCGGAGGGCGCTTTTAGTGCAGCAAGATATCAAATTGGGGAGCATAGGTATTCATTAGCATCGGACAGCTTGGAGATATCGGATTGTTTAGAGATTGGATCAATGCCGAGCGAAGGAATTATGGGCGTCCTAGTTTACCTGTCCAATTTGAATATGATATAGATAATATTTTGGTAAATTCTAGTGAAGACGGCATGGATGCATTGGAGGATCAAGCACAACAACCACTTCCAGAAAATGTTACGAGGGAATTGTTAGAAACTCTACGTCAAGACTATTTTCAAGGATTTAAATATTAGTATGATAGTTCGAGGCCTAATTCAAACAGAACCCTTCCTAGAAGGTGGCTGCGTAGATTAGGTTCTCTTCTAATATTTGTAATACAAATTGTATTATTTAATTTTTATGAATAAAATCATAGGCTATTCGCCTTAAATTTTTTTAATTATTGTCTTCAATTTAATACAAGTCTTTTTTATATATTTCAATTTTTAAATGTTTCAAACTTAAGTTACAATTTGAAATTTAAAAAAGTTGTTTAACAAATGATAGTTTAAAAAGTTTCAAACTTAAGTAAGTAAGTTATTAACTTAAGACTTAAGACTTAAGACTTAAAAGTTTAAAAAGATTTTAAGAGTTTAAAATTTGAAATTTAAAGTTTTAAACTTTTAGAGTTTAAAATTTAAACTCTAAAAAAAATCTAATTTATTAAGTTATACTTTTAAAAGAAATATAAAATAACTTATATATTTTGAAACTTTTTCAATTATAAATAACCGAATTTTAATTGAATTAAAAAAATTTAAAAAAAAAAAGACTGGTTTGCCGGTATACCGGTCCGGTCCCGGTCCCGGTCCCGGTCCGGTCCGGTCCCGGTAGGTACCGGACCGGGACGAACAAGGGAAAAAATCCCGGTTGTACCGGTACCGGTACTGTCCCGGTTCCCGGCAAATCGGCGGAATGATGCGCCGGTACCGGTCCGGTTCCGGTTAATACCGGTCCGGTACTACCGGTGCCGGTTTCGTTGCCTGCCATAATGATGACTTCCAATATAACGGAATGTATCAATGGATGTTAATTTGATGCACGGGAACTGCTTATTTTTTATTTTTTGGAAAAAGCGCGATTACTATTTGGTGAATGGAATTGCAGTAATGGTGCAAAAGCTAAATATACGAAAACTCCGTTATGTGGTAAATTCCAACAAATGCTAGTATTAAACGAGGGGGAATCGCCACGAATGACGGTATGTCTTTGTACTCATTAAGTTCACATTTTTTTTTGTTTCATTAAAGAAGCTGACATAATTTAGTTTGATTAGAGATAATTTGATAGTTTTACCTATGTTCTTTTCAGGTTAGACCGTCATTTGAATTCTTATACACAGTAAGTGTCAATGGAAGAAAGTACATTGTTTGCCTAGAAAGAAAAACGTGCTGTTGTGGAAGGTTTCAGTTGGATGAGCTACCATGTGCACATGCAATTGTTGTTTTGAAAAGCAAAAATATTAATGATTTTGGACCTTACTGCTCAGATTACTACAAGTCGAAAACACTCGTGAAGACATATGAGCAGCCTATATGTCCACTACCAGATCAAAAGGAGTGAAAGATACCAGAAATTATTTCAGCCGAGGTGATTTTGCCACCTATTTACAGGAGGCCCCCCGGACGTCCCAAAAAAGGGAGACATAAGAAGTCCAGTGAAACGCTTTCAAAAAGCAGTAATTGTTGTGGAAGATGTGGCCGTAAAGGTAATAACAGGCGTAGTTCTAGCTATTTTCCAAAGAAGAAGTGAAAGGATCTATTTTTAAAATTTTATGTTCTGTAGCATCATGAACTAATTTTTTTTTAGAGTTTTTCTGTTATATAGATTATTTTGTTTAGCTTTTATGAGTATTTAAACATCTATATTTTGTGTAAAATCTTTGTTAGCATGTATCCAATGGCCCCATTTAAACCTGCTTATTATTACGAAGGATTAAGTTTGTAAACTTGGATCCATGGTAACAGTAGATGAATAAAAGCTTGGATACACTGTAAAAATAGTGTTGGATACGCATCAAAAGTTTAGCTACTATTGAATACAGAGAAAGACATGAAATTAAGCTTTAGTAGATGAATAAAAGCTTGGATACACTGTAGAAATAGTGTTGGATACACATCCAAACTTTAACTACTATTGGATACAGGGAAAGACATGAAATTAATCTTTGGGAGATGAATAAAAGCTTGGATACACTGTAGAAATAGTGTTGGATACACATCCAAAGTTTAACTACTATTGGATACAGGGAAAGACATGAAATTAATCTTTGGTAGATGAATAAAAGCTTGGATACACTGTAGAAATAGTGTTGGATGCACATCCAAATTGTAACTACTATTGGATACATGTCCAAATGCTTGGATAGACGACCAGTTCTTGGATTCATTCTACAATATTGTTGGATGATGTCCAATGTGTAAAACTACTTGGATACTTCTATGCACCCAAAATACTTGGATACATATTTTGTACAAATTTGTACTATTGGATACATGGAAAGAACATGAATGTAAGCTTTTGGACATGAATATATGCTTGGATACAATGTACAATATTGTTGGATACATGTTCTTGTAGATCTTAAACAACAAGTAACATTAAAATTTCTGGTAACATCATCTTTATGTGAACCTTACAATATACTTGGATACACGTTTTAACAACAATTGGATACATGTCTTATAACCATGAAAAATTACCATTGGATACATGTTTTATAACCATGAAAAATGAAGAACAAAATACATGTTATATTAACATACTTAACATTCACCCATATCAGACAAAAAATCAAAGTATTCATAAGTAAAAATTTGTAATAGATAGTAAACTGTATCTCTATTACATTAAACATAAATACGGAAAAAGATGAGCTAATGTTAGTACTTGAAACCTAAAAGTGCATCAAAAGTCTAAGAAATCTAATCAACATTGAATATGTCATGGGCATCTGGATTGATGGGCCGACGGGGTGGCTTTGGTGGATCGTCATTGTCACTGATCGAACCAGAACTCGCTTTAGAGCCTCCGTAATTCCATAAAAGTGCACCATATTTGACACGTTGGAGTTCTCCATTTGAGATATACCTAAATCAAATGAAGGCCGTTGTTGATTACTTGGTATTATGAAGTTATCTGATTCGCTATCCATGAAGGCAATCGTTGATTCATTATCAAATAATTGCTCTTATAGATTATGATAACTTAGAACTAAACTATATAAAAAGTTGAAAATCGAATTTTTCCAGCCTCAACAATGGAAGATTCTGATCCAGCAAGCGCCAATTTTTTTTTGAAAAGTGGAGGAAGATCGTGTGGAAGATGGAGCCTTGGTTGAAGGCGTGATTTGAAAAAAACGATTAGAGAGAGAGAGAACAACCGTTGCCTTTAGATACAAGTTGAGTGATTTTAGGCCCTTTTTTAGGGATTGTGGTGGATACAGTTTTTTAACTGTGTAATTTCAATTTAATGGGATAAATGTAGTTATTTTAAAGTATTGGGATATTTAGTAATTAGGGTAAGAATGTTTGATTATTTATGTAGTTTTTCCTTAAAAAAATGGATTGATATGTAATTCAAATTAATTTTTGAGAAATCTTGTCAAAATATTTTTAATTTTTTTTTTTGAAATTTGATATGTTATATATAGCCATAATCAAGAAAAAAGTAATTTTATTAGGTACAAAAAGTTTGTAAAAGGATAAATAAAGCAATTAAAACTTCGTAAAAATTGGGCGAATTAAATTATGACCGATCACTTGATCCATTTTGACCTAGACAAATTTGAGTCGGGTTGAATTTATACCCATTTATTATCTTGATCTATTTTGACCCGCTCAAATTTAATTTAACCCGCCCCATTGACAACCTTAGCAAGAACGTCTAAGGTTTAATTTCTCGACTGTGCTTATGAAACAATTCTACTTTATCATCATGACTAGAGATATTGGTTATGAAAGTTACTTTATATTTTCCACTCACAAATGTTGGTAACACTTGCAGCCACAAGGCGACAAACCCACAAAAGGTCAAGAGACCTCGCAGGGTTGACCAAATTGCGTTCGAAAGACAAGCAGCTCTAAATATCGAGGCCTTTTCTACTCCTACTCCTATGGATAACTTTGTTTGTCGTCTTTACTAAAAATAGATGGTTCAAAATAATTTTATTTTTTAAAAAAAAATTAAAATAAAATTAGTTGTTTGTTTATATTTTTACCCTTAGTCATAAATATAGAGAGATATTAATATAGTGTAAAAGAGAAAATTTAAATATTGAGGACTAATAAATAAGAATAATTTAGTCAAATTACACTTTAATTAATATTTTTTTTAAGGGTGTGTAAATAAAAAATTTAATAAGTAAAGTGATCGGAAGGAGTAGTAGATAATGAAGATATGATAATCATTGTATTAATTGTATATTAATGTTCCAATAGAAATACAAAATTTATACCCATAAAACCTCCACGTTTCTGTAGGAAGTGATTAAGAAACAGACGAATGTTACGGTGCAATCGAACGTGCTTTCAGGAAAAAGTTGTGACCAGCAAAAGGCAAAAGAAGATAATGGAAAAAAATACATAAGCATTCTCTTCTTTATACATATATATATATAATATGTATGTTATGTATGTCGACTCTATCTTGAATAAAAGGATAGAGAAGAACAAGTTCAATCCACTTGAAAATAAATATCATCTTCTTTTTTCCCGCATTGCATGCTTCTGTTTGTCCTTCAATTTCGACAAGGACCAGTAGACCAATGTAAAAAAGAAAAATGTAAATGCAAATGCAGAAGGGAAGAAATAGGGCATAATGTATACGAAGTCTGATGAAGATTGAGTGTATTCAAATCTTATTCTATCTCGAGATAAAAGAGTTATTTTTGATAAATCATGGACAAGCCGTTTGAAAAATAGGAGACATGTGTAATAAAAACAAATCACGTGATGAAATTAATGTTGTTGGAAGGGGAATTCTGTCGGCCGAACATAACAATGTTCGTTTTTGCTTCCAAGTTCCAACTGCTCATCAGCCGCAATCACTACAATGTGGACTCTTATCCGCACATGCAACCACTTCATGTGGCATATACTTTTAAAAATAAATTTTATTTCTTTTTAATATAATATTTAATTTTATATTTTTATTTTTAATGACATCACTCGTTGTGATTCACTTGATATAAAAAGTTTATTCTTTTATAATTTTTTTTAAAAAAAAATTCTCTTGTGATTGTTAGTTAAAGTTATACAAAATACGGAGTAATAATCATGAAAAGATTAGTTATAGCGAAGGATAATCACTTGAGTTCTAGGAATTAGTTAGGTAGCTATATGAGTTATTTCTTTGAGTGTTTGAATTGTTTTATTATAATATATACTGTAGCATATAATTTTTAAAATAAAATATTTGTTTATAACTCTGCCTTAGAATTTCGAGAGAAATAATTTTTTGTTCGCTAATTTTATCTGTAATAGATTGAGAAGAGAAAGAACCTAGTAGTGAGCAACATCAACATCTGTATTCTTGCTCTTCAAAGAGTAAATTTGTCATTTCAGTATCTTTATCCATGTATTATTAAATTTTTATTGAGTAAAGACATAGAATTCCCCTTGAACTTGTCCTAAAAAGTCGAATACACTTAAACTATTGTAGCGACCTATTACACACTTGTACTACTTAAAAGTAAATTTATTTCCACCCTAATAGCTGATGTGGCAAAAAAAAAAAAATATGGGCGCGTAAATGCTAAAAAAAAGACTTTTTTTTTCTTTTCAGCCACCACCCTCCTTCTAAACCCTCCATGCTCCTTCTTCCCCAACTCTCTCATAAACCTATTTCTTTCCCAAATAACCATCAATTAAGTTCAGTAAAGCGAGAAAATAACGTGTTCAATGAGAGTGTTGTAATCTTTTTGCATTTTGTTAAAATAATTCTAAAATTGAAGCCATTGCCATGGTGATGAGGGAGAAAATTCATTCCCCTATTCACTAGCTATTCCTCTCTTTTTATCTTTTTTATTCTTATTTTTTTAAAAAAACAATTCTATTTGAGGTTTGAAAGTTGAAAGTTCAAAGTTTTTGGGTGTTGGCCGAAAAGTTTATTCTCCGGCCACCATTTTTTTCAACAAAGTGGATACTTTTTTCTCTTAAAAATATTGTTCAAAATAATTTCTTCAGATTTATCTCTTTGTAATTTTGATCTGAATTTGGTAGTGGGTATCAAATTTGTGATGATTTTTTGTAATTTTTTAATGGCGGCAATGGTAACGATGTGATTCTATTTATGGGTTTGGTTATGGGTGTTGAATTTTGTGGTGATTTTTTACAATTTTTGTGGTGATAATGGTGATGGTATGATTTCGATAATGGGTTTGATTGTAGATGGTGAAATTGTGGTAGTTATTTTGATTTTGGTGGTGAAATATATAAATTTGGTGATGATGTGATGGCAATAATGGTGATTTTATGGTGGTGCATAGTGAAGAAGAAGCAATTGGATGACATGGAGGAAAAAAAATTGAAATCTGACATAGCATCTGATGTGGCAGTGAAATGGCGATGATGTGGCGCAAGTGTAATACACCTTCCATCATGTGACTGATTGTATGTGCGTCAGGGTGAAAATAAATTCACTTTTAAATAGCATAGGTGTGTAATAAGTCACCAAAATAGTTTGAGCGTGTATTTGACTTTTCCGAACAAGTTCAAGGGAGATTCTATGACTTTTCTCTTTTTTATTAGTTATTCAATCTTCTACTATATTCGGCATAAAATAATATCCAAATTAACCCATAATTTATAACTATTTTATTTATGTAAATTATTAAATAATAACCCAAATATCATATACTATAGGAGTGCTGAATTTTATACCAAATAGCTAAAAAGAAAAAGCTATATCAAATATGACTAGCTTGAATATATATATATAATGAAGGCCAATAATTTTGACTTTCCTTCTTTTTAAATTAGAAGAAATTATTTAAATTTTGTGTGTGTTCAAATGTCTTGCCATAAAATGACATGACAAGTATTTTAATGCGACCCCATAAGAAGTAAACTAGGTGTATGGGTGTTACTGTTTCACGTGTTTTTATCTATACCACGATTTGACGTTGAATTTGTTTTTATATATATCTACTACTGCTGCTTAAGAGCTACTATATTAGTGGAGCACTATAATTAATTTATATGTCGACCAAATTAAGGAAGTGGTTTATCAATGATTCTTGTGATTGTCTTGACATATATCATTTGGTACGTCACCTCGTTCGCACAATCTTTTTATATGTATAAGTGAATATTATTATTATTTTAAGAGATCAAGATGTATATAATAGAGATGGAGTTAGAATTTTTAGTTTAGGATAATAATTATAATTTTTTTGCTTATTAAATTTTGGATAGATTATCAAAATCTTTTAACATAAGTATAGAGTTTGAAGTAAAACTATATATAGAATTTTATCGAATCCATAGCTTAAAGGTTGACTTCGACCTTATATATGTGTGTATGTGCATACAAGGGCATGTGCAACTTTATAGCACCGAGTTCATATATGATGTTGTGCAACGTGAAGTATAAGTAGGCTTCTGGCCACAAAAATCAAAAATATATTTATTTTATTTGAAATTTTTGAAGTTGAAGTTGGAGTTGGAGTTGGAGTTGTGTTGACCATAGCATTTAGAGTTAATATTTAGAATTCAAATGTATTTTAAAAAAATAAATTTTTTTAATATGCAATATAATTTAAATGGTTTTTATTTATGAAAATAAAAAAATAGAATTGTTTTTGACAAAATAATAAATTAAAAAGTGAAAAAAGTGAAACCAATTAAAGTGAAAACACCTCTTGAGGTGGTTTTCAAAATTCTAAATACGATATGTATTTCGAAATAAAGTGAATAATATTTATGGTCAATCGGTCCTATTTATGTGTAAAAACTAAAAACTCACTGAGAATATATGTAAGTTTTCACTTTTGAAGTTCGATCTATTAAAATTTAATTTAAAATTATAATTTTTGCTGTAATAAAAAATCTTAAATTGATATTTAGGATGATTTTCTCTTTCGAGAAAAAAAAATAATATATATATATATATATATATATATATACTATATTAGATTGAGTATTACAAGTTATACCAATATTTATTACTTTTCAATATCTATCAATAGATTTCTATCACAATCTAACAAAATAATAAATGAGGCAAAATAAAAATAGGTAGTGTATCTTTTAATCCAACTCATTCCTCAATTCATTCTCATTACTTTTCATTCGTGATTATCCTTAGTTCTTTCTCTTATTTCTCTCTCTCTCATTTTCATCCATCATCATCATCAATTTCATATCTACCAACACTACATTGCTCACTTCTCACACTGTCTTTCACAAATTCTCACTAAAATTTTTGGAATCAGAATTATATGAGAATCTCACTATCTGATCGAAATCACCCTTTTTCAGTTTCGAAACAACCTTCCCAATAATAACCAAAAATATCTCATCGATTGTTTTCTTCTCAAAATCTGAATATACTTCCCTGAGTTTTTCACGCATTATCCAAACGAATCTTGACAAGAACTCATTCATTTTAGCATCATCATCTTTCTCCTTGTTTCTCTCTCCCAAAAAATTCAGAATCTAGTTTTTCTTTTTCAATCAAAGTTATTAAAATACTGATTACCTTTTTTTATTGCAACAAAAAGTTATTTGATATCAAACAATCATCAATTAGTCTATTTTCAGTATGAAAGGTGACAGTTTTCATTCAATACCCATTACATACACTAAAAAGGGTATGTAACATATAAAACTTAGTGAGAACCATTTTTCTTATCAATTATCACAATCATAAAACACATTTCATACAAATGTGGCACATAAGAAAATTTTGTCGATATCAATTTTAATATCAATTTCATAGATTGAGCATTCAAAAAAGAAAATCATTTATGTATGAAATGATTATATAAACTGATTTCAACGAAATTTATTAAATAAATTAATTCATGAATATCATATTGTGTACCATTTTCATACACTAAAAATCAGTTATGGGAGTACATCATTTGTATGTAGAATCTTATATACCAATTTCATACATGAGATCGAAAAAATTAAAAATTATTCAAAGTATGGCTTTATTATATATAAACTGATTTCAACTTGATTGGTTAAAATAATACATGAATAGCAGATTATATATAATTTTATAGACTAAAAGTAAGTTTTTAACATATAATATTTATCGGACATCAATTTTCATACGATAATTCTACCACTAATATTATTGCAAATTCAAAATTCATGAATTTAAAATTTAAAATATTGTACAATAATTCATAATTCTTGAAAAGAGATTGGGTAAGAAGGAACTATGGAGAGAGAAGGAGGATATTTGTTCTCCTTTCTAAAAATTGAATATAATTGAAGAGAGAAAGAGAAAATCATGCTCATTAATGGGTTTCATAAATTTAACCCACATAATTATATCTCTTCAAGATTTTGGTTATTATAAAATTTGGTATGATTTATAATTAAAACAGTAATTTAATAATTAGAAAAAAGCTAATATATTTAATGTAATAAAAAATCTTAAATTGATATTTAGAATAATTTTCTCTTTCAAATATAATATTTATTATATATATTGGTATTAGTGAGAAGATGCACCTGCACGGGCCCAACTCCAAAGGAATGCTGCCCCAAAGTATTCAAATTTGCATTTTCATCTATTAGTTTGTCACTTTATTACGTACAAGAATTTTAGTAGCTCATTTTTATTTTATTAGTGAGGATTCAATTTTCTATCCCTATTTTTTTTAAAAAAAAATAAATAAATTTATCACATAAGTTTAAATCTTATTTTTTAAAGATAATTTTTTAAGTGATTCTATACTTATCAAGAACTCCCAGATCAAGCCAGGGGACATTTTTATTTGGACAGAGATCAAATTCCAAATTTTAGGACGAAGACATTTCAAGAAGACTTTTTTATATATGACTCTAATGATTAAGCTTACAGTTATTTGGTTGTTAGTGTTTTTTTTATATACTCTCCATTTTTAGGATAGGGGAGCAGTATTGCCCTCCAAATATTAGGATTTTCAATGTTTATTTTTCAGCATTATTCCAGGCATGCAATTGCAACCATTTTGTATAGAATTGGACATATCCAATTCAATTCCTTTTTTTTTGTGGAGATTAGGTTTTATGTCTCCTCTTTAATGTATTCATTTTTTGAATTACGATTTACAAGGTGGATCTACTGAACCCCCCACCCCACCCAAACCTCATGGCGGCTTTTTTGAAAAAGAAAAAAAATATGTAGAGCTTAAGTTTATATTCAAGGGCGTGGCTCAATAAAATTATAAGAAATCTATATTTTTTTATATATTTTTTATTTATAGTGTAGTATCTTTATAATTCTCTCACACCTTACAACACTTCCTCAGAACTTGAAGAATTCTGCAGATTCGTTAGAACAGAAGATGTAAATGTGAATCTTTATATTCAATGTTGTGATATGTATGTGTGTAGTACATGATATATATAGATACTTCTAAGTTAACTTGATTACTATTAACTAACTAAACTAACTATGTTAATTATTCTAACAGACACTAACAAAATTAACTATCACTTAACTAACTTAACTGTCAGTTACTAACTTTTAACAGACTCAACTAATAATCTTCATTCTTTGTTTACAACACTCTCCCTCAAACTTGATGTTGAAAATATGTTGAGAACACCAAGTTTGAAAAGTAGATACTCATGTTGCACCTTGTCAAGATTTTTAGTTAATGCATCAGCAGGTTGATCATAGGTTGGAATATACTTAGGTTTCATCAGACCTTGTTGAACTTTTTCCCTTATGAAATGACAGTCTATCTCAATGTGTTTAGTCCTTTCATGATTTACAGGGTTAGCAGACATTTGTAGTGCTGCTTTACTATCACTGAAGATACTAACAGGTAGTTGTAGATGTATGTCCAGTCTTTGATCAGTCCTACTAGCCAAGTTAATTCAGCCACTGTAGTTGCTAGGCTTCTGTGTTCAGCTTCTGCTGAACTCCTAGACACTGTGATTTGTTTCTTCGATTTTCAGGAGATCAAGGATCCTCCTAACTTGATAGTAAATTCTGTTATTGACTTCCTTGTCACAGCACATGATGCCCAATCAGCATCACAGTAGGCTATCAAGGTGTCACTTCCTTTGCTAGACATAAGTAAACCTTGACCTGGCCTAGTCTTCACATATCTGATGATCCTTAGAGCTGCATCCATGTGTAACTTCTTTGGATGTTGCATGAACTGACTTAAAATTTGTACACTGTATTATATATCAGGCCTAGTCACTGTGAGATATAGTAACTTCCCAATTACCCTCTGATAGGCACCTTGATCTGTAACTAGACCATCACTAGGCTTTGTCATTTTTTTGTTATGCTGATCATACTCCCAAGATGTCAACTTAGTAGTTGTATTCACAGGTGTATTTGCTGGTTTGGATGCACTTAAACCAGCCTCAGATATTAGTTCTAGGGCATACTTTCTCTAATGCATGACAATACCCTGTTCAGATCTTGCAAACTCAATCCCTAGAAAGTATTTTAGCTCACCAAAGTCCTTCATCTTGAATGCTCTATGTAGTGCAGTTTTGGTTTCCACAATTTTTTCCAACTTGGCTCCTGTGATAAGAATGTCATCTACATACACAAGTACTATTACCATTCAAGCTTTAACCTTCTTAGTATACAATGAGTGATCATATTGACTTTGTTTGAATCCACATTTGATTAATGCCTCAGACAACTTAGTATTCCACTGTCTGGGAGCTTATTTGAGATTATACAAGAATTTTGTAAGTCTGCATACCTGCTTATTCTCCCCCTGACTTCTAAATCCTTGAGGGAGGTTCATGTAGATTTTATCATATAAATCAGCCTGTAAGAAGGAATTGTATACATTCATCTGATGTATATGCCATTTCCTAGCTGCTGCAACTGCTAGACAGTTCTTAAGGTGACCATTTTAGCCACTGGACTAAAGGTCTCTTGATAGTCAATCCCCTTAGTTTGGATATAGCCTTTTGCCACAAGTCTGGCTTTGAATCTTTCTATCTATCCTGATACTTTGTAGATCCATTTGCTATCAATAAGCTTCCTGTCACTTGAATTCCAATGCTTGGATCTCAGCTTGCATAGCTTACACCTACCTTGGATCTTTGATGGCTTCTGTAAGAAGAAAGCTCAACAATATTAGAGAATGCAACTAAATAAGATTGACACTTAGGAGAGACAAGGTCATAGGAAATGTAATGTGACTGTGCATATGGCACATCATCATGGACATTTACGGATACAAAGTCCTTCATCCAAGTAGGTGGATGAGTGCCCTTATTTGATTTCTTTTGGGGGTTAAAGAGAGGTAGTGTGCACTGTCTCAGGAACACCTATTAGTGTAGGTGCATCTGTTGGCTCTATAGCTGCCAACTGAGGAACATGTGCAGGTGCATTGTGATCATGAGTTTCTTTCATTTCTTGTCTACTTGGAGTAATTGTGTTAGGATGAGCATCTCTCATAGAGTCTTCCAATAAGGTAAGATCAAGTGAAGTAAATAAATGTGCATCTTGATTCACAACAGTCTGAAAGGGAAATATCTCTTCTTTGAACACCACATCCTTATTGACAAAAAACCTTTTATCAGTTAAATTATATAATATGTAGCCTTTTTGAGTCTCAGAGTAATCCATATGAACAACTTATTTAGTTTCTAAACATAAGTTTATCTAGCTCCTGGACTATCTTTGCATGACATACACCCTAGAACTCTTAGATGTGATAAAGAGGGAGGTTTTTGATATAACCTTTCATGAGCAGATACACCCTCTAAGATGTTAGAAGAAAGTCTATTTATCAAGTACACTGCAACTTTTACATAGTGACCCCAAAATCCTAAAGGAATATGACCTTAAAATCTAACTGCACTTGTGATCTCTAAAATATGCCTATGTTTCCTCTCAGCTATACCATTTTGTTGAAGTGTATAAGCACAGGATGTCTGATGTACAATGCATAAATTTTTAAGCAAGTTTGTGCATGAAAAGTTAATGAATTCTGTTCCATTGTCTGTCCTTAATGTTTTCACATATGTACTAAACTGAGTTTTAACATAGGATAAGTAATTTTTAAAAACAGTAATGACATCAGATTTAACTTTAACAGAAATATCCAAGTAAATCTTGAGAAGTCATCAACAATGATCAAAAAAGATTTACATCCATCAGAAGTAGCAACTTTATAAGGCCCCCACAAGTCCATATGGACTTATTCAAATACATGAGATATAGTAGACTGGCTAATTGAAAATAAACTTCTAGTCTGTCTAGCACATGGACACACAGTACGTTCATTCATAGTAGCTACAATGTGAGTTCTATTGTTAGGAAACAGTTTGAGTAGTGTGTGTGAAGGTACATGACCAAGCCTTTTGTGCCACAAGTTAACACTAGTTTTATTTTGTACTGTAATTATTATACTATTTGCTCCTGCTGCTAAATCTCCAGTTTTATTTACTCTTGGCAACTTTTGGCTGATTAGGATGTATAAGTCTGCCCATTCTCTACCAATCTTCTTCACCTTCCCAATTGAAGTGATCCTGGAAAACACAAAAATTAAGGAAAAAAAATAGAACATTATAGTTGTCTGGTAGCTTTTGATAATGATAATAAATTATATTTAAATTGAGGAACATGAAGCACATTTTGTAAAGTGCTTCTGTTAGATATGTTGCTTGTGTCAGTGTGTTTTACTAGGGATACCTCCCTATTTGGTAAGTGAACTTTTCTAGGCATATCATTCTTAGTAATAGAAGCTTTATTTAACAACTCTAGTACTGAAATCATGTGATTAGTGGCCCTTGTGTCAATGATCCAACATTGTGGACCATTAGTCACCTTTTAGAGCACCATTATTACCTGGCATGTGAACTGAGTTAGCTGAGGCAACAAGTTGGTTTTTTTCTAGCATTTTGCAAATTTGCTGATATTGTTCTGGTGTAAATCTTGGTGGCATAGCATAGTTACCTCCTACAGTGTTACCATTCCCTGACTGCCAGTTTGTTCCCAGGCTGGTTGATTGACCATGCATTTGACTTGAGTTGGCTGGTTCTCTTTGACAGTCTTGAGGCTGACCTTGAGTAACAATCACTTGAGGAGATTGATTATCCTACTCTTCTGCAATCACATTATAAACACTTGGACCTGTTCTTCTTTGTTTGTTCCTATGATCAAAGTTTCTAGGATGATCATATTGCTTGTGTTCTGACCCTTTGTTCTCATTAAGTCTTGGTCCCTTGGATGTCCAGGAGGATACCCTACTAGCCTGAAACAATCCCTTTTCCAGTGCCTTTTGAGTTTACAATGATCACAAGTAGCATTAGGATTATAATTGGGATTACATCTTTTCTCTTTGTGAGTCTCATTCCTAGTGTACATTGCTATAGCATCTGATACACCAGGAGCCATTCCCAACAACCCTATAGAACTTACAGATATGTCAATATATTTTTGCCCATTATCACTCACTATCATAGAGTAAGCCTGATTCACCATGGGCAAAGGTGACATAAGTAAGATTTGACTTCTGGCTTGTGCATAGTTCTTATTGTGCCCCATCAAGAATTGGTACAATCTCAACCTCTGAAGATATATGCAGGGAGGGTACCACTGATTCAAATTCATCCCATATCTTGATGCAGATTGTAGGCTCTTGAACCATCTATCTCATGATATCTTTCTTTTAAGCCATCCCACATCTCACTTACATCTGATGTAGACACTACCCCCATAATCAGGTTGCTAGACACAGAGTTCATGAACCATGATAGAACAATATCATTTACTCTTTCCCATAAGCCCCATAACTCTACAGAAAATGCCTTTTTTTTAAGTATCATCGACAAATCCTAATTTATTTCTCCCTAAGAAAGCTATCCTCATGGACTTACTCCACATCACATAATTCTCACTTCCTTTTAGTTGCAAAAAAATGATAGTAACTCCACTTACATCGGATGAAGTCAAGTGCAAAGGATGGTTATGATCCATTGGAGTTGGTAGTTGCATTGTAGCTACCCCTGGAGTGAGATTTGGAACCGATGGAATTGCTGGTGTTTGACCTCCATTACTGCTTGTTGCCATTGTTATCCAATGTGAATTGCAGATCTTTACTTGTCTTTCGAACAAACTAGAGCTGGTCTCTTAAACAACTAGTCAAGAACTGTCAAGATTTGACCCTCCTTAGTAATATCTCTTGCAGATGAGAGAAATGAATCCTCCAAGAATTCGGTTGATCTTAATCGACCGGAGATGCAGAAAGAACTAGAGACTATTTGCTCAATACCTTAGCTCTGATACCATGAAGAATTTTGCAGATTCTTTAGAACAGAATCTAAATAGAGGGGAAGAGAGAAAGAGGAAGATGTAAATGTGGATCTTTGTATTCAATGTTGTGATTTGTGTATAGTAAATAATATATATAGATACTTCTAAGTTAACTTGATTACCATTAACTAACTAAGCTAACTATGTTAATCATTCTAACATACACTAACATAATTAACTATAACTTAACTAACTTAACTGCCAGTAACTAACTTTAACAGACTCAACTAACAGTCTTCATCATTTGTCTTCGACACTCTCACAATCGCACGACATAACTTTTTAATTTTTACGGTTAATAAAGGGTTTTAGCCTAGAAATTGTTGATAAAAGTACCGTGAATGACATACTTTTATATTTTTTATTGTTTCATGTCTTCTTCTCTTCGGACAGTATAGCGTTTTCAGACTTGTATTATGCTATTCTTGTCGTATCTCGCAATTTTGATTTGAAATTTATGGAAAGCTTTTTTTAAGACTTAAAAAGAATAGTATAGTATCCTTGAGACATAAAGTCTTTAACTTTATATTGTAATATTATTTCTTATATTTATACTAAAATAGATTAATTCAAGTTCATAAGATGTTAGTCATTTGTTCGCAATACAATCTATTGGATGATATTGTATTAAATTTTATGTACTAATATGAAGATGTGAACAATTTAATATGGAGTACAAAATTTTAATATATTACAAAATATAAAGAGTAGACAATTCTTTTATAATTTGTTTAATCTAAATTTTATATTATTTAAGCAAACTACAAAATTCACTATTAATTAAATATTTAGGGGCTTCAAATTTTTGGAGGTCTAAAGCGAAAGCTTTATTAGCCTCCCCTTGAACCACCCGACAACTTTTTTTTGAATAATCTATTGTAAAGAAAAATGATTTCTTCATAATTAAGATATTAATCTCAATTAACCTCAAACTGAAATTTGACTAAAAAAATAATAGTAAATAATTAATCATTAAAGTTATTTTCTTCTATCTACGTGCCACCATTTTGACTATGCCCAAATCTCATTTGTCTCTCTCTATATCGTTGATTAATCAAAACATAAGTTACTCCATCTGTCCTATCCAATTTATTATCATTATCTAACTTGATATAGAGTTTAAGATTTTTTTTTAAAAAATAAAATTTATAGTTTAAAACACTTCTTGATATTTATATGTCTACAAATTATTTTATTAAAGTTAAAAAGGATAATTTTTAAGTTAAATTATTTGAAATTACTCTCTCTATTCTTTTACGGGTCATATTTGGATTTGGCATACTAATTAAAAAAATAATAGTAATTAATAACTATTTTACCATACTACTATTATTAATTAATATTTAATGTTAGATCTGAAAAAATAATTTGGAGGATAAGTAATTAATATTAAGGGTAAAATATGGAAAGAAATAATTATCTTTTTTTAATATGTTAAAAGTGACAAGTAAAAATGAAAATCTATTTTTGAAATAGTGAACAAGTAAAAATAAATGAAAAAAATATATAGAAAAATAATATTTTTTTTAAGATGGACTAGAAAGAAAAGTGTTTCACTAAATTGAAATAAAGTACTCTCTCCGTTTTAATTTGTTTGATCTACTTTCCTTTTTAATCCGCTTAAAAAAGAATGTCTTTTTTTTTTTAGAAACTCTTTAATTAAGGATATTTTAATATATTTGATATATCTTTAATTTAAGATTACAAGTTTTGAAAGTCTTCTTTATTTTATTAAACTCTGTGCCAAGTTAAAATAGGGCAAATAAATTAAAACGGAGGGAGTATAATACAGGGAGTCTATCCTGCAGTCATTTTAATACCTGCATATAATCCTTGACAAGTAGCTAGTGAGGGACCTATAGTGATACAGATAGCAAGTTCATCACGGCGCCGGAATCGAACTCATCTTCACTCTTCAATTTTTATTTATTTTTTGTATATAAATATGTCTCAATATTATCACATTATCCTCATATCCTTCGATTAAACACACACACAAAAAAATACACTCTTCATTTTTTTCCTTTTTGGTTCTTAATTCTTCAATAGTGAAACTAATTATGAGTTTTTTACAAAGCTGGCCAGAGCCAATTATCCGAGTCCAATCTCTGTCCGAAAGCGGCATCCGAAAAATCCCCGATCGTTTCGTGAAGCCGCCTTCGGACAGTCCGTGTAATTTCACGGAACCGACAACGTTAATTCCGTTAATAGACCTCGGAAACGTTAATTCCTCCAAGCGTCAGGAAACAATTGACCTTGTTTCCTACGCTTGTCGTGAGTGGGGTTTTTTCCAAGTGGCTAACCACGGGGTTAGCCACGAGCTGATGGAGAAAACTCGCGCTGTCTGGCGCGAGTTTTTTCAACTTTCGCTTGAGGAGAAGCAAAGATTCGCGAATTCGCCCGTGACTTATGAAGGATACGGGAGCCGTATTGGGATGGAGATAGGTGCCAAATTGGATTGGTGTGATTATTTCTTCCTTCATTATCTTCCCCAAGTGTTGAGGGATGAGAAAAAATGGCCTTGTCTTCCAGTTTCATGCAGGTATATATCATTACTTTAGATAGTACTCTTTTTCTTTTTAACTGTGGTGTTCGATCAGCTTGCGTGCACTCTTGGGTGCTTAGACCTTACTCACCCATTCTCAATTACTCTCTTCGTTTAACAATACTTGTCATTATTGATTTTGCACACTTCTTAAGAAATTATAAATAAAAGAGTAATTTTACCATATCACCCTTTGAATATAATTAATACAATATCTTGAAAAATGTAATAGGGAAATGACTATAATTAATGATAAGGGTAAATTAGGGACTAAGTGTAAAATTATCTCTTGATTTCATAAATTGGACAAGTATTGTTGAACGTCTATTTTTAATATAGTGGACCAGTAAAGATGGACGGATGGAGTAATTTTTATTGTTATGCTCTTATATAGTTCTCCCTCGGTCTCATTTATGTGAGTTAATTTGATTAGGCACGAAGTTTAAAAAATAAAGAAAGACTTTTGAAGTTTGTGGTCTAGATTAAGTCATAAATGTTTGTGTAGCTATAAATCATTTCATTAAAAGTAAAATAGATATTTTAAAGTCAACAATTCTATATATTCCATTGACTAGAGAAATTCCCATGGAAAAATTTGTTTGTTCTTGCATATCCGTATTATTTTTCCAAATTAATCCTGCGGATACATATAATTCAGAGAGAGTATATATGTTTTTTTGTTTCTCAGCAACTAAAAGATATACTCTCATTTGATATTACATCAAACTAATAAACATAACATATTTTTGCATGTAAAATTTAATTTATCACTTGATCATGTTTAATTGTTATACATTGCTACAATAAGTTTTTAATATCATGTTTTTGTGTAATTTTTGTTACTTGACTATACTACATGGTTGTACTAAATTAAATTAGCATTGCGTCTATTTTTCTTTCCATAATTCCTCTTTCTTTGAGCCAAATAGTTATGGGAGAATTTTGAAATTTTGAAATATATATACTGCGCGTGAAAGTTTTTTCTTTTTCCTTAATTAGGAGTACTACTTTTTATTAATTATTTCTTATGATTACTCAGGAAAGTGATCTCAGAATATGGTGAAGAATTGGTGATATTAAGCAGAAGGTTAACTAAAATTCTATCAATAGGTCTTGGATTAAATGAGGATTATATACACCAAAGTTTTGGAGGAGATAGTGAAACTAGTGCATGCTTAAGAGTAAATTATTACCCAAAATGTCCCCAGCCGGAGCTTACACACGGCCTCTCTCCCCACTCGGACCCTGGCGGCATCACCCTTCTCCTCCCTGACACCGATATCCCGGGCCTCCAAATCCGTCGTGGCAATAACTGGTTAACGGTTAACCCGATTCCGAATGCCTTCATTGTTAATATTGGAGATCAAATTCAGGTAATTAATTAACTCCCACTTTTATTATTGTATTCTTTTTCTAGCTAGAAAATGGAGTATATTGTTTCTGTCAGTTTTTCCCTACCAATTTTTCTTAGTAAATAGTACTCCTGTCATGTTTAATTATTTGATTATAACAACATATCTAAAATATTTAGTTAGCTAGGTAAAATTCTGTTAATTTTTACGTATCCTCGCTGGAATTCTCCGGCTATAACAGTGAAGTTACTAAATTAGTTTCGTCATGTTAAAATAATTGAATTTTTCACACTATAATAATAAAGTTATTAAGTTTTATTCACTATAATAATAAATATTAAACAAAACTATTCTCAGTTACATTAATGTAATTGAATTTGCCGACTATAAGACTTTACCCACTATATCAACAAAACTACCAATCAAGGGGATCGATTTTGTTGTTATAGTGGGTAAAATTTTATAATTTTACTATTATAACGGGTAAGTATACATTTACTTTACTTAAATATGATAAAAGAATAGTTTTGTTTACTTTAGCGTATATGAGTAAAGTTCAATTTTTTAATGTGACAAATAGTTTTATGTCTCTACTGTTATAATGTGTAAAGTTTAGTGCGCGATCAATTAATAATGGCTACGTATATTGCGATCAGGTGTTAAGTAATGCAATATACAAAAGCGTGGAGCACAGGGTGATCGTTAATTCTAACAAAGAGAGATTGTCATTAGCATTCTTCTATAATCCTGGAGGTCACAAAATTATCAAGCCTGCAGATGAACTTGTTACAAAAGATTGTCCAGCTTTATATTCACCAATGACCTTCAATGAGTATAGATCTTTCATTAGAACAAAGGGTCCTTGTGGAAAATCTCAAATCGAATCACTTAAATCCCCATGATAATTTAATTAGTAATTATTTTCCCTTGTTGGAAATAAAGTCCTTAATTATGTGATGATCTATATCTCCATTGCTTAATTAATGTACAAAGTAAGCTCCTGTCTACTTGTGTCTAGCATGCTTTCACTTGCTTGAATGAAAAAAAAAACAGGTCTTTACATATTGTTTTATCTTTTTTAGCCAATATACATAAATTATACATTGATTATGCATGATTATATATCCGCAGGCCATATTTAATTTAAGCAATTGAATAAGCAATTATTTAGGTTAATTTTTCATTAAAAAAATAAGAGAATAATATTAACTATGACCTAATTTTACAAGGCAAGGGTTTAGAGAACTTATGCCTTGTTGGACAAAAATTATGTCTTGAAAGCCATAACTTGTGTCGTGCGAATTTTACCTCGTGAATTTCGCAATAGTTTTTACCTTGTTCCTCAAAATTTTAGAGAATTTAGCCTCTATCAGCATAAGTTTGTATGAATAAGTTATGTCTGGTGAGACATAACTTGTCTCTTGCAAATTTTGTCTTGTGAATAATCGCAAAAGTTGAGAAAACTCTTGCATTGTCCAGCAAGAGAACTTAACCTAAACTTTGTATGAATAAGTTATGTTTTTTATGAATAAGTTATGTTTTTGTTACTTAAAAGTGTAGAATGACAAAAATTAAAGACCATCCTCAAAATAGGGTTATTCATGTGAATAAAAACAACCACATGGAGCGCTACTTGAGAATTAATTTTATGGGCGACTTACAATTTTTTTTTTAGTTTTATAGCACAATTTTTTTTTATTTTTACACCTAAAAAATTCGAAAAGACTATTTTCTTCTATTGAGAGACTATTTTTTTTATTCATCTTGTAAGATATTAGTTGTTTCATGCCTAACTGGACATTCATTACAGATAAGTTAAGTAACTGAAAATTCAATACAGATAAGATAAGTAACTGCACATTCAATACAGTCAAAGAGTACTATTGGTTAGTACATGTTAAAGATTTTCTTTCCTCCTTTTGTACTTCTAGGATGATGAGCTTTTAATTTTAATGGGGTCAGATTAATTAATGACTTCTTTTAAAATAATAATAAAATAAAAAGCATGATTGAATCCTCCAACTTCATTTTCATAAAAAGAGATCTTTTTAAAGTAAATCAAACAGAGTGGCAGTAGGTCAATAATATTACTCCATCCAGCAGACCTATTGGCTATTATTTCCCCAGCTGGCTAATGGCTATATGTTAAATTGTTGCATTTAGTTGTACACATTAAACTTCTTATGGCCTACAGGTCTTAATTGTTGTATTAAAAAAAAGGATGGTACATTTGTTAACCCCCACCCACCCCCCTAAAATGCATGACAAACATATGTGCTTCGTCTTTAACAAGAACAAATTGTAAAAAGAATAATCGAAAATTACAAAGCATTTAATGTTTAGATCTTATTTTCTTTCTTTACTTTTATTGACTTCATTGACATATAGGATACCAAAGAAACCTTTATTTGAATCAACTTTGTTTTTACTCTTGTTCGTTCTTTATTTGCAAGATGATTAACAAAAAAAAAACAGGTATGAAATGAAAGCTATACTTGTAAACCACAATTGAATCTACGGAAGCATTAGTTTATACATTCCTCTTAATCTCGACTCTAGAAATAAATTTTTTCTCGCTATCTTTTTGTAGAACCGCCTAAAGTTCTAACTAAAGCAATGATTTTCATATCAGCGTCCTGAAAACTAGATGAAAGCTATTCACTGGGAATAACTATTGTACAACAGTTGTTTTTTTGTCCCTTTCAGCCTTTCACTGATGAAAGATGAGTTGGGCTTAAGTCCATATTGCAAGTTGCACTCATCTTCCCAGGCATTGCAATTTCTACTACTAATAGGTTGGAGGACAAAGCTTATAGGGCAATAAATATAATGACAGGAGGATAGATAAGAATTCCAAAGACTACAGATAAATTTTAGAAACAAACTAATCCAGCTAAAAGAGTTATCGACGTTTTGCTTTCTACTTTACAGTTTACACCATTTTGGTGAAGAAATCTAAAATCAACAGCAATCAACAAGCTAACAAGGCTAGTACAACTGTCTGTTAACAAACTTCCTATATATTGGGCATCCGAAAATGGATTAAGGGAAGAGGCCAAACTTCATTCCTTCCCAAGGGTCATGGCGGAAAAGTTACCACTAGGATCCCATTACATAATGCTGTACTACTATTTTGTTAGTTGCCAAAGCAACAAAGTTGATAGCATGACCCCTCTCTAATTCATGAAGCAACTATGGTTTGCTCCGCTTCAAGCTACATGCCGGGCATTTATACTGCTTTATACCCTCAGCTTTGGCAGGTGTTATCTTGACGCACTTACCATGGAACCATCTCTCGCAGATATCACAGCCAATCCAAAATTCGTCAGCATTGTAATTCCCAGCACACCTTCCGCATAGTGTTTCACCGTGTTCTTCTTCATCCTCATCGCAACTTTCATCCACCTGCGGCTTTGCAGTGCTTTTAGCCTGAACATCACTTGTCCTCTGCAGAAATGTGAGAGCAGTTATTTCGTATCCGAAGAAACAGATAATACTAGACAGGACATAGAGAGAGAGAGAATTTGAATCTCCATTAGAGCACAATGGACTTAACTCCCAAGCATCAAAAACCTGATGATACCTATGGCACCTACCAACACAGGAACAACAACGACAAGTTATTGTTGAAGGATGTTTTCCATACCTTTATGTTACCATGGGATTTGCTCCCGCTATCTGCGCTAGGCTTGTCTTTTATGGGCTTTCTTTCTGCTACAACTTCAAAAACAGTGGGGAGATCATTGATCAAGCTGTACAGACGCTTCCTGAGCAGGAACAACAGAAGGAAGTTAGGATAATCTCTTCCTTTCTTTTTCTTTATGTGAAATTAATCTAAGCACATGATATATATGTATATCCCCTTTGATTTATATTTTGAGTAAGATATGAACATCCCCTTTGACCAATCAAAAAATAAGTGCACATCCCCTTTTGTCTGGCTAGTAGAAATTCACATGATAAACTTAGTACTACATCCGTTTTATTTTATTTGACATTGTTTGACAGGACATGGAACTTTAGAAAACAATGGAAGACTTTTGAAACTGTGGTTTTAAACATACCACGCCATTTCTGCAGCCATAAAAGCATGTCATCAAGAGTAATGGGAACTGGGAAGTTTAAAGTTAAACTAAAAAGTGGCATTCTTTTTTGAATAAATTAAAAAGGAAAGAATGTCACGTAAAATGAAGGAGAGAGTACTAAATTTAATATAAATAGACTCATTGCATACTAATAAAAAGTAAGACAACATTTGATAAGACATTAAAAAGTAGTCACTTGGAAAGGAAATTGTGCATGAAAACTATCCATGGAGGAAGTTTGTACATGTGCAAACTGAGGGGGGCGGAGGGAGGAGGGGGAGGGATTAAGTAAGAATATATGTAAATTATTCCCCAGAGATCCTTGCAGAAAATTACACCATAAAGTAGGGATCAACGCATGTATTATGATGTTTAACCAGGAGCAGAAGTGAACACTGTCAAATCACTTGTTTATGGATCCACATGGACAAGAGATTGAGACTATATGTTGATTCATTTTCACCTACTCCCAAGTCTCCAGACATCCACATAAAAAGCACAACGACAGAGTAATTGAAAATTTTCATCTTGAAAACAATAAACAATGTTTTGATTGGAAAACATAGGAAGTTTTAAATAAAAATCACCCAATATACGCAAGAATTACACCTTAAAAAAACATTTTTATTAACAATATTAATCTGGAAAAAACCCAATATGCAACAATAACTATTAATCTCAACAACTCACATTTAACATCAGTAAACTATAACTTCAACAAGCCCAAAAGAGAGAACTTCAAGCACAAAATGAATTTTCAAACTGTGTGCCATAAAAGATCAACTTGAGACATTGACTTCATATTTAACTCCTTTACTAACAGAATTAATAATTAGCTCAACTGATAAGAGTCATTTTATTATTCTCCTAACATGCAGCCTATAAATCAAGGTTGGAGAATAAAATAAAATTGAGAACAAACAAGAGAATGAGAAGAAGAATCATTAATGACAAGAGAATGAACGGAGGAAACAAAAGTAGCAAAAGAAGAAGACGTGTGTCACAGAAGAATGAATCATTTCAAAGAAGAAATACAAGAGAAGCAAATCAAGAAAATCAAAGAAGAGTTCTTGCAAACCTAAGAAGAAAAAGAAAAAGACAAGGAAGAGAGATTAATATTATCCACAAAAGGATCCCCTAGTGTATGGGAAAAAGTATTCTCTCTCTCATCATTGTTGGAATTTAACGAAGCAATCACTTATCCCTCAAAATCGCTTTGTGCATCACTTCCAATGCTCATGCAAGTTCAAAGTAGTTTCTCTCAACCCACATGAATTGAGAACCCTCGCGTTGCATCGCATTATCACTTTTGTTGGAATGTATGACCATATCATCTAAAGGTTGAAGCTGTTAGAGAAAGCACACTTTTATTTACTTAATTATATTTTCAACACGCTCCCTCACGTACATGCCTGATTATTTTTTGTGAGCCAAGCACGTGAAAATTATTTATGTTAGTGGGTGGCAGTGAAACTCGAACCCAGGACCTCTGTTCCCTCTAAAATACCATGTTGAAGTTTGTGACCATTTCATCTAAAAAGTTAAAGTTGTTAGAGAGAGAACACTTTATTTACTTAATCATATTCACAACAACTTCAAGCAATGAAGTGATCACTTGTAATAGCACTATCCAAAGTTTTCTTCTTTTTTTCCCTTATAGGTAGCACTCTATAAGGAATTTCTTCACTATTGTATTTCCTTTTCAAACCTGCTTTGAAATGCTTTGCTTGATCTGAGGATCTATGGGAAGCAACTTCTCTACCTACACAAGGTAGGTGTAAGGTTTGCATACACACCACCACCCTCCCAGACCCCACTTATGGGACTACACTGCGTATGTTGTTGTTGTTGACTTCTTGTTACTCTTCAAGAAATCAAGATAGTCAAATAAAAATATGATTCTCTAGTTTTTCTATTTACCCTTTTACTTGAGAGAGATGTCGTCCTTCCCTTCCCGCTTATGATGAACTGATCTCGCTATCTATTCATAGTAATCCTAAAAAATAACTCCTATGTGTCACAAACTGGCACCACAAGTTCCTTCTTTTGGGTGAAGTTAATATAGAACTACAGGCAAGTGCCTTTGGTGAACAAGTGAATGGCATGGTGAGCAGTTTTCGGCCTCTTCTACCAGAGATATCTTTGGTCCCCTAATCTTATTCCATCAGAAAAAGGAAAGATACCAAAGCTTTATAGTCCTACTTTGATTGAGCACAATATAACAAGTCGGAACTGCATAATCAAACACAGGCTGAAAAATTGAGTTAAATGGTTACTTTAAATCTGACCAATACAAAATAAAATGGGTTTTCATATAACTTTGAAAGAGAATAATATGCATAGAGAGCAAGGAATAATAAAGACAGATTTCCTTTCAAGAACAACTTCTTGTGGATTCTATGGGAGGTGGGAATATGAGAGCTTTTGATAAAGTTGAAATTGACTTAGAGCCCATTTGGATTGGCTTTTGACTTATAAGCCAAAAAGCCATAAGTTAGAAATCCTAACTAATGGCTTTTGGCTTATTTTTACCATTTTAGCTTAAAATCAAGTGCTTATAAGCACTTTTTTAAGTTACCCAAACACTCAAAAAGTGCTTAAAAGCTATTTTAGCATAAAAGCACTTAAAATAAGCCAATCCAAACAGGCTCTTAGTACACATTTGAGGAATAGCCTCTTGTTTCAAGCTTTTTCTGGTGCACGCATGAGATCCATTTTTGTATATAAGATTGGGTGTTTTGTATGGAGAACCAAACTTTTATGTAGGCTCTCTACCTTTTGGTATACTTCTAGGACTCAGGAACTTTTCCACATCAATAAAAATACTTTATTTTATCAAAAAAAGATTTTCTTTTAAAAGTGGACCACAATTTGGAGTGACCACAAAGGGAAGTAAAACCAAACCTCCTACCATATAGCTATCGGGCCTAAGTTCATTATTTGGAAGATACTTTAAAAATGTCACAAGACTAACTGTTGGGTTTCCGTTTTCAGTTAACTTGCAACTTCAGCAGCCAAACTTTTTCAAAAAAAAAAGAGAGTATGAATGATTTGCACACTTAAAAATACCATATTTTAGCATAATAAGGGTAGTCTCTCTAAACATGTTGTCTTAATGCAAAAAAAATCAATTGTCAGAAAGAGAAACAGAGTCTATGGCTCTTTCTAAGTTCATTGGGGAGTCTATTTTTTCATCTAGATCAATTTAATGTAGCAGTTAGAAAAGCCTGTGAAACTCTAGATTTCTAGAGGCAGCAGTAGAAAAAGAGAAAGGGAAAACAAGCTCAAGTTGCATTGATAAAGACATTCTCATTCAACAGTTTCGCCATCTTCAGAAACAAGAGAGACTATAAATAAAACAGCCAGCGTTTCATAAATGAAAGGAGCAAGTTATTGATGAGTACACACAGCAAACTAAAATTAGAAGTTGTAGCAGACACTATCTCCATAAAAGATAGTGTGGAAATATTGTAAAACAAAAGAAAAATAGGAAACAAGATAAACCAGAAAGAAAACGGGCAAGTCTGTCATCCATGTTTATAATGGCAACTGCCAACTGGTGGAACTTTCCCTGCTAAAGTTGCTTTCCTCAACCACTAAAATATTCAATTTTATCCGGTTAGCAACATCAAGATCGGACAATTGTCTACTTTTCCACACAAGACATCAAAAGAATATCAAGAATCATGTGTGAAGGCGAGTTATAACCATAACAGTATATAATTCTCTATTAACTATCTTAAGAGCTCCAATAATTAATATCACGTGCCACCAGTAAGATTTATCAGAGAGTCACCAGTAGGACTTTTTGAGGTATACGCACAACTACACAGAAAATGATGGAAGAAAAACCTACATTTTTAGAGTTCTTTTGACATCTGATTATACTGATTTATCCCAATTCTGTACAAATTAAAGAGTACCTTTCATTTCTATTAAGACGAGCTCCAAAAAAGTAGGCCACAGAAAGCAACCAACAATCACTGTGCACAGCAACCAGTGAAAGCCAATCTCTACGATTCATCCCATCCCTTGCAAAATTTATCCCAAGTGCTGGCTCTGGGAGTTCAGGTGGAACTTCATCAGCTGGAAGGTTGACTTCCCAGGTTTCATTTGGATGTCCATACAGACACAAATTTTCCTTTTCTACAAATGTGATGTCAAATGAGTTTAAAGCAGACAGAAATGGTAACAGAAGACAAATTTAGAACCACAACGCACTTTTAAGACGAAAAAAGATTTAGAGAAAAACGAAGAAATCACAGCAAGCCCAGTAAAAGGTACTCCACAAAGATAATATTTGTTTCCTCATTTGTTCAAATTCCCCTGTTAAAAAAAGTTACAACAAATACTTGTCAAAAAGATGCCATCTTTTTAAGGGAAAATTGTTGTTTAAGCACTATCTCATCCCTAGAAAAGCAAATGCAGACAATTCCAGAGGAAAACTGAAAATTATTGACCAGGAGTAGAGCTGACACATAGGCAGTTTGGCATAATTTTGGGTGTCAAATTGGGCTAAATCAATAATGGGTCACTACCCAACCTGCCCAGAAATTAGTTGGGCTGAGATGGTTGGGTCAAAATGAGTTAAACAATCAGTCATAACCCTACCTACCCAACTGTTAGTACAACAACAACAACATACCCAGTGTAATCCCACAAATAGTGTCCGGGGAGGGTGGTGTGTACGTAGACTTACCCCTACATTGTGAAGGTAGAGAGGTTGTTTCCGATAGACCCTCGCCTCGAGTAAGCATATCAAAAATCAAATATGTAAGGCAAATACAGCAGCAAAGAAGCCATGTTGAAAACCTATGTTGCTCGGACTCTTCAAAAATGCTAACGGGTGTGTTTCGGATCCTGCAAAAGCAGTATATTTTGGAGGATCCGAAACGGGTGCGGCGACATGTTTGGAGAGTCCGAGGAACAAAGCTGAAAACAATTAAGAAGAGAACAAATAGCAACAACAACTAAAACTTAAGCAAAGAAAACAACAAATACTGATAAGGGAATTAGACAACTCTCGCCTACTTACTAACTTTCTACCTTAATCCTCGGCCTCCATATCTTCCTAGATCCCTAATCCTCGACCTCCATATCTTCCTATCTAGGATCATGTCCTCGGTAAGTTAAAGGTGTGTCATGTCTTGTTTAATCACCTCTCTCAAGACTTCTTCAGCCTACCTCTACCTTTCCTTATGGATTATACCCACAATAGTCAACCTCTCACACCTACCTAGTAAACTTCAACTTCTTTTTTTAATTACCAAACACAACTGATAAAAAGAATTCTTCTTTATTATAGCTATATAAAAAAAAAAGTTAGAAGTATTTTGCAAGGTTTCTCACTAGTCAAACTTTTAGATTGGCTAATTTGGACGGGTACGCTAATTTACCACTCCTACTTCTACCTCGTAAAAAAAAAAGAGACTCTAGAACCTCAAATACTTCAAACTGCAAATTGATCAGTAAAAACTCAACAAAAATTGATTTTCTCATTGACTTAGCATATCAGTTCTTTCTACTACAAGCCCAACCCATAAATTTCGATCTATAAAGTAACACAAAATCAATAGAACTGAAAATTACCTGGATCACACAGGTTAGAAAACTCTTCCACATCTGAAAAAAAAAAAACACCAAACAATTTCACAGTCCATTAAAAAAAAATTAACAAAAAAAAATAAAATTACAGGCAAAAAAATGCGAAGTTACCATTAGTTAAAGCACGAAGTATTCCAGTACGGCGAGCGTTGTAATCTTTGAAGATCTCTTCAACAGTCCGAGGACTTGAAGAAATTGAAGCCATATCTCACCCAAAAAAATAAATTAAAAAAAAAACTATTCAGAGATCTCTAACAACGAAGAGTAAAATTACTGTGAATTGATCTGAATTTGCATAAACCGATTGAAATAGAAAAATAAATTAAATTGAATTGAATTTGGAGCTCACGTTACGTGAGAATCGATTATAAATAGAACATGAGGGCGTGTGGAGAAAAAGACCTAAATAGTCCTTGATGTATATGGGTAGGACTATTTTGGTCCTGAATGTATGAAACTGGACACAAATAGCCCTTGATGTTTACAAAAAGTGGACAGTTTCAGTCTAAAATCTTAAAAAGTAATGGAAAATAGAAAAAGTTTCATTAAACTTAACTGATGCTTGTTTCTTCTACTAACGGACTTAACCAACTCCGTGAGTTTTAGTCATGGAAATGAATTACAGTTCTAAGACTTGAGAAATTGTCAAAATTGATTTCATAGTGAAAAATTCAGAATTGATTTTTGAACAGTTTATATGACAAACAATTTTTTTTAGTTCTGATTTCGTTCCATATCAAGTTACAAAACAAAAGTGTTTTCAAGACTTGCAAATTGTTGGGCTCAACCTCCATTCAAGAGTAAAGCCCAAAGGGCAAAGAGCTTTCAGGTTCTCTTTAATATTTGGCCATTCTCAGATTTATGAAATGATTTGGAAGATCATTTATAATTACTTTTTATGTGCAAATTTGTGAACTCAAGTAGTTCTTATCATTTTGAGTTATTGCTTTTACTTTCTGAATTTGTAATTGAACTTTAGTCTTATTAATATAGTTGAAAATGTGATTGTTGTTGCATAGGATTTGAGCTCATTAGAAAGGGACAAGAATAAGCATTAAGGTTTATTTATACAAATAAAAATACGACATTGAGGACTTTCACAAATAAGAAAAATTTCATTCTAATACATGAAAGGTAATATAGTCGTTCGAAATGGACTCGATCCATTCCCCACCATAATTCGCATAATTTATCTTCTTGTTTGAAAGATTATTAATATTTTATATATCAAAGGTAACAAATCGTTGGACCAAGTGGGAAATGTTGAATTATTAATAGAAGAGTCGTTGTAGAACATCAAAAGAAAATGATAAATGAAAGTACATTTCTTATTCTTGCATATTTTAATACAACAACAACAATAACATATCTAGTATAATTTCACAAGTGAAAGAATCTGGGGAGAATAGTGTAAACACAGCCTTATTCCTACCTTATGAAGGTAGAAATACCGTTTCCGATTTCTTGCTTATTTCAATATGCACCTAAAAGTTTTTGGGGTTAAATTAAATTCATTTGGCAATAAGTAATCAGTACTTCAATAGAGTTTTACTCATATTCCTTTTGCCAATCATCAAAGTTTATCTCATCAACACCAACACCAAGTGGTATGTTTATTTCAGAAAATTCATCAGCCATTTTTGTCCAGTGTAGGTTTGGCTTCCACTCTGCCTCTTTTAATACCTTGGAGATTTTCTTCACTACAATGTAACTTCCTTCCTTAGTTAAATGCATCCCATCCCTGCATAACAAAATTAAAATTAATTAGCACCACCATTTTATTCATGTAATTCTACTATATATAAACTTTCTAGCTCTCTCAATTTCTTTGGTAAAAAAAGAATTATATAATGATTTAACACATTTAGTCTTCAACTAATTAAAATGTGTGTTTTTAGTCTCTTTATGTAAAAATATGTTATATTTGGACTATTATAGAACTATATTACTGTTAAATATAGAGTAGCAATACAAACTTAATATAACACATAGGTAATTAACTGGTGAAAAAATTGAAAATTTATGGTAAATTTATGAATATTCACAAACAAGGGAATCAACAAAGTGTGCATGTCAATTAATTGAATATTAAAGGCTACTTATGGATATGTATAGTTCAGCCAACTCGATTACCGACATGGCCAAAATATACACGACATATACATTATCGGTGTATATGTTGTGACTTGTGTATAAGTAGGTATATTATATGTATATTCACTAAAAGTAAACACAACCTATACATTTTGTACATATTTTGTAAACTAGTTGGTCAAATGTGTTTAGGGCCACAATTATCCCAATATTGAATATGTATAGCAAATTTTTCATTACCAAAAGACCGTAGTCAACCAATCAGGGCGTTCTTGAAGAGCTGACCAAAAATCAATAACAGTTACGCCTAATTCTTCGCCTAATTTGATACCAGCTTCTGAGTATATTCGACCTTTCTCATTTGTTCTACCTCGATTATCCCTGATAATTCCAAGTAATAATGAAAAATCAGAATCAAGATGAATTAATACATTTAAACAACAGTTAAAGTAGTTGAAAATTAAACAGGAGGTCAAGTTTTAATTCGGGGTTAAGGTTAACTAATTACCCATAAAATTGGACAATTTGTTCCTCATTCACTGGAGGAGCACTTAGCATAATTAGACGAGTTTTTTCTGAAAGGCTCTGCAAGTCATGATAAAACGATATTTTTATTAGAAATATCAAATTAATTAATTAAGTTGATACCGCAATTTATATAAGGAGATCAAGGATTCTAATTCCCATCGATATGAAACTCAACATATACCTTGATATGAAGTACAATTTTCCTCATGTTTTCAATATATTCTTTAAGAGGGACATGAGGGCTGTTAGGAAATTCAGGATCTGCTGAGTCATTTCCACCAAAGTAAAGTATGACAAGAGAAGGCTTAATTTCCACATCCTACATATGTGAATTAAACAATAGGAGTTATAAATTAGAACTCACAAATCAAATAAGTTTTCTTTTGAGGAAGAAAAATAAACGTCTCACCATATATATTCGGTATCATTGACTACACTAACGTTTAATTTTTTGGGTTTAATTCTAATACTACAATAATAACATACCCAGTATAATCTCACACAAGTGGAGTCTGGAAAGGGTGCGATGTACGCAATCTTATCCCTATCTTATAAAGATAGAGAAATATATTGTTTCTAATTATATACCCTCGACTCAAGTAACTTTAGCTACTGTCACGGGATGTAATGAGATGAATGGGATACATTCACATTTAATTAAATATCTCTGATTCGAGCCTTGAATAATTTAGAACCCCTAGTAGAGAGTCTTACTGCTTTTAATGAGCCTTACGTAACGCGAATTTAAATCAGTAAATTCTAAGTACCGATTGGTTAAAAAAAACAAGTGTTTTAGCTTTTTGATATCTAGGACCTCTAGCTAGCACGTACTCTAAATATAGATGCACACCATCTTATCTAAAAAATTTAAATCATGTTACAATGAGAATATTTATATTTATTTTATTATATCTTTGACAAATTAAATATAGATGCAATATTTCATAAGGTACCTTTGGGAAAACCTTGTCCAAAACTTGAAGACCCATCCTTGAGTTCCAACCGGCATATCCACGCAATGATATATCGGCCTGCAATATATATCAATCGTATTGCATATCTAGTAATAGAAGCTCTTTATAATTATTAGTTAGAGATAAAAGACTGGAAAACATGACAAATATTCATGTTTAATTACGCTTCATAGCAATAGTTTATTTTAATTATATTTCGCAATTTATGTTTTAAAACTATTGCTATTTGTATTTGTATGTCGTTTTCTCAATAAATACTCAATGTATTTGTATTTGTATGTCGAGATTCCACAATAAATACTATACGGATTGTATATTCTCTCAATCAATATTCAACTCTATCTGTATTTGTATGCCGAGGTTATACAACTGCTATTGAAAATATTGCTACGAATTGTAATTATGCAAAGTATAACTATTGAAGGCCTGATTAAGTTCCTATTAGTTTTTGTTTATGAAAGTTCTTCAAAAATGAACCTACAAAATTAAAATTTTAAATTCTAAATGTCTTTCACACAACAACTGAAAAAAAAAGGAGGAAATAATACCTTGCGAGAGTAGAGGCCAGTAAGGGTTGCACCCCAGCCATGAAGATGATAACTTAACTGCACTATTGATGAACCAAATAGAACGAACAATGGACGAATCGGTCCTACCATTTTTCTTTTGTGTCTTTTCTCTTAGTAACTAAGAGTAATATTTTTCCTTTTTGATACACAAACAGCTCCATATAGCACTGTATTTATAATGGATGATGCCTACAACCTACAAGATTAATTAACTTCTTCATCCATATATAAATAATATAATATAATAATACTATATTAAAAGTGTGAAACACCTTATAATGTGATTTGAACTTTTTACCCTTCATTAAAAGGGTTTGCTTTAGACAAAGTTGTCTTTTCACCATTTTTCTCAAATAAATTATAATTACACATAAACACTAATATATATTAAAATATTAATAATATTTATACTCTTAAAAGTTCCCGCAAAATCCCTAAAGTTCCAAAAAAAAAAGTCGACGGCCTTTTCTTAATTTTTGGCATATATATATATATATATATATATATATATATATCATATTTTTTACCCTACTTTTTGTAGTAATATGCACGTTTATATAAATAACATAATTTTTTAATATCTGAAATATTTTTAAAGAAAAAATTATATTAATGTTAATTGTTATTTTCACATAATTTATTTATTTTATATAATTTTTTTAATTTATTAACATGTGCAACGCACATACATTAAGACTAGTATAAATAATATGGCGTGCACCTTTAATATATTTTGTATTCGTTTGCCTTTTAATTAATAATTCCAAGCTTATTAAAGATTCTAATTTTGGTCAGTAGATCTATACAGCTAGCAATCTCCAGAGGTTTAATATATGCTGTTAATTAATACAATTACAACTTGCCATGTGTCCATTTATGATTATTATTATTATTATTATTATATGCCATGAGGAGGAGTGCCTTTTGAGGATAAATATGGATATTTGTCCCATATCATTGTTGTTGACTGTGTTCTAACCAGAAAGTGTAAACATTGCTCCTTTCTCCCATATTAGTTATCTACTTTTCTCTTTACACAAAATTGCAATGAAAAAGATAATTTTACTAATTTGTCCCTTAAATATATTTTTGAAACTTTACAAATATCTCATTTTCACTTTAAAAAAGAATTGATTGTAAGAGTGAAATGAGAAAAATATAATTGATTCTATCTAAATTTTGTAAATTGACAAGTAATTTGGGACATGGACAACTAATATAAGATGAAAGGAGTAATTAAAAAAACAAATCAAAATTTTAGTTCGAGGATACAAAATTCATTGTTTGTTCTTAAGGAATTTAATCCCCTCACAGTATCTAAGGTATTAAATTTTTTCTTTCCTGGAATAAAACAGAAGATACCTTTGTTGAAATTATGAAATAGAGGTATTTCAAATTCTAGCAAATGTTCCAACGTCAAGAACAAAACAAACACACGATACTATTTTATTTTTTGAATTGAAAACTATATAGAGAAGAAGGGAATCGAACTATTTTGAAATTTGATGAAAAAACTCGAGGTAACGCACTACTAGAAAATTACTATTTTTCCATGGTAGCTTCTTAAGCAAAAAATATAACATATGGAAAATGAGAGTTGAATAAACTATTGTTGCCTAACATGGATGGCTAAGAACATATATACTTGCATCAATATCTCAAACTTTGTGATAATATAATTATAATTGCCACCTTTTGTTTTCGTTCACTTTTCTCAACATATTATATTCTATAGATTCTATATTTGACAGTCTCTTTTCAATCATCTGTTGAGTTCTTCTCTTGCTTTGCCATTACTTTTGATCGTTTTTCCGAGTGTGTGATCATTTTATCAAAAAGTTTAAACGTAAAAAAAAAGTTGATAATGGGTGGCGATTAGGTTCGAACCTAGAACCTAGAACCTCTTGCCTCTTTGTTATCGTATGTGTCATGTGTGATCATCGTAGCTACAAACTTAAATGGTTAGAAATAACACACTTTTATTTATTTAATTATGTGCGTTTTGGAAGAAACCAAACTTAAAATGTAGGACAGGATAAATTTCATCTGCACTTTATAACCTTGGTGGTTTAGATTTTCTTCGAAAATAACCTTGAAGAAGTCGAATTTAAGGCAAAGTACAGGACAAACTTTGTCCCTGCTTTAAGATTGCAGCTATTAAATTGATCTGCCATGCTCTCTTAATTGAATGGTATGCAGGTCCATAGCCATTTTTTTAGGAACTCACTTCATATGGCAAATTGGACTTCAGAAAGCAAACATAATTCAGCTCGATCTTCCAATATGTGGTTTCTTCAGGCGCCCAACCACCGCTATACAAATATTGCAAGGGCCCTTCTGAGTTTAGGTCTTTGCGTAATTCGAGGAGGAATACATTGGGGAGAGACATTAGTGTCCGAGAGTGAATATTGTCACATTAAAGGGTATTGGGAGTGAGCTGAGGATACATTTGGTAGAAGCCAAGAAGCCTTAAGTATGACACATATTTATGATGCCGTTTATGTCTCACTTTTCACCTATGATTGGAATTCAGATATGTTACAAGCATTTTGTGAGGTGTGGTGTCCCACGACGAATATGCTCCTTACATATGTTGGGAAACTATCTATCTCTTCATGGGACTAATTATATGCCATTGGGGTTTTGCTCTCTATGATAAAGTTATACTTGAAGCTATGGAACTCACAGGTGTTGACATGCAAAATCAAAGATATAGTTCTCGAGTATGCGAGTACTTGTTCATAGCTTTTTCATCATCTACAATAGGGCGGGAGTGATAATCTCTTTGAGCGAGCAGATAAAATTTTTGGTACAAGAGAGTTCCAAGGTATGAACTTGCATGCTCTGCGCGCAAAGGTGGGAATCGACACACAATCTTACTGAAGCTATACCTGAGGCATCCCAATAGTCAAGAGATGAAGAATTCCTTTTTTTTATAGACTTAGGGGGAGGCCTGTAAAAAGAGATGACACATTTCTCTGTCTTTTTGTCATGTTGGCTATGTGTTTTTGTGCTTCTTTCCAAAGAAGGTAACTTCATTCGACTAGGGACTTTTTAAAATGGCGAGTATGATTGTGGCCAAATGGAAGTTTGGTTTTGCATGACAGATTAATTTAGCGAGCATTTCCAGTAACCTAAATAAGATTTTTCGTGTTCATCGCAACTTAAATCTTATCAAAATCTGTGTTCTCATTCATTATTGCACTTCTTTGTGGGGGAAAAGCTTTTAGATCAACCACATTACCCTTGTATTAATTATTATATGACCCTGATATATAATAACCAAGAAGCATGGGCGGATGTAGCCCTTTAACTACGAATTCATGTGAATTCATCTTAACAAATATTAAATGTGAACTCATAATTTTAATAGTACAATGAGTATTAGTATTCTTTTTGCAAAAGAGTTGATAAGGACAAACCAAACAGGAAATTAAAATGGGAAATTGACTAGTACTTAGTCTTATTATTCTTGCATATTTTTAATTTAATTAAACATCCAAAATAATCCCAAACAGTTTCATTCATGCATACTCTTTCCTTCAGCATCTCAAGGTGCTAGTCAGCACCAATGTCACCAAACTCATCAGGCATTTTGTCCCAATCTAGGGTTGGCTCCCATTCTGTCTTTTTTATTACATCCTTGATTTTATTGAACACAATCTCACTTCCTTCTTTTGTTAAATGTATTCCATCCCTACACAAACAAAATTCAAAACCCCACCATTTATTCATAAACGTATAATCATGTCACTTACATTAGACAATTACATGTATATCTCTTAATAACTACATATAAATTAGTATTCAAATGACATGATATACATTTGACAAAGTTTCCAAAATCTTTGACCCAATTAAGTAACAATAAGGACATCTTTGGGTCAAATTATAAATGACAAAAATACTTTTAGACTAAACTATTAGCAAATGGTATTTTTGTTCAATTTTGCATATTTAAGGACATTGTTAACCTTTTCTGTTAACTTAATAAAAGCATGATATGTATTTTCACATAAATTCATGGTCAATTAGTAAGCATACTCACCCCATTAAAATACTTAATTATATTTAATTAAATAATTTAGTGTAAATATTCGGTGCAAATAAATATTTATAGGTCAGAGTTAACTTTAAAGGTTACATATATACCTTGATATGAAGTGCAATCTTCCTCATGTTTTCAACATATTCATCCAGAGGAACATAACTGCTTTTAGGAAAATCAGGATCTGCTGAATCATTTCCACCAAAATAAAGTATGACAAGAGAAGGCTTAATTTCTGCATCCTACATGTGAATTAATCAAAGAAAGTATGCATGATACAATAAAATTCACAACATTTAGTTGGTTTATTTTATCTTGCAAAACGATATTCCAACCAAAGAAAATTGTTTTAATATTTTATCTAGGATAATTTTTAGAAAATTAAAGATCCATGAAGCAATATTAGGTACCTTTGGAAAAACTTTCTGGTAAATTTCAAGAGCCATCCTTGAGTTCCAACCATCATATCCACGCAAGAATATATCTGCCTGTTAGAATTTCATGCATTGAAGGTCTTTCAGATAAAACACGAGGTCACCTTTCTATAATTAAAAATAATTTCACTTTAAAATTTTCGAGTAAAATGTGGATAAAATTGATGGTATAAACATAAAATAAATTTATTGTCTAAATTTTAATTTTGCCACTACAAATTCATGTCCAATTTGCACTAAGCTATATTATGAAAATTACATAATATTTGGGAGAGGGTGATTGAGATGAGGATGAGGGGTATATTTATTTTTGAAAATTAATTCGGATTCATGTTGGGGTGGTCTATGAAGTCATTCACCTTGTAAGGAAACTGCTGAAACGGTATAGGGAGAAGAAGAGAAACTCACATATGATGTTCATTGACCAAGAAAAGGCCTATGATAAATTCCTTAGGGAGGTCGTTTGGAGATGTTTGGAGTCTAAAGGCATATATACACGTGACTTACATTAGGGCAATTAAAGACATGTAGGATAGAGCCAAGACCCAAGTTAGAACAGTGGGAGGTGACTCGAGATCGTGATGGGGTTGCATCAAGGGTCAGCCCTTAGCCCGTTTTTATTTGCCTTAGTGATGGACAAATTAATACAACATGTTCAAGGAGAGGTGTCGTGGTGCATGACATTCACAGATGACATAGTATTGATTGACAAGATGTACGGTGAAGTTAACGATAAGCTAGAAGTTTAGAGGCAAACCATAAAATCTAAAGATTTTAGGTTGAGTAGGACTAATACATAGTAGCTGAAGTGCAAGTTCAGTAGCGTAACGCATAAGGTGGAAGTGGAAGTGAAGTTCGAGGCACAAGTCATACCCAAGAGAGGAAGTTTCAAGTGTCTTAGGTATTTATTTCAAGAAAACTGGGAGATTGATGATGATGTGAAACACTGTATTGGAGCGGGGTGAATAAAATGGATGTTATACCCCATTTTAACCGGGTCAAAGCGGAGTACAACATATTGGTGATTCTTCAATTATTAGCTTAAAGAGTCGCCACCTAATTAATTTTTAAGGGTGAATTAGGACACCTAAATTATTAACTAAAGTTATGCTAAATTAACTCTAATTAATGGTCTACTTAACTTACGTGATTCTAGGTAAGGGTTCTAATTATCCTAAAGGGAAGGGGTTAAGCATCCTTTAAGATCCGTTAAATACGGTTAGCCGGTCAAACTTAGGTTAATTAAAAATAAAGTTAAAAGGGTTGGAAAATATCAATATTTATCATAACTAGGTGCAGTGTAGCAAAAAAATATCAAATAAAGTGAAGTAAAATCCGTTTAAACTTTGAAGAGGAGACTAAACTAATTTTAAAAATTAATTTTTAACGAATCAAGAAAGGGCTCAAGGGCATTTATTAAAACACTCGTGGATTTGTACATAAATATTAAAAAAATTGTTAAATGAGAAAGTAGTATTTATAACTACATATATATACTCATAGATTTAGAATATCAACTAAAAGAAAACAGATTATGAGTAAAAAAAATTTTTGTAAACAACGTGACTTCCTTCTCCAATCAATTTTGAAATCCAAACTCACCAAAATGTGCACCTTTATATTAAACTTGAACTAAAAGAATGTTCAAATAATTTTTTGGCTAAAAATTGCTCATCGATTTGGTATTTTAAACTTTAATTAAAGAAGATGATTTTCCTTTAAAAAAAATCTTTTTTAGAGAACAAATCATTTTCTACAGCAAGTTTAGAGAATTTAAAAGAAACCACACCCTTTTTGTTTTGCAAAAGCTAACGGTAATAAAGAAAAGCTATAAGAAAAGATTTGATAACCAATACCTTAAAATATTATAGACATGTATGGCAAGGAATTAGTTACATGCGTCTATTGTTATATATGAAAAAAAACTACCCGTCCTAAGGTTCAAATGTTCGAGGCCTAATTCTTTTATCAACGGAATCAAATAATAAGGACACTACTAAATAACTAGATTAACGATATCGCATAATTATATAAACTTAGTTATTAATCTAGTGTTAAGAAAGAAATTCAACAAATAATATCAAACTTGAGATAAAACCAAGTCATACATAAATAAGCTACTAACAATAACAAGAGAGTTAAAAGGAAAGATAAGGAGGAAGGACACCATATAAGCAACCCCCGAGCGTTTTGCTCGTTTTTCTTGCTAATTGATGAGTTCTAAAGAAGATGATGCAAGGCAACTCCAAGTGCGGGTATGTTGAGTCAAGTCTCATTTTGAGACTTTACTTAAGAGAGTCTCGAATCAAGACTCCATTTTGCTCCGAAGTATACATGTAAAGAAGGGAAAAATAAAGAATTAGGCGGGATAATCCTTAGCTAGTAGTTTATAAAAGCTGAAATAGTTAGAGCAATGGTCATTTGTAAACAAAGAAAAAGTAAAAATTAATCTTAGACAATTAGTATATTAACAGAGCCATAATAATTTGCTTACACTACTAAGCAAGATTCAAGACCAAACAAACAACATGCTGCTATACTTAAAAGGGAAAGGATTTAGATTTTAACATTCAAAGGACTACCAATTCATAAGAACATTCTAAAGGCATGCCTTCTAAATGGATTAACATGCTTCTTCTTAGCCCAATAGTTACTACTACTTCATGTAACAAACAAGTTCTCTTAAACATAACTTCTAGGCAAGAACGCAAACCTACGCCGGAGTTTTTAATATATCAAGAAATCCAAAGCAAAAAAAAAACCTCTAAATCTCGAATTCATGGTCTTTGTTGACATATTCAAACCATTACAAATTAGAAGCCGAAATACAAAATTTTAGGCATGCCACTTGTATTCTTCACCAACTATAAAGAGGTGGAATTCCGACAAAACATAAACGAAGCTAGACATGATATCTAGAGCCTTAACGTTGTGGCGAAACAGAGGAACACATGTTCTATTAACGGCACTTAAGCATATTGATTAACTTTTACTCATAAATCAACTCAAGTAAAGGTATAGTTTCTGAAGAATTTAATACCTATAAAATACATGAGTCCTTGGAACATGATTTTTTTTTGAAAAACATGACAATGGTCAAGAATACTTTAACATGTGACTATTAAAAAATGATGATTTGAATCAGTGATCATGCTATATATTTTTTTTCTTTTATAATGTCGAAAACGAAGGTAACTAAAAATGAAACTAACAGTAAGTACATAACAGGTATGAATACACCAATTCGCCCATACCTCATTGGAATCGAAAACAGAGGGAGTAAAGGTCACTGACCTTTGAAAACTCACAAGAAGATGAATGAAGAAAATAATGTTCAATAAGCAAAACTAACTAGATACAGACCCTTAAACACCATGAATGAGACATGAAAAAGTAACTACTTTCACAATATCTAGAAGTATCAAGCCAATAAATGCGGACATGATCTCTAAATACTCGATCGACAACCAACTTATCTCCGAAGTTCCGATTCAAATTTATGCACATATAAACCAATTTGGACCCTTTATTATAAGAAACAGTGCGCAACTCAAATAAACTAGTCAAGAGCCAAAGTCGTCCACATGAGCATTTCATCAAACATATAGCATTCAAGTTTTAAAATATATAACCAGCATACAAATTCCTTATCATTTGAAAACATAAGTGAAAGTAAAAAGAAACTTATCAGACACCTCTAAAAATAAAATAAAACGCATAGAATGAAGGTTCACGACTAAACAACATCAAGGTTAATATTGCATCTTTACGATATCTAAAGCACAAGAACAAAGTCCCAAACCACAAACACAATTATAAGAAATTGAGGAATCAAAAAGAAGACATGGACTAACCTTTTGGGGTGCAGCGAACTAAGGCGTCCTCGAGCCTCGGATCTACACCCGTTTTGCAAACGAAAACAGGGCTGGCTTGAACGAGTAAAAATGCAAAATCTCTATCGTGGTTAGCCGACAGAGACGAACAAAGCTAAAAGAAATTTAGAAGAAAATATATTATCAAGCTTTTGGGTCAAGGAGGCGGCTGAGAAAACTTTTTTTTTTTTTTGAGTTTCAAACATTGGTATTTATAGAACGAAAATAGGGTTAAGGTTGAGCTTTTGGGCGGGATTTCTATATCAAATAGCCGTTTGAATTTTGAAATCTCTGCTTGTTGATTCTCCCTCAGAAAATCTCAGAACTATTTGGCCTCTTGTGTTGACCGAATTAATGAAGAGAGATGCGAATGAGAGAGGGGAAGAGAGCGTCTGATTTCTTCAGAAGGGAGATGTGGAGGTTGCACGAAAATGGAGTTGTGGCCTTCTGCCATGGCCAAAGCTTGCTGGAGCTTTTTTCTAGAAGAGGAAAAATGAATAGGAAGAGAAAGAGGCGAGCTTGGCTGGAGAAAGGGATTTAGGGCTTTGAGGGGTATTATGGGTATTTTAGGTAGCTAAAGTGGGGGTAAATTAGGTAGTTCAAGCAAAATGGGGTGAGTTGGATTTGACCAGCAAATAAGGGAGTGACACGCGGCGAGGAGGAAGTTGGGTGTGTGCAAGATGTGTGAGGCACATGGAAAGCGTGTGCTATAGGTGTGTTTGTGACTATTGGGCGCTTACGTGGCGCTTACGTGGCATCCACGTGGATTAGAACATATTCAATTAAATAAATTATTTATGATTAAAAGATAATTATAAAAATATTAGGCAAAAATCAATACATTTATAAAAGTTAGAAAATCAAAAGAAGTATTTGTAGGAAATGGGAGCAAATACGGAAACGGAAGGAAATACGAGAAAAAGAGGATTCTGCCTAAGAGTGACGGCCTGAGTGACGGTCCGTCACATGTGTGACGGTCCGTCACATTGGCCGTCAAGATGGTTAGCAACACTGTCTAGGGGTGACGGCCTCCGTGACGGTCCGTCAAGGTGGTGACGGTCCGTCACCCCCACCGTCGCACCATGGCAGCATCAAGTCAGCGAAGAAGGCAGTGCCACTGCCTTAAGGTGACGGTCTGAGTGACGGTCCGTCACATGTGTGACGGTCCGTCACATTGACCGTCAAGGTGGTGAGCAACACTGTCTAGGGTGACGGCTTGAGTGACGGTCCGTCACATGTGTGACGGTCCGTCACATTGACCGTCAAGGTGGTGAGCAACACTGTCTAGGGGTGACGGCCTCCGTCCTTTGCTAAATTAAAAATAACGAGCACGCTGCTAGATTTATAGAATAATAACAATAATAAAGTAATAATAATAATAGTAGTTGTTTAAGTATAATAAAAAAATAAATAAAAAATATTATTAATTTAGAAGCTCGAGAAAATAAAAAGGGCGAAAGGAGGGTCAAAATTGGGTGTCAACAGCTTGTCCCTCTTTGACCGGAGACGATATAAGAGTTTCTGGGCAAAGAAGTTGACGTAGTAGCCAATTTTGTCCCGACCAACAAATACGATCCTGAAAGGGTTTAAGAAGATATATGCGCCGGATAGGTAACGGGGTAGAGGGTTTTGAAAAGATCAAGAGATCGATATGAAATGTTTTGAAGATTATGGCCGAACTTTGGTTTTTAAGTTGCCTACATATCTCGGGTTGCACGAGAATCAGGCCAAATGTAGTTCGGGGGTTATGATGAGATAAGATGGAGTGAGTTTAGAACACTATGACTCATAAAGTGTCCCTGTATCAATGAATGATGAAAAAGGTGGTGAAGGCGGCTAAGAAAAAGATTAAGCTTGAATAAGTAAAGATGTAAATTTGAAAATGAAGTGAAGTAAGGAATAAAGCAAAGCATAGCCAAAGATTGATATATTTTCTAAAAATTATCCTAGTATCGAGTTACGATGAGACTGGATTGCAAGATTTGTAAAGAGAACGAAGAAAAAGGGCTGAAAAAGTTATAAAAGCGGTGAGGAATGAATATAGGAGAGCTTGATGCAAAATTTTCTACATGCTCCGAGCTGTGGGATGTAGGTTGAATAGAGTTCGAGTGTAGATCTTTGACCTTTGTTGGGAGTCCGATCGACATTCCCAACAAATTGCCCCAGTTCACTGCTTAGATGAAGTTCCACGTTGTGCTATGTCTCTTGTTGCTGCATGTGGGTGGTACTTTCTGCAAAGTCTTAATAAAATTGTTAGCAAACAAAGCGTGAAATATAATAAATATCTTACGACAAAGATCAGAAGAAAGATGCATCCATTCTGAACTGGTGCTAAGTCAAATGTGCATTATTTCTTTTAACATTAAATAATTGCTTTAGATTATGCGCCCGCAAAATCTAAGTAATAACGTCAGCAAAGCAAACACATATACAAAGCGTGATTTCAAAAAAAATTTAAAAGATAGCATGCGGTGCTTGATAAGTAAATAAATAAAAATAATGCATTGCGAGATGTGCAATAATAAGCGGGCGGGCATAAATATTTAATTGAAAGAGGATAAGCCTAAAATGTCCTATTTGAGGGTGAACAAACCCAGCATATCCTATTTTGGGGTGGATGAACCCAATGTGTTCTATTTTAGGGTGAACGAACCCAATATATGCAAAGCGCGATTTTTGAGAAATTTAAAAGATAGCATGCGGTGCTTGATAAGTAAATAAATAAAAATAATGCATTGCGAGATGTGCAATAATAAGCGGGCGAGCATAAATATTTAATTGAAAAAGGATAAGCCTAAAAATGTCCTATTTGAGGGTGAACAAACCCAGCATATCCTATTTTGGGGTGGATGAACCCGATGTGTTCTATTTTAGGGTGAACGAACCCAATGTGTCCTATTCGAGAGTGGACGAACTCAATATATCCTATTTTAGGGTGGACGAACCCAATGTTCTATTTTAGGGTGAACAAACCCAATGTGTCCTATTTTAGGGTGGACGAACCCAATGTGTTCTATTTTAGGGTGAACGAACCCAATGTGTCCTATTTTAGGGTGGACGAACCCAATGTGTTCTATTTTAGGGTGAACGAACCCAATGTGTCCTATTTTAGGGTGGACGAACCCAATGTGTCCTATTTGAGGGTGGACGAACCCAATGTGTCCTATTTTAGGGTGGACGAACCTAATGTGTCCTATTTTAGGGTGGACAAACCCAATATATGATGCAAACTTATAAAGATAAATATTGGTGCGGTGCAGAAAGCTTAATGCGATGCTTGATTTGTAGCAGCTAATATTTATGTTGCAATGCAGAAAGCTTGGTGCGGTGCTTTTACAATCATGATGCGGTGCAGTGAGCTTGGTGCGGCGCTCTTAAAATAATAAATATGCAAGGTGCGGTGCAGCAATTTTGGTGCGGTGCCTTCATAGTTGCGAACATTCATAATACAATATGGAGAGATTGGTATGATGCCTTTGCAGTAGCAACATCCATGCGAACATTCATAATACAATATGGAGAGATTGGTATGATGCCTTTGCAGTAGCAACATCCAATGAGTGCTCCAGAAAAAATTAATCAAATGTCTTCATAGCAGTATGATGAAATGCATAGTGCTTGGTGCGATGCATTATTTAAAGTGCGATGCTTTGATGAAAATTTACTGCAAATCAAAATTCTGTACTCAAAGAAAATTTATGAAATACAACATTCAATTTGCGTCATCCTTTGTGTGCGTTATCATTCCAAAATTAGCCTCTGCATTACTCAAAGAAAACTTGTTAGTATAAGATGAAATGGTTGCCTTGCATTGAACTTTGAAGCTTTGACTTTGAATCTGCGCTTCTCGTTGCTATGGCACTGCAGCAATTTGATGAGCGAATATGATTTCTGATCTTGACTTCTGCTTTGTTGAATAAACATAGGACATTTGCAAGGCTGTCCCAGTTTTGGCTAATGGAAAAATAAATTTTTTATTATAATGAGACCGAACTCAGAATGAGCGCCTACGTATCCCGCTACCAACAGGAATCAGGTCAAACGTAGTTCACACTTTCATTATCATCATTTTGTGCCTGCACCAATTTCATACCATTGTTGAATGCTTCAAATCGGTCTGCCATTATAGTTTGCCCTTGATGCAGATTCACAGCCAAAACAATGTTCAATGCTAGGCAACCTCTAAAGAAAGATAAAGCTTTTTTTAAAAAAAATAAAAATATTAGCGCATGAAAATAGGAAGTAAATACATAAAGTATTTGATAAAATAGATAAATTTGTGACTTGCTTACGTAGAAGCTCTAAGATAAAAGGGATGACTTAAATCGCAGAATGAGTGAATGGAAATCACTTATTTGGCTCTAACGCTCGAATTTTTAACAAAATAAAAGCAAACTAATTTGGAATAGAATGCGCAATTCGAAAAAAGCTGACTTATGTTGAACAACAAAGCTTTTTTGACTTGATCTTCATCCCTTGCGAACTCTGGTAAATTCCAAAACTGGCCCCAGTCTAAAGATATTTTGATGATGACGCCATGATTGTACGCTAAAAAAAAGAAAATTTTTTTTTGGCGGAATATCAATCTTCTCTGAGGAAATTAAAATTTTATAATAAAGAGACCGAGCCTTATATAGGCTGCCTACGTATCCTGTGGCCGACAGGAAATCAGGTCAAACGTAGTTCCAATTACACGCAAAAGAAATATAAAAAAAATTGCCCCAATATGACCGAGTCCCTATATGGGCTGCCTACATATCCACCAAGGAAATCAGGTCATGTGTAGTTCTGCTTTCTTTGATGTTCAACTTAAGTCAACCTTTGAAAGGAAAATGAAACACTTGATAAGCGCAAAAAATAGACATGCAAAAGGCTAAGGGTAGATTATTTAAACACGTGATGCTTGAGAAGAAATCAAAGGATTGAGTCTTATAAAGAATATATTAAAGACGAATTTGATGACAAGCACGAGATTAAGATATTTAAAAAGGAAACTAAACGCACGAGGATTGAACTTGAAAAATTGAACGATTGCAAATGACTCTGAGTTGGCGGGTTGAAAAATTATCGAGGACGAGAATAATGTCGATCAATTGAAGACCTATGAGATGCCTCGACTTGCATGCCAAAACTAAGAAATAAAAGGTGCGAAAAGATTAATTTTGATAGCTCAAAAATAGGAACGACACAAGCATTTTGAATGAATGATAAACTCTAAAGAAGTATCAATTTTGGAAAGTCATTCTTGAACAAATTAGATGGAGAAGATCGAGCAAATGTCGACGAGTGCTATTTGATAGATTGCGCAAATAAATTTGGACATCTACCAATTTAAGAAGCCACAAATGGCATAGAGATTGAAAGATTGAAAGAATTTGAGAGCATAAGTAGAAGTTTCATGACGTAGATCGGGCGCTAAATAGATTCTACGAAGCATGAAACTAACGGGATAAATATTCTGTCATTAGAAACAGAAGATTAAACCCGTAAATAAGAGACTTGAAAAAGCTTGATAAAGTAGAAATCTAGAAACTTTGAATTTTGACACGAGTCTTATAGACGAGCGGAATGAGGGAGTAGGAATTTTGAAATAACTAAGGCAAATTTGATTTAAAGAAGATTATACCCTAAACGGGAGGAGAATTTAATTGAGAACTCTAAAAGCTTAAGCGAGCCTAGGATAATGATTCTAAACGGTGCTCTAAGATCTTTAAAGTGTGCTAAGCGCGGAAAGATTATAATCAATAATAATAATAATAATAATAATAATAATAATAATAATAATAATAATAACAACAATAATAATAATAATAATAACAATAATAATAATAATAATATCAACAACAACAATAACAACAATAATTGTGAACATGTAAAAATATAATAGGCAATTAAATAAAGAGATAAACAGATGCAAGTCACTCTTCTTTAAATAAAGAAAAATAATGATAATGTTAGTAAATATCAAGTGAAATCATGTAGCAAAAAAAAAAATTCATATACGGCACGTAGCAAGTAAGCGAGCAAATAATTCGTATGATAACGCGTCCTAATATACAGGTGCCTCTTTATGCCAGAGGTAGGCCTAACGCGTATTTAAAGAATAAATGTGCCATAATATGTCATTCGTTTGCTATTTAATTAATTAAACAAATCTTATTCTCAAAATAAAATAATATTAAAAAAAAACTTTAATCATTATAATATACAAAATTTAATTTAGAGTAAACGGTCCATATTTAGGCACAATCATTTTTAAATAATGCACATATAAATGATAAGCGTCACTCGGGGTTGTGAACCCACTCGAACATTTGGGCGAGGTTGACTAATGAACTTAATACACCAAGTATATTAAGCCTCCTAAGTTTTCATGATGCATGTACCTAAAATAGGTGTTGGCTTAGCTCTATCTTAGGTGAACTAAGATTTGGGTAGACCCGGACTTGAGATTTTCCTATTTGAAAAGGTACGTGGTCACACGGTAGTAAAACTATCCGCTCACCCCACGCATGCACCGATTCTTTAAATATAAGGTGTTTGAAAGAATTTCGGAGAAGTGAAATGACACAACTCGCGTGTACAATGTGTGTGAAAGTGTCAAATTTCAAGAAGTGGAGGAAAGATGAATGGAATGACAGTTTATATAAAGCAATAACAGATAGACAAATTATATAAAACAATAAGAAATAAACAACATAGCACATAAACATGACAAATAACACATAAAACAACTAATGAAAAACAAACAAATATTCCGTCTTGATTATTTACCTAAGTCTGTTATGGTTTAGAACCTAATGTCCCCAGCAGAGTCGCCAAGCTGTTATACCCCATTTTAACCGGGTCAAAGCGGAGTACAACATATTGGTGATTCTTCAATTATTAGCTTAAAGAGTCGCCACCTAATTAATTTTTAAGGGTGAATTAGGACACCTAAATTATTAACTAAAGTTATGCTAAATTAACTCTAATTAATGGTCTACTTAACTTACGTGATTCTAGGTAAGGGTTCTAATTATCCTAAAGGGAAGGGGTTAAGCATCCTTTAAGATCCGTTAAATACGGTTAGCCGGTCAAACTTAGGTTAATTAAAAATAAAGTTAAAAGGGTTGGAAAATATCAATATTTATCATAACTAGGTGCAGTGTAGCAAAAAAATATCAAATAAAGTGAAGTAAAATCCGTTTAAACTTTGAAGAGGAGACTAAACTAATTTTAAAAATTAATTTTTAACGAATCAAGAAAGGGCTCAAGGGCATTTATTAAAACACTCGTGGATTTGTACATAAATATTAAAAAAATTGTTAAATGAGAAAGTAGTATTTATAACTACATATATATACTCATAGATTTAGAATATCAACTAAAAGAAAACAGATTATGAGTAAAAAAATTTTTTGTAAACAACGTGACTTCCTTCTCCAATCAATTTTGAAATCCAAACTCACCAAAGTGTGCACCTTTATATTAAACTTGAACTAAAAGAATGTTCTAAAATAATTTTTTGGCTAAAAATTGCTCATCGATTTGGTATTTTAAACTTTAATTAAAGAAGATGATTTTCCTTTAAAAAAAATCTTTTTTAGAGAACAAATCATTTTCTACAGCAAGTTTAGAGAATTTAAAAGAAACCACACCCTTTTTGTTTTGCAAAAGCTAACGGTAATAAAGAAAAGCTATAAGAAAAGATTTGATAACCAATACCTTAAAATATTATAGACATGTATGGCAAGGAATTAGTTACATGCGTCTATTGTTATATATGAAAAAAAACTACCCGTCCTAAGGTTCAAATGTTCGAGGCCTAATTCTTTTATCAACGGAATCAAATAATAAGGACACTACTAAATAACTAGATTAACGATATCGCATAATTATATAAACTTAGTTATTAATCTAGTGTTAAGAAAGAAATTCAACAAATAATATCAAACTTGAGATAAAACCAAGTCATACATAAATAAGCTACTAACAATAACAAGAGAGTTAAAAGGAAAGATAAGGAGGAAGGACACCATATAAGCAACCCCCGAGCGTTTTGCTCGTTTTTCTTGCTAATTGATGAGTTCTAAAGAAGATGATGCAAGGCAACTCCAAGTGCGGGTATGTTGAGTCAAGTCTCATTTTGAGACTTTACTTAAGAGAGTCTCGAATCAAGACTCCATTTTGCTCCGAAGTATACATGTAAAGAAGGGAAAAATAAAGAATTAGGCGGGATAATCCTTAGCTAGTAGTTTATAAAAGCTGAAATAGTTAGAGCAATGGTCATTTGTAAACAAAGAAAAAGTAAAAATTAATCTTAGACAATTAGTATATTAACAGAGCCATAATAATTTGCTTACACTACTAAGCAAGATTCAAGACCAAACAAACAACATGCTGCTATACTTAAAAGGGAAAGGATTTAGATTTTAACATTCAAAGGACTACCAATTCATAAGAACATTCTAAAGGCATGCCTTCTAAATGGATTAACATGCTTCTTCTTAGCCCAATAGTTACTACTACTTCATGTAACAAACAAGTTCTCTTAAACATAACTTCTAGGCAAGAACGCAAACCTACGCCGGAGTTTTTAATATATCAAGAAATCCAAAGCAAAAAAAAAAACCTCTAAATCTCGAATTCATGGTCTTTGTTGACATATTCAAACCATTACAAATTAGAAGCCGAAATACAAAATTTTAGGCATGCCACTTGTATTCTTCACCAACTATAAAGAGGTGGAATTCCGACAAAACATAAACGAAGCTAGACATGATATCTAGAGCCTTAACGTTGTGGCGAAACAGAGGAACACATGTTCTATTAACGGCACTTAAGCATATTGATTAACTTTTACTCATAAATCAACTCAAGTAAAGGTATAGTTTCTGAAGAATTTAATACCTATAAAATACATGAGTCCTTGGAACATGATTTTTTTTTGAAAAACATGACAATGGTCAAGAATACTTTAACATGTGACTATTAAAAAATGATGATTTGAATCAGTGATCATGCTATATATTTTTTTTCTTTTATAATGTCGAAAACGAAGGTAACTAAAAATGAAACTAACAGTAAGTACATAACAGGTATGAATACACCAATTCGCCCATACCTCATTGGAATCGAAAACAGAGGGAGTAAAGGTCACTGACCTTTGAAAACTCACAAGAAGATGAATGAAGAAAATAATGTTCAATAAGCAAAACTAACTAGATACAGACCCTTAAACACCATGAATGAGACATGAAAAAGTAACTACTTTCACAATATCTAGAAGTATCAAGCCAATGAATGCGGACATGATCTCTAAATACTCGATCGACAACCAACTTATCTCCGAAGTTCCGATTCAAATTTATGCACATATAAACCAATTTGGACCCTTTATTATAAGAAACAGTGCGCAACTCAAATAAACTAGTCAAGAGCCAAAGTCGTCCACATGAGCATTTCATCAAACATATAGCATTCAAGTTTTAAAATATATAACCAGCATACAAATTCCTTATCATTTGAAAACATAAGTGAAAGTAAAAAGAAACTTATCAGACACCTCTAAAAATAAAATAAAACGCATAGAATGAAGGTTCACGACTAAACAACATCAAGGTTAATATTGCATCTTTACGATATCTAAAGCACAAGAACAAAGTCCCAAACCACAAACACAATTATAAGAAATTGAGGAATCAAAAAGAAGACATGGACTGACCTTTTGGGGTGCAGCGAACTAAGGCGTCCTCGAGCCTCGGATCTACACCCGTTTTGCAAACGAAAATAGGGCTGGCTTGAACGAGTAAAAATGCAAAATCTCTATCATGGTTAGCCGACAGAGACGAACAAAGCTAAAAGAAACTTAGAAGAAAATATATTATCAAGCTTTTGGGTCAAGGAGGCGGCTGAGAAAACTTTTTTTTTTTTTTGAGTTTCAAACATTGGTATTTATAGAACGAAAATAGGGTTAAGGTTGAGCTTTTGGGCGGGATTTCTATATCAAATAGCCGTTTGAATTTTGAAATCTCTGCTTGTTGATTCTCCCTCAGAAAATCTCAGAACTATTTGGCCTCTTGTGTTGACCGAATTAATGAAGAGAGATGCGAATGAGAGAGGGGAAGAGAGCGTCTGATTTCTTCAGAAGGGAGATGTGGAGGTTGCACGAAAATGGAGTTGTGGCCTTCTGCCATGGCCAAAGCTTGCTGGAGCTTTTTTCTAGAAGAGGAAAAATGAATAGGAAGAGAAAGAGGCGAGCTTGGCTGGAGAAAGGGATTTAGGGCTTTGAGGGGTATTATGGGTATTTTAGGTAGCTAAAGTGGGGGTAAATTAGGTAGTTCAAGCAAAATGGGGTGAGTTGGATTTGACCAGCAAATAAGGGAGTGACACGCGGCGAGGAGGAAGTTGGGTGTGTGCAAGATGTGTGAGGCACATGGAAAGCGTGTGCTATAGGTGTGTTTGTGACTATTGGGCGCTTACGTGGCGCTTACGTGGCATCCACGTGGATTAGAACATATTCAATTAAATAAATTATTTATGATTAAAAGATAATTATAAAAATATTAGGCAAAAATCAATATCGTAAGAATTACGATGACATTTATAAAAGTTAGAAAATCAAAAGAAGTATTTGTAGGAAATGGGAGCAAATACGGAAACGGAAGGAAATACGAGAAAAAGAGGATTCTGCCTAAGAGTGACGGCCTGAGTGACGGTCCGTCACATGTGTGACGGTCCGTCACATTGGCCGTCAAGATGGTGAGCAACACTGTCTAGGGGTGACGGCCTCTGTGACGGTCCGTCAAGGTGGTGACGGTCCGTCACCCCCACCGTCGCACCATGGCAGCATCAAGTCAGCGAAGAAGGCAGTGCCATTGCCTTAAGGTGACGGTCTGAGTGACGGTCCGTCACATGTGTGACGGTCCGTCACATTGACCGTCAAGGTGGTGAGCAACACTGTCTAGGGTGACGGCTTGAGTGACGGTCCGTCACATGTGTGACGGTCCGTCACATTGACCGTCAAGGTGGTGAGCAACACTGTCTAGGGGTGACGGCCTCCGTCCTTTGCTAAATTAAAAATAACGAGCACGCTGCTAGATTTATAGAATAATAACAATAATAAAGTAATAATAATAATAGTAGTTGTTTAAGTATAATAAAAAAATAAATAAAAAATATTATTAATTTAGAAGCTCGAGAAAATAAAAAGGGCGAAAGGAGGGTCAAAATTGGGTGTCAACAGCTTGTCCCTCTTTGACCGGAGACGATATAAGAGTTTCTGGGCAAAGAAGTTGACGTAGTAGCCAATTTTGTCCCGACCAACAAATACGATCCTGAAAGGGTTTAAGAAGATATATGCGCCGGATAGGTAACGGGGTAGAGGGTTTTGAAAAGATCAAGAGATCGATATGAAATGTTTTGAAGATTATGGCCGAACTTTGGTTTTTAAGTTGCCTACATATCTCGGGTTGCACGAGAATCAGGCCAAATGTAGTTCGGGGGTTATGATGAGATAAGATGGAGTGAGTTTAGAACACTATGACTCATAAAGTGTCCCTGTATCAATGAATGATGAAAAAGGTGGTGAAGGCGGCTAAGAAAAAGATTAAGCTTGAATAAGTAAAGATGTAAATTTGAAAATGAAGTGAAGTAAGGAATAAAGCAAAGCTTGAATAAGTAAATATTTTTATGTACAAATTATTTTTAAAAATTGTATACATGTAATATCGGGTTGGTTCGATTTGGTTTGACTTTTTTTAGTTAAAACCAAACCAAACCAATTATAGTCGGGTTTTTTTTTTAAGTCAAACCAAACTATTAGTCGAGTTTTTTTGCGATTTGGTTCGATTTACGATTTGATTCGGTTTGCGGTTCGATTTTGTACACTCCTACATACGTCCATACTACCCTTTCAGATCCCACTCATAAAATTGTACTAAAAATATTATTGTTATAAACTCGAGTTTGCACAAAAGACAAGGGTAGAAGAAATTACCTTGCGAGCGTAATAGGCTGCGAGGGTTGCACCCCAACCATTAAGGTAGTAGCTTAACTGCACTATTGATGATCCAAATAGGACGAACAATGGACGACTTGGTCCTACCATTTCTTTTCTTCTGTCTTTTCTCTTAGCAACAAAAGATTTTCCTTTTTGATGTCCGAAACAGTTCCACATACATACTGTAAAACGAAAGGCAAATATAACTTATTTTCGATAGTATATGTTGATACCCAATTTTGTCCTTCCTTTCTTTTAATTCGTTTACTTGAGCTTCTAAATTTTTAATAAATTAAATGTCTTACCTTTCACTGTCGTTTTTATTTACTACTATTATTATCGTTATAACTTATTAGATACTATTATTTTTACTACTTTAAATCTTATTATCGACTTATTATTATTATCCTTTTATTACCGCTTTCACTAGTTTTAAATTGCGAATATATTATCAATAGTACTACTGTTACTATCTTCTTTAAACCGATCGTCGTTATTTTATTTCAAGTTTTATACTTACTAAATTAATTATAAGCATTTTACTACATAATCGTAATTTTTATCGTATACTATATATATTATACTAGTTATTAAATTAGAAGCTCAAAAGAACTAATTTAAAAGAAGAAAAGAGCCATGAAAATTTATCCATTTCCAGCCCACCAACGAGCCCAATACCAAGCAATACCCATCAGAAAAGTCCATCAAAAATAGGCTAAATAATGGCCCAAATCAGCCCAAAACATAACAACCCATGTATATGTATTCTAGATCTTTCTCAAATAACTAAAATACCAAAATACCCCTCATTTAAGTCTAGTCAACAAGTGACAAATCCTAGGCTGCTTTACTCATCTTCTTCACGTGAGATTTGACCAAAATCTTTCCCCTTTCTCTCACTTTTCCTTTGTCTTTCATGGTAGCAGATTTGGTTCACCATTTTGGTGAAAATAACGGCCAACATCAACAAAGTTGAGCCTTATAGCTTCCATTGTCTTGTCCATTAGGAAGTCCAGCCCGTGACTCCTCCTATTTTTTTTTCGAAATTTGAATTTCAAATTCGCAAATCCTAGCCATTCTTCTCCTATAAATATTTTTCTTAAAGGCTGGAACACTCACAAGAGATATCACGAGAATCTTATCACACACAACACTTTCATCTTTAGCTACTACTTTAAGTTTTCCGTCTCTGTTGGCTTGCGGCTATAACATAAATTTATTCTTGAGAGAATAGATTCGAGGCCGAAGATCCCTAGTTCACTGCCCTCCACAAGGTCAGTGATTTACCTTTTATCTCAACTCTTTCTTTCATGTATATTACACTGCTCATGCTGTGATTTTTCTTTTCTTATTTGACTTATTGTTAGGATTTATTTATTTCAATGTTGTGGATAGTGTAAAACAATAACCTTAACCAAATATTGTGTGAACATGTTCCTTGATGATTCCATGTTTAAGAGTTTCCAGGTAGTCAAGATTTGAGTCTATTTTGTTTTGTTAGAAGTCATAAAAAAGAATAAGATTTTGACTACAATAGTTGGTTGCAGTCATGTGTATGTATTTGTGCTTTATTGAGAAGTGATAACTACCTGCTAAGGTTAACTATATGAATACTATAAATTATTGTTTAGCCCCCTACTAGTTAATATATTAGTCCTATTTTTCTTAAAGGCTACAATGATAGGAGATTTTATTTTTTCAAGAATTAAGTTAAGTTGAAGTATTCATTGTCTTTGATATAATTTCACATATAAGCTCTCCATCTTGTATTTCTTCTACTGTATTTGGTTGTAAAAAAAAAAAAAAAAGTACCCACTGTAGTAGAGAACATGTAATAAATTTAGTTTGTATTCTAGAAAATATGGCTATAGGAAAACTCAACTATGTTAGCATGAATGTGTAAAAATGTTATGTGCCTTTCTTAGTGGTGTTAACTACCGTGTGTGTTGATGTTGCCATGCTTCTTTTTGTTATAGAACATTGACGTATGTAGCTTTCCTTTTATGTTTGAAATTATGCCATTATACTAATCTTCCATTCCCTTTTTTTGACATGAACACCGGAGTCGAAGAGTCCCACTTTAAGACTCGACGTCACCGCAAGACTTGAAACGTGCATCTACACCTTCATACATGTCTCTTGCTCTCTCTCGCGATACATCCGAACAAAAATGAAAAGGAGGATGAGGAAGAAATGGCGGATGTTCTCGACCTTCTCTATCTTGCTAATTAATTTTGTGTATATCTTATGTGTTTTATGTGTTTTGACTACTAACATGTTATTTACATTTATTACTTGTTGTGTATAATATTCTTGAGTATGTTAGTAATAATTTATTTCCTCGGGTAGCTTAGAGTTATTAAATCCCGTGACATGAGAGGGCGGTAGTATAATGTTTAGAGCTTAAAATATACCTCGTCTTTTAACCTCGTAATTTATGTCTTAGCTACCAAGTTACAACAACTTTTTCATGATAATGAAGCTTGTTCTAATTAATAAATCAAGTTCCTTTTCTCTAACAAATGACATTTTTCAAAACCTTTACTCACTTTATTTCAAGTATACTTTTGAAAGTCTTGTCCTTGAATTATTCTTTTTTCAAAAACATGACTTGCATTTTGACATATAATTTTTTAATGACTTCTTAAGCCTAATTAATCAACCTAAGTTTGGCCGGTTAACCGTAATTTAACGGATCTTAAAGGGTGCTTAATACCTTCCCTTTAGATTAATTGAACCCTTACCTAGAATCTCATATTAGTAGACCTTAAAATGGAGTTAACATTAGACAATAACTTTAGTCACTTTAGGTGTCCTAATTCACCATATTAATTAGGTGGCGACTTCCTTAAGTTAGTTAATTATTTTTAGGAATCACCAATATGTTGTACACTATTTTGACCCGGTTAAAATGGGGTATGACAGCTTGGCGACTTCACTGGGGATTTTAGGTTCTAAACCATAACAGACTTAGGTTAATAATTAAGGTTTTTTATGTTTATTTGTTTTACCTTAATTGCTCAACGTTTATCTGTCATAATTATATGATATAAATTATTTATTTGCTATTATTTTATATAAACTGCCTTACGTGTTAACGCTTTATTTAAATTGTCATTCCGTTCATATTTCCTCCACTTTTGGAAATTTGACACTTTCACACACATTGTACACGCGAGTTGTGTCCTTTCACTTCTCCGAAATTCTTTCAAAAACCTTGTATTTAGAGAGTTGGTGCACGCGTGGGGTGAGCGGATAGTTTTACTACCGTGTGACCACGTACCTTCTCACATAGGAATACCTCAAGTCCGAGTCTACCCAACTCTTAGTCCACCCAGGATAGAGCTAAACCAACACACTTTACTAAGAACATGCATCATTTCATGACCTAAGAGGCTTAATGCGTTAGGCGTATTAAGTCCATTAGTCGACTTTACCCAAATGTCCAAATGGGTTTTCGACCCTAAGTGACGATTTATCATTATTTATGTGCATACTTGAGAGGTGATTGTGCCTAAATGTGGACTATTTGCTCTAATTAATTAAACTTTAGGGAGGAGGGTATCACTAACCTTTGCATGACAGGTATGAAGGTTTTATGTTGGTGTATGTCTTTGATCAATGACTGACAGGAGTTGACGATCTCGCCGAGCAAAACCAAGAAGTTTAGACGTGGAAAATTTACTTTTACTTTATTTAGATTCGAAAGTACTATTTATTGTATTAGTTTGATATGTAATAAAATTTACATTTCTCTTGTACCTTTTAAAGAAATAGAATTCGTTTAATTAATCAAGAGCAATGGAATGACATATTATGGCACATTTACTCTTCAAATACACGTTAGGCCTACCTCTGGCACAAAGAGGTCACAAGCTTATTAGGATACGTTATCGTTGTTAAACATACTTGATTTGCATGTTATTCCATAACTTATTTGACTTTACTTGATGACTTATTTACATGATTTATTTGAATTTACGTGAACATGACTTACCTAAAGTTTTCATTTAAAACTAACATTTTATTTGTGTTTCATATTCTTTCTTTTATTCCCCAATAAAGTTGATTTGTGTTGACAATCGAGCTGGCTGATCACCCTTACTTCACAAGATCTAAATCATCAGTGTTACCTCGACGTAGTTGGACTATTCAAGGAAGAAATATCGCAATGACTGATCCAACCACATCTAATCCAATTGGTAGAGGAATCATTCCTAATGACTCTTCTGAAACTGCCAAAAATAGAGCTACTATTCAACATGATGAGCACATTGCTCGCTTGACTCAAGAGATCGAGGATCTGCGTGGAGAACTGAGTCGAGTTAAGGACTTGACCAATTTGTCCATTACACTCTAAAGTCCACTTCCTGAACCCAGAAATGCCGCAACTCATTTTCCACCACTTGATTCATCAGTTCCCGAACACTTTCCACCACAACATCCTCCACTTGCCAACAGTAACCTACCTCCAATCACTCCCGCAAATCCATCAAATTCCCAACTCGTCTACACTCCTCCACAAAGTCAACCACCCACTTACAATACCTATGCTACTCCTCTTAATCCATTACCCGTCAACCCACCAAATCAACCTCCAATGCATATTTCTTATGCTTCTCCACCCGCTAACACCTATCCACTACCTACAACTACTCCCGTAAACCCTCCATTCAATACCCCTTATAATCCTACACCATCTCCAATTCAAAATGCTTCTATCGTCCAAAATTGTCAAGCCCAGCATATACAAGGGGCACATGTTGTCAATCCTTACGCGCAACATGTTCCTCCAGTATATGCTATGGAAACTCAAACCTTTACCAACCCAATATCGGTCAAGTTCCAAATCGAGGTGGACCAATATGAAGAAATGGAGAAGGATGTCAAGGCAAAGTCTGATGATGTATTAGCAAGGGAGATTGATGATCTTAAGAAAGCAATGAAAAATCTCCAAACTACTAGGGGAAGCACAAGCCTAGAGTATGATGATTTGTGTGTGCAACCTGACATCGACTTGCCTATAGGGTACAAGCCGCCAAAGTTTGACATGTTCAATGGAGTCGGTGACCCTCATACGCATTTAAGGGCCTACTGTGACAAGTTGGTAGGGGTAGGGAGAAACGAAAAAATCAGAATGAAGTTGTTCATAAGAAGCCTATCTGGTGAAGCTCTTGCTTGGTATACACAACAAGATCTTTGTAAATGGCGTGGATGGAGTGATATGGCACAAGACTTCATGGATCGATTCAGGTTCAATACTGAAATCACACCTGATAGGTTCTACTTGGCTAAGTTAAAGAAGAAGTCAACTGAGACATTTCGCGAGTATGCCCTGCGTTGGAGGGCAGAAGCAGCCAGAGTCCAACCGCCAATGGGTGAAAGTGAAATGACTGCTACCTTCATCGAATGCCAGGATAACAGTCTGTACTATGAGAAAATGATAACCATGATGGGACAAAAGTTCATGGAGGTTGTCAGAATGGGGGAAATCTTGGAAGATGGGATCAAATCAGGGAGAATCCAAGACTATACAGCTTTGCAAGTTGCGAGCAGAGAAATTCAATATGGATCCATCAATGGGAACAAAAAGAAGAAGGAAGATGTATCTGCTGTCATGGTTGATCAAGGACGCAAGTCAAATCAAACTCCTCTTTATCTAAATCAACCACATCAACCCATTTATCCTTACCAGTATGGTGAAACCTCCCAAACTCTCTACCATCCTCCACCAACTCATTACCCTGTCTATAACACCCAGGCAAATTATTATCAACCTCGAGTTCCTACTTACCAAAATCGACCTCATACCGCACCAAGAGCTCGTCCAAATCAGGAAACCAAAACCACTCGCAACTACACCAAGATAGCTGAACCATATGCTCAGTTGTTTGAAAGGTTGAAAACAGCAGGTATGATACAACCAATTGAAGGGAAAATCCCAGACCCTATTCCGAAGTGGTTTGACGGTTCCAAGCGCTGCGCCTATCATTCTGGAGTTGTAGGGCATGACACTGAGGATTGTTATGGTCTTAAAAACAAGATTGAAGCCCTAATCAAGGAGGGAGCGATCCAACTTACTAGACCTCAGCCCAATGTGAACAACAACCCCTTGCCTAACCACGGGAATGCTAATGTGAATATGGTAACTATTGATGAAGATTTGGATTTGAAAGGAACCATTGTACCGATTGAAAAGATTGGAAAGGACACATCATTGATCTTTGGTGCACCAATGATAACAGTCCAAGAATCAACGTCAATGGAGGATACTACTGCAACTACTCACACTGAGACACCGACCATTTGGGGTGCTGAACCAGATGAGACCTTGAAGAATTGGACTTGTACTTCATCCCTGGTTCGCCGGGAGTCTTGGTAGATTGAACAAATAGTAATCCTTTTTGAAATAGCACGATTACAAAATTGAGGCCTGAGTCGTGCCTAAAACTTTATGTTGTTTTGCCTCATCTTTTGAAAGCTTAATTGCAAAATCTATAAATGCATCTTCTATTTTTCTTAACTCTCTATTACTTATTATATTATGTTTTATTATATAAATTATCAAATCTGGCAATTCTATGATTGTGACAAATAATGAGACAAGTAATCAAGGTTTGATGACAAGATTCTTCTAAAAAGACGTGAAGATGACTTAAAGTTTGAACAATCAATCAAGGAGCATGACAACAATAATATTCGAGCACGAAGAATATCCATTCAAGAGAAGTCAAGACACTACATCAAAGGACGACTTTAGATAGGTTTCATTTGAATGTAACTTTCTCTTTTCATGTACTTACGAACTACGTTTTGACCTGATTCCCTTGGCGGGATACGTAGGCAGCCCACATAGGGTTCGGTTCCACTATAGAAAAAATTTAAAATCTCTTTATTTGTAATAGGAGAACTACATATGACCTGATTCCCTCGGTGGGATACGTAGGCTGCCCACATATGGTTCGGTCACGTTAGGGTAGAAACTAAAAATCCTTTATTTACTTATGTAACAGAACTACGTACTGACTTGATTTCTCATGGTGAGATACGTAGGCAACCCATATCGGGTTCGGTCCCTTTATTTAAAAAATTTCAAACTATCTTTTTATGTACCCTGAACTACGTTCTGACCTGATTCTCTTTGCGAGATACGTAGGCAACCTATATAAGGTTCGGTCTCACCACAACATAAGTTTAGTTACTTTTCCAAAGTCAAAACTAGGGGAGATTTTGGAAAGACATGCACAAGGATGATTAGACAATTCCAATCTACACTTGATTCAAGCTTCTAAAGAAGGAGTAAACCGACAAAGGACGTTTCATTTTGTTTCAAAGAGTGTCACAATCTAAGAGTTGACAGATAGTTTTACAACCTATATACATATCTTTATATATATTTTCATGTATATTCTTCAAGTGCTTATATTTTCTTAAAAAAAAAAAACCTTCACTACTTGTTCATTTGCCAAGCTCCAAACGGAGGTCATAAGGTCTGAATAAACAAGATGAGCGGAGGCCAACAAAGTCAAGCCTCAAGTCAACACGAATCAACACCCCCTTCCAAACTAAGAATTTTTCTTTGAGTGCAGGAATGACTAAAATACAAGATGACAATTGGACCAATGTCAAGACTACCAATCATGGCCCAAACGCGTCATTTGGCCCCATGGCCTCGCCTCAATAAGCCAAATGACTTCATCTCTCATTTTATCTTTGATTTTATCCTTTATTTTGCTATAACTTTATATCTTTATTGACATCTTTACCTAAATTTTGCATGTGAAGTAATTTTGAAATCTGTGGGAATGAAAATCAATTCCATTTAAGGCGTCACTCGGCCCACTATGAAATCGCACATCAAAAATCAAAAGCGATATTCAACCAGTCACAATCATCATCCACAACAGCAACATCATGGAGTTCCCAAAGACAACCGGAGGACTCATCTCTCATTAAAGTCCTCGAAGACAACTGGAGACTCATCTGCATAAGCCAAGCGGCTATACACTTACTTTACTCTCTACTTTACCAATAACTTTAATTCACTTTACCTACTTTAACGACTTTACCTTGAACCTTACAGACATCATTGAGTCCCCGAAGACTACCGGAGGACTCATCTCTCATTAAAGTCCCCGAAGACAACCGGAGACTCATCTGTATAAGCCAAACGGCTATACACTTACTTTACCCTCTGCTTTACCAACTACTTTAATCCACTTTACCTACTTTAACAACTTTATCATAAACTTTACAGACATCATTGAGTCCCCGAAGACAATCGGAGGCCTCATTTATCATTGAAGTCCCCGAAGACAACCGGAGACTCATCTGCAGAAGCCAAACGGCTACACACTTACTTTATCCTCTACTTTACCAATTACTTTAATTTACTTTACCTACTTTAATGACTTTATCATAAACTTTACGGACAACATTGAGTTTTCGAAGATAATCGGAGGCCTCATTTATCATTGAAGTCCCCGAAGGCAACCGGAGACTCATCTGCCTAAGCCAAATGGCTATACACTTACTTTTCTTTTCATAGCCATACGACTTCACACTTATTTCAGTTTGTATTTCATTTACTCCTATGCTTTGTCTTACTTAATTTACTAACTACTTTTCATTAAGTTTTGACAGAAAATACAATATACACACAAGAGATGCATCACAACGTGGAACTTTATCTTAGCAGTGAACTGGGGCAACTTTGCTGAAGAGGATTATCAAACTCGCCAGCAGAGGTCAAGGATCTACTCTCGAACTTCACTCTACCTATGTTCCACGAACACGTGATACGTAGGTTATTCAAACTTTTTTCATTTCCATCGCTAAAACTCCACTCAATTAACTCTTCCATAACCTCTCAACTCCTTTCACTACCCAGTGTCTCCATACTTCGACACTGGGGCAGCTTTTGAGAATTCGCATCTTGATATGTCAATTCAATCTTAGAGTATCATGAAAACGTGTGTAGTAGAATTCTACTTATGGGTGTGTTGTGCACCACATCTATAATGAGGAAGCTATGAAAATACCTTCCATTCTCGAACACTCTTATAACTTATTTTTAAGCTCCTGGTTGCTACAAATCCGCTAGTAACACGCTTTTCAAAACTCTTGAACTACATATGGCCTGATTCTCGTGGAACCCAAGATATTTAGGCGACTCGAAACCGAGGTTCGGCCATGATCCTCGAAACAACTTGTATTAAGTCCTCATAATCTTTTCCTACATTTTGCTATTCGATAATCTTTCAACGTTTGTATCGATTCAATTCCTCCAAGGCTATATTTGTTGGCCGGAACAAAATTGGCTACCAAGTCAACTCCTTTGCCCGAAGACTCTTACATCGTCTCCGTTCAAAGTGGGGCAGTATAAAAGCGTGTTAAACTCAATTTATTATTAAGGGGTTTAAGGAGCAGGATTGCACACATGACTTTCTTTGTAAATCAATATTAACCAAGAATCATGTATAAACACATGTCAACATATTTTAAGCGCGCCTAAAATTTTGTTTAACGCTTGAAATGATTTGTTTGTCTCTTATTAATCGAAACAATTATTTCTCAACTTATCTCGCTCTCTCACCATTGTTATTTTCAACTCTTTTGGATATATCATATGAGTATCATAAAAGATTGAATAGTATTTTTTGAAGGAATAAACCAATCTTATATGATACCTTATTAATATACGATATATATATCATGTGATATTATAGTGTACTACAGCAATATATTTCAACTACTAGTAATTTGGTATTGAAATTGTTATACCCCATTTTAACCGAGGTCGAAACGGTGTACAACGTATTGAAAACTCCTAAATTAATTAAAAGGAAGTCGCCACCTAATTAGTCTTACGGTGAATTAGGACACCTATAATTAACTATGTGATTAAAACAAATAAAGACTTCATTGTAAAGGTCTACTAAACTTAAGATTCTAAGTAAGGGTTCTAATTATCCTAAAGGGAAGGGGTTAAGCATCCTTTAAGATCCGTCAAATACGGTTAACCGGCCAGACTTAGGTTAATAACAATATAAAGTTTAAAGGGTTGAAAAATATCAATATTTATCATAACTAGGCGCAGTGTAGCATAAAATATCAAATAAAGTGAAGTAAAATCCGTTTGAACTTTGAAGAAGAGACTAAACTAATTTTAAAAATTAATCTTTAACGAATCAAGAGAGGGCTCAAGGGAATTTATTAAAACACTCGTGGATTTGTATATAAATAAAAAAAAATTATTAAATGAGAAAGTAGTATTTGTAAATACATATATATACTCATAGATTTAGAATATCAATTAAAAGAAAACTGATTATGAGTAAAAAAAATGTAAACAATGTGACTCCCTCCTCCAATCAATTTTGAAATCCAAACTCACCAAAGCGTGCGCCTTTATATTAAACTTAAACTTAAATAAACGTTCTAAAACGTGTTTTTGGCTGAAAATTGCCCATCAATTTGATATTTTAAAAAGATAGTTTTTTATTTAACCCAAAAGCACCCTCTTAGAGAGCAAAATAATTTGCAAGAGATTGAAAATTAAAACCATGTCATCCTTCTTGGCAAAGTTAACGGTGATAAAAGAAAAGGCTACAAATAGTTTTAAAAGATATTGGAGCCTCTATTATAGCAACTACCCCTTCTAAGGTTTAAATGTTCTAGGCTTAATTCTTTTATCGAGGGAATCAAATAAAATAAAGATACTACTAATTAACTAGATTAACGATCTCGCATAATCAAATAAACTTAGTTATTAATCTAGTGTTAATAAAGAAATTCAACAAGTAATCTCAAACTTGAGATAAAACTAAATCACACACAAATAAGTTACTAACAATAACAAGAAAGTTATAAGGAATGATAAGAAGGAAGGACACCATAAGCGACCCCAAGCGTTTCGCTCATTTTTTCTTGCTATTAGGTATGACCTAAGAATAGAGAATGTTGACTCCTTGCTTGGACGAGAGGTAGAGTTGAGTCTCATTTCGAAACTCCATGAGAGTCTAGCCTTAAGACTCCAAGTGTTGCTCCAAGTGCATATGCGAAAAGGAAAACAAGACAAGAATTAGAAAATAGAAATCCGATTCTTAAACGTGCATAAAGAAGATAACCAACAAAACTAGAACATAACTACATAATTGCTCAAACTACTCCAGCTCACGAACTGTTCCAAAGTAAACAAAGAGTATGTTTTAATACACAAGCATGCAGCAAACAGAATCTCCAAGGAAGAAGAGTAAAATGGCAAAGATTGAGTTTCATGTAAGCTTTTTACAAGTATTCAAATAATCACATCCTAATTTAACTAATCAAGAAGCTAAAATAAACTAACAATTCTACCAATGGCTCAAAACATACTATATGCAGGGACAAAGGAGGTCATGGAGCATTTTTCAAGCCTAAATAAAGCATCTTTCACATTAGCATCTCTCCCTAATAGCTAAGGAGTTCACAAACCAATATGTTTAATATAACAGTGAACATGTATGAGTTTACATGCAACGAGCATCCCTTTATTAATTTGAGAAACCAAATTAGAATTTACATTCACATGAAAATATCTAGGAGCATATAATAAACCAACCAAGTTCATAATATCTTTTAAAAAAAGAAAAAAAAAAAAGAAACACTCGCATGACAATTCTCGATCCCGGTTGCCGAGTACTAAAGATCTATAGACATATTAACATATTCTTCAAATAGTAGTATTTAAACAAGAACAGGAGACTAACAAAATCCTATGATCTCTTTATAGTTAAAAAAAGAACATATAATATGGTTCCCAATAAGAATACTAAAGACATGATTTAAGCAACTTCACAGATTAATGAAAACTACCATTTTGATGTCTCTACCTATTATCAAACAGATCTATCATATTATGTATACAGACACTAAAAAATCATTTGTCAAGTAGTTTGATTAATACACTGCCAATGTAATAGTTTTCCTAACAACATGATTATTAAGCAAATTGAATCCAGCACCTAATTTTCTCATATACCAACTAGTACATCATGCTTCAACAGTAAGGGAAACACAAGGAGAGTTTTAATTTTTTGATAAACTGACCTTTTGTGGAGCAGTGAACGTGAGGCGCAGGTCTCGGTCACAAATCTATACTCGCACTCAAGTAACGATGAGCTCGAAACACACTCGAAGGCGAGAGTTTCAACAGAGACCAAATGAAAACGCAAAGAACAAGATATTTTAGAGCAAAATTAAAGGCTACAGCAGTATAAGGGCAGAGGAAAAAGCTTGTCAAAGGCGAAGCAAAAAAATAACAAATATTTCGAGGGGTAGAGGCGGCCAGAAAGCCCTCTTTTTTTCAAGGGGGTATGCGGCCGCTCAAGAAAAAAACCCCTCTCAAACGGCTGAAAGAGCAAGTATTTATAGAAGAAATTTAAGCTTCTAGGCTTTGCATTTGGGCGGGATTTTTTCAAAATTGAGTCACAAGACCTGTTCGAAATTGAACGTTGCAACCATGGCAGAGAGCCTCTTGAAGAATCTGACTTAGATGAACGAAAATAGCGAGCTTCGACTGAAGTGTCAGGATTCGATGTGTTTCGAATGCTAAAATAGAAGATCTTATGCAAATACGCCAAAAATAGAGTTATACACTTGCTTGAAATCGGCCAAGCTTAGTTTGATTATGTGAGTTGAAGGTCAAACTTTTGCCAAAAATGGAGATAGAAGCCAAAACCTCCTCTGCCATGGTAAGGACGAAGAGAGAGACGATTGGGAAAGGGAAAGGAGAGACTAGGGAGCGGCTTAGTGCAACTTACCATACTTTTAGGGTTTCAAAGGGTATGTTAGGTATTTTGGGTAGATTAAGTGGGGGTAAAATAGGTAGTTCAAGCAAAATGGGGTGAGTTGGATTTTGGGATGAGTTTGACCAACCAATAAAAGAGCGACACGTGGCGGAGAAGAGGCTAGGCGTGTGGAAAGTGGGGGAGGAGTGTGGGAGGCGTGTGTTTATGACTGTTGGGCGCTTACGTGGCGCTTACGTGGCATCCACGTGGATTAAAACGTATTCCATTAAATAAATTAATTATTTAAAAGATAATTATAAAAAATATTAGGCAAAAATCAATATCGTAAGAATTACGATAACATTTAAAAAAGTTAGAAAATCAAAAGAAGTATTTGTAGGAAATGGGAGTGAATACGGAAACGGAAGGAAATACGAGAAAAGAGGATTCTGCCTAAGAGTGACGGCCTGAGTGACGGTCCGTCACATGTGTGACGGTCCGTCACATAGACCGTCAAGGAGAGGGGCAACACTGCCTAGGGGTGACGGCCGACATGACGGTCCGTCAAGGTGGTGACGGTCCGTCACCCCCACCGTCGCACCATGGCAGCAAAGAGGCAGTGCCACTGCCTTGAGGTGACGGTCCAGGCGACGGTCCGTCACTGGCTTGACGGTCCGTCAGTCTGGCCGTCAAGTTAGCAAAGAAGGCAGTGCCACTGCCTTAAGGTGACGGTCTGAGTGACGGTCCGTCACATGTGTGACGGTTCGTCACATTGACCGTCAAGGTGGTGACGGCCTCCGTCCTTTGCTAAATTAAAAATAACGAGCACGCTGCTAGATTTATAAAAAATAATAACAATAATAAAGTAATAATAAAAATAATAGTAGTTGTTTAAGTATAATAAAAATAAATAAAAATATTATTAATTTAGAAGCTCGAGAAAATAAAAAGGGCGAAAGGAGGGTCAAAATTGGGTGTCAACAGCTTGTCCCTCTTTGACCGGAGACGATGTAAGAGTTTCTGGGCAAAGAAGTTGACGTAGTAGCCAATTTTGTCCCGACCAACAAATACGATCCTGAAAGGGTTTAAGAAGATATATGCGCCGGATAGGTAACAGGGTAGAGGGTTTTGAAAAGATCAAGAGATCGATATGAAATGTTTTGAAGATTATGGCCGAACTTTGATTTCTAAATTGCCTACATATCTCGGGTTGCACAAGAGTCAGGCCAAATGTAGTTCGGAGGTTATGATGAGGTAAGGTGGAGTGAGTTTAGAACACTATGACTCATAAAGTGTCCCTGTATCAATGAATGATGAAAAAGGTGGTGAAGGCGGCTAAGAAAAGATTAAGCTTGAATAAGTACATATGTAATCAAAAAAAGAAGTGAAGTAAGGAATAAAGCAAAGCATAGCCAAAGATTGATATATTTTCTAAAAATTATCCCAGTATCGAGTTACGATGAGACTGGATTGCAAGATTTGTAAAGAGAACGAAGAAAAAGGGCTGGGAAAGTTATAAAAGCGGTGAGGAATGAATATAGGAGAGCTTGACGCAAAATTTTCTACATGCTCCGAGCTGTGGGATGTAGGTTGAATAGAGTTCGAGTGTAGATCCTTGACCTTTGTTGGGAGTCCGATCGACATTCCCAACAAATTGCCCCAGTTCACTGCTTAGATGAAGTTCCACGTTGTGCTATGTCTCTTGTTGCTGCATGTGGGTTGTACTTTCTGCAAAGTCTTAATAAAGTTGTTAGCAAATAAAGCGTGAAATATAATAAACACCTTACGACAAAGATCAGAAGAAGGATGCATCCATTCTGAACTGGTGCTAAGTCAAATGTGCATTATTTCTTTTAACATTAAATAATTGCTTTAGATTATGCGCCCGCAAAATCTAAGTAATAACGTCAACAAAGCAAACACATGTACAAAGCGTGATTTCCAAGAAATTTAAAGGATAGCATGCGGTGCTTAATAAGTAAATAAATAAAAATAATGCATTGCGAGATGCGCAATAATAAGTGGGCGAGCATAAATATTTAATTGAAAGAGGATAAGCCTAAAATGTCCTATTTGAGGGCGAACAAACCCAGCATATCCTATTTTGGGGTGGACGAACCCAATGTGTTCTATTTTAGGGTGAACGAACCCAATATATTCAAAGCGCGACTTTCAAGAAATTTAAAAGATAGCATGCGGTGCTTGATAAGTAAATAAATAAAAATAATGCATTGCGAGATGTACAATAATAAGCGGGCGAGCATAAATATTTAATTTGAAAGAGGATAAGCCTAAAAATGTCCTATTTGAGGGTGAACAAACCCAGCATATCCTATTTTGGGGTGGATGAACCCGTTGTGTTCTATTTTAAGGTGAACGAACCTAATGTGTCCTATTTTAGGGTGGACGAACCCAATGTGTCCTATTTTAGGGCGGACGAACCCAACGTGTTCTATTTTAGGGTGAACGAACCCAATGTGTTCTATTTTAGGGTGAACGAACCCAACGTGTTCTATTTTAGGGTGAACGAACCCAATGTGTCCTTTTTTAGGGTGGATGAACCCAATGTGTCCTATTTTAGGGCGGACGAACCCAACGTGTTCTATTTTAGGGTGAACGAACCCAATGTGTTCTATTTTAGGGTGAACGAACCCAACGTGTTCTATTTTAGGGTGAACGAACCCAATGTGTCCTTTTTTAGGGTGGATGAACCCAATGTGTCCTATTTTAGGGTGGACAAACCCAATATATGATGCAAACTTATAAAGATAAATATTGGTGCGGTGCAGAAAGCTTAATGCGATGCTTGATTTGTAGCAGCTAATATTTATGTTGCAATGCAGAAAGCTTGGTGCGGTGCTTTTACAATCATGATGCGGTGCAGTGAGCTTGGTGCGGCGCTCTTAAAATATTAAATATGCAAGGTGCGGTGCAGCAATTTTGGTGCGGTGCCTTCATAGTTGCGAACATTCATAATACAATATGGAGAGATTGGTATGATGCCTTTGCAGTAGCAACATCCATGCGAACATTCATAATACAATATGGAGAGATTGGTATGATGCCTTTGCAGTAGCAACATCCAATGAGTGCTCCAGAAAAAATTAATCAAATGCCTTCATAGCAGTATGATGAAATGCATAGTGCTTGGTGCGATGCATTATTTAAAGTGCGATGCTTTGATGAAAATTTACTGCAAATCAAAATTCTGTACTCAAAGAAAATTTATGAAATACAACATTCAATTTGCGTCATCCTTTGTGTGCGTTATCATTCCAAAATTAGCCTCTGCATTACTCAAAGAAAACTTGTTAGTATAAGATGAAATGGTTGCCTTGCATTGAACTTTGAAGCTTTGACTTTGAATCTGCGCTTCTCGTTGCTATGGCACTGCAGCAATTTGATGAGCGAATATGATTTCTGATCTTGACTTCTGCTTTGTTGAATAAACATAGGACATTTGCAAGGCTGTCCCAGTTTTGGCTAATGGAAAAATGAATTTTTTATTATAATGAGACCGAACTCAGAATGAGCGCCTACGTATCCCGCTACCAACAGGAATCAGGTCAAACGTAGTTCACACAAAAGTTTAGGAAAGGATTGCAAAATAGTAGCTACTCATAAAGGAGGAAAAATGGAGAATGATATTCTCAAATTTGCAAAATGATGCCTTTGTCAATTCTCTTGACTCGTTGCACGCTTTCTTTTCAAATGTCTTGGTGCCAATTTTGATGGATCACCCTTAACAAAGATTGTTCTACCACTTGCGATATTGTCATTGTTGGTTGGAGGCTCTTGGTGCAGCTTTACCTTGCCACTTTCAATCATGCTTTCAATCTTGAATCTCAATGCTGAACAATTCTCAATATCATGTCCCTGAACATTTGAATGATAAGCACAACTTTTGGATGAATCAAAATTTGGAGATGGATACTTAGGCATGAATCCTTTTTTTGATTGCAGAAGCCCATTAGCTTTCAATCTCTCAAATATATTTGTTAATGGCTCATCTAGAGGAGTGAAGGAGAAAGATTTCATCTTCCTTTGTTTTTGTGAGCTAGATTGTGCTTGGTGAAGTTTTAGTTGGCGATCATTTTGAAAGTTTTGTTGGCAAGAAGGCTTTGGTTGAAAGGTTTGGTGAACAACTGGTGTTGTTGGGTTGTCTACAATTCGCCCTTCTTGAATTCCACTTTCCAACTCTTTGCCAACACGAATCAAATCAGAAAAGTTGCGTGCACAAGTCCCAAGCAGCTTATTATAATATAGATCATCTTGAATTTGAATGAAGGCTGAGATCAATTCCTCTTCAGGCAATGGAGGATGCATTTTTGAAGCTTCTAACCTCCATCGTAAGGCATATTCTTGAAAAGATTCATGCGGCTTTTTCTTTACTTTGAACAAATCGGCTATATGAAGATCATCCTCGCAGTTGAAATTGTATTGCTTGACAAAGTCACGAGCCATATCTTCCCATGTATACCACTTGCTAAAGTCTTGCTTAGTGTACCAGGAGAGTGCCAATCCTGATAAACTTTGAATGAATAGCCTCATTCGTATGGCTTCGTCATTGCCAATTCCGATTAACCTGCTGCAGTAATCTTTCAAATGAGTGACAGGATCTCCTTTCCCGCTGAAAGTGTTAAACTTTGGTAGCTTGTACCCTGGCGGAAGCTCAACATTTGGGTGCACACACAAATCTTCATACTTTAAACTCTGGTAATTTCTTGAATGCAACTCTTCATCAAATGCTTTTCTCAAATTGTTAAGTTCTCTTTCCAAATTTTCATGGCAAGGTGACTGAATCTCCTTTTCACATCTAGCATATTGATAAAATGCTAGTTGATCGTGCTCATTTTCCTTGAAAGGAAGCACAATTGTGGAAGGATGAGTATTTGGCATCATGGTAAATTGAAAACTTTTGGCTTTAGCGTATACTGATGGCATTTGCGGAGAAATTGTATAGGAAGGAGTCGGGCAAGGGGATATAGTTAAACAAATATTTTTGGTTGGGCTAGAAGTTGGGGTAGGAAGAAGGCTGAAGGTATTTGGTAGATTAACCAACACATTTCTTCGAACCACATTCTTTTCATTATCATCATTTTGTGCCTGCACCAATTTCATACCATTGTTGAATGCTTCAAATCGGTCTGCCATTATAGTTGCCCTTGATGCAGATTCACAGCCAAAACAATGTTCAATGCTAGGCAACCTCTAAAGAAAAGATAAAGCTGCTTAAAAAATAAAAATATTAGCGCATGAAAACAGGAAGTAAATACATAAAATATTTGAAAAAATAGATAAATTTGTGACTTGCTTATGTAGAAGCTCTAAGATAAAAGGGATGACTTAAATCGCAGAATGAGTGAATGGAAATCACTTATTTGGCTCTAACGCTCGAATTTTTAACAAAATAAAAGCAAACTAATTTGGAATAGAATGCGCAATTCGAAAAAGGCTGACTTATGTTGAACAACAAAGCCCTTTTGACTTGATCTTCATCCCTTGCGAACTCTGGTAAATTCCAAAACTTGCCCCAGTCTAAAGATATTTTAATGATGACGCCATGATTGTACGCTAAAAAATTTGGCGGAATATCAATCTTCTCTGAGGAAATTAAAATTTTATAATAAAGAGACCGAGCCTTATATAGGCTGCCTACGTATCCTGTGTCCGACAGGAAATCAGGTCAAACGTAGTTCCAATTACACGCAAAAGAAATATTAAAAAATTACCCCAATATGACCGAGTCCATATATGGGCTGCCTACATATCCACCAAGGAAATCAGGTCATGTGTAGTTCTGCTTACATAAAAAATATAAGATCGATCATTTGAGCTTACAAAAGTTCATAATTAATCCCAAAATGTGCTACCCAAAAACTAACTATGCTTTCTGAAGGCCACAATATTTTTTAATGAACAAAAGTCCCATTATATGCTAATAGTCCTCTTCGATGAAACCATTGTTGCTGTTCCATCCGGCTATATCATGAGTGCTTGCAAAAATTGGATGAGAAGGTAAATTTGATGCAATAAACCTTGGTCTAATGGTCGCCTGATCGTGGGGAGGAATCTGACTGTCAAATTGTGGATGAATTGCTTGATTGTGACTCGGTGCAATAAGCCTTGGTCCAACAATTTCTTTTCCTTTTGGACCCTTAAGAGATTTTGTGAATTTCCTTTTAGTTGAACAAACTCCCCTAGATACATTATTAGGAGACCAATATTGTTCAACAAAATCTTTAACCAGATCGCTCCAAGAAGACCATTTCCATGTATCTTGCGTTGCATACCATATCAAGGCTGACCCTGTAAGCGTTCTAACGAAAAGCCTCATCTTGAGTTCATTGTCTTGCCCAATACTTGTCAACCAATCAAGATATGCTTTCAAGTGGTTTAAGGGATTGCCTGCCCCATCATACATTGGAATGAGATTATGGGGGTTCTCAAAATTTGTCTTAAACTGTGAAGCAAGCTCATTTGTGAAAGAAATTTGATTAGTCTCAACATTAAAATGTCTTCCACCATTTTCTCTATTCTTGCTTGTCTCCGCCAAGTTGCTGAATGTCTCATTTGGCAAGGCTTTAGAGAAAAATTGGGCATTAGAATCAAAGGTGGGAGGTGTGACAGTATGAATGGGTGGGTATCCCTCCGAGTCTTCAGTGAATGAATTCTTAAGGTCGACTATCACTTCTTTCATGCTGCCAATTTCTTGTTCCATTTGTGACACTTTTGTCTCAAACTTAGCAATTTTATCTGGATATGACTCAGGTTCTCCACATTCAAATTCATCTTCAACGAGGTCAATCACAGTAATTTGGTCGGCCATGTCGTCCTTGAATCTTTGATGTTCAACTTAAGTCAACCTTTGGAAGGAAAATGGAAGACTTGATAAGCGCAGAATAGACATGCAAAAGGCTAAGGGTAGATTATTTAAACATGTGATGCTTGAGAAGAAATCAAAGGATTGAGTCTTATAAAGAAAATATTAAAGACGAAATTGATGACAAGCACGAGATTAAGATATTTAAAAAGGAAACTAAACGCACGAGGATTGAACTTGAAAAATTGAACGATTGCAAATGACTCTGAGTTGGCGGGTTGAAAAATTATCGAGGTTGAGAATAATGTCGATCAATTGAAGACTTATGAGATGCCTCGACTTGCATGCCAAAACTTAGAAATAAAAGGTGCGAAAAGATTAATTTTAAATAGCTCAAAATAGGAACGACACAAGCATTTTGAATGAACGATAAACTCTAAAGAAGTATCAATTTTGGATAGTCATTTTTGAACAAATTAGATGGAGAAGATCGAGCAAATGTCGACGAGTGCTATTTGATAGATTGCGCAAATAAATTTGGACATCTACCAATTTAAGAAGCCACAAATGGCACAGGGATTAATTAAAGATTGGAAGAATTTGAGAGCATAAGAAGAAGTTTCATGACGTAGATCGGGAGCTAAATAGATTCTACGAAGCATGAAACTAACGGGATAAATATTCTGTCATTAGAAACAGAAGATTAAACCCGTAAAGGAGAGACTTGAAAAAGCTTGAGAAAGTAGAAATCTAGAAACTTTGAATTTTGACACGAGTCTTTTAGACGAGCGGAATGAGGGAGTAAGAAATTTGAAATAACTAAGGCAAATTTGATTTAAAGAAGATTATACCCTAAACGGGAGGAGAATTTAATTGAGAACTCTAAAAGTTTGAGCGAGCCTAGGATAATGATTCTAAACGGTGCTCTAAGATCTTTAAAGTGTGCTAAGCGCGGAAAGATTATAATCAATAATAATAATAATAATAATAATAATAATAATAATAATAATAACAATAATAATAATAATAATAATAACAATAATAATAATAATAATAATAATAATATCAACAACAACAATAACAACAATAATTGTGAACATGTAAAAATATAATAGGCAATTAAATAAAGAGATAAACAGATGCAAGTCACTCTTCTTTAAATAAAGAAAAATAATGATAATGTTAGTAAATATCAAGTGAAATCATGTAGCAAAAAAATTCATATACGGCACGTAGCAAGTAAGCGAGCAAATAATTCGTATGATAATAACGCGTCCTAATATACAGGTGCCTCTTTATGTCAGAGGTAGGCCTAACGCGTATTTAAAGAATAAATGTGTCATAATATGTCATTCATTTGCTCTTTAATTAATTAAACAAATCTTATTCTCAAAATAAAATAATATATAAAAAAAAGGTTTTAATCATTATAATATGTCAAAAATACAAAGATTAATTTAGAGTAAACGGTCCATATTTAGGCACAATCATTTTTTAAATAATGCACATATAAATGATAAGCATCACTCGGGGTTGTGAACCCACTCGGACATTTGGGCGAGGTTGACTAATGAACTTAATATGCCAAGTATATTAAGCCTCCTAAGTTTTAATGATGCATGTACCTAAAATAGGTGTTGGCTTAGCTCTATCTTAGGTGAACTAAGATTTGGGTAGACCCGGACTTGAGATTTTCCTATTTGAAAAGGTACGTGGTCACACGGTAGTAAAACTATCCGCTCACCCCACGCATGCACCGATTCTTTAAATATAAGGTGTTTGAAAGAATTTCGGAGAAGTGAAATGACACAACTCGCGTGTACAATGTGTGTGAAAGTGTCAAATTTCCAGAAGTGGAGGAAATATGAACGGAATGACAGTTTATATAAAGCAATAACAGATAGACAAATTATATAAGACAATAAGAAATAAACAACATAGCACATAAAAATGACAAATAACACATAAAACAACTAATGAAAAACAAACAAATAACCGTCTTGATTATTTACCTAAGTCTGTTATGGTTTAGAACCTAAAGTTCCCCAGCGGAGTCGCCAAGCTGTTATACCCCATTTTAACCGAGGTCGAAACGGTGTACAACGTATTGAAAACTCCTAAATTAATTAAAAGGAAGTCGCCACCTAATTAGTCTTACGGTGAATTAGGACACCTATAATTAACTATGTGATTAAAACAAATAAAGACTTCATTGTAAAGGTCTACTAAACTTAAGATTCTAAGTAAGGGTTCTAATTATCCTAAAGGGAAGGGGTTAAGCATCCTTTAAGATCCGTCAAATACGGTTAACCGGCCAGACTTAGGTTAATAACAATATAAAGTTTAAAGGGTTGAAAAATATCAATATTTATCATAACTAGGCGCAGTGTAGCATAAAATATCAAATAAAGTGAAGTAAAATCCGTTTGAACTTTGAAGAAGAGACTAAACTAATTTTAAAAATTAATCTTTAACGAATCAAGAGAGGGCTCAAGGGAATTTATTAAAACACTCGTGGATTTGTATATAAATAAAAAAAAATTATTAAATGAGAAAGTAGTATTTGTAAATACATATATATACTCATAGATTTAGAATATCAATTAAAAGAAAACTGATTATGAGTAAAAAAAATGTAAACAATGTGACTCCCTCCTCCAATCAATTTTGAAATCCAAACTCACCAAAGCGTGCGCCTTTATATTAAACTTAAACTTAAATAAACGTTCTAAAACGTGTTTTTGGCTGAAAATTGCCCATCAATTTGATATTTTAAAAAGATAGTTTTTTATTTAACCCAAAAGCACCCTCTTAGAGAGCAAAATAATTTGCAAGAGATTGAAAATTAAAACCATGTCATCCTTCTTGGCAAAGTTAACGGTGATAAAAGAAAAGGCTACAAATAGTTTTAAAAGATATTGGAGCCTCTATTATAGCAACTACCCCTTCTAAGGTTTAAATGTTCTAGGCTTAATTCTTTTATCGAGGGAATCAAATAAAATAAAGATACTACTAATTAACTAGATTAACGATCTCGCATAATCAAATAAACTTAGTTATTAATCTAGTGTTAATAAAGAAATTCAACAAGTAATCTCAAACTTGAGATAAAACTAAATCACACACAAATAAGTTACTAACAATAACAAGAAAGTTATAAGGAATGATAAGAAGGAAGGACACCATAAGCGACCCCAAGCGTTTCGCTCATTTTTTCTTGCTATTAGGTATGACCTAAGAATAGAGAATGTTGACTCCTTGCTTGGACGAGAGGTAGAGTTGAGTCTCATTTCGAAACTCCATGAGAGTCTAGCCTTAAGACTCCAAGTGTTGCTCCAAGTGCATATGCGAAAAGGAAAACAAGACAAGAATTAGAAAATAGAAATCCGATTCTTAAACGTGCATAAAGAAGATAACCAACAAAACTAGAACATAACTACATAATTGCTCAAACTACTCCAGCTCACGAACTGTTCCAAAGTAAACAAAGAGTATGTTTTAATACACAAGCATGCAGCAAACAGAATCTCCAAGGAAGAAGAGTAAAATGGCAAAGATTGAGTTTCATGTAAGCTTTTTACAAGTATTCAAATAATCACATCCTAATTTAACTAATCAAGAAGCTAAAATAAACTAACAATTCTACCAATGGCTCAAAACATACTATATGCAGGGACAAAGGAGGTCATGGAGCATTTTTCAAGCCTAAATAAAGCATCTTTCACATTAGCATCTCTCCCTAATAGCTAAGGAGTTCACAAACCAATATGTTTAATATAACAGTGAACATGTATGAGTTTACATGCAACGAGCATCCCTTTATTAATTTGAGAAACCAAATTAGAATTTACATTCACATGAAAATATCTAGGAGCATATAATAAACCAACCAAGTTCATAATATCTTTTAAAAAAAGAAAAAAAAAAAAGAAACACTCGCATGACAATTCTCGATCCCGGTTGCCGAGTACTAAAGATCTATAGACATATTAACATATTCTTCAAATAGTAGTATTTAAACAAGAACAGGAGACTAACAAAATCCTATGATCTCTTTATAGTTGAAAAAGAACATATAATATGGTTCCCAATGAGAATACTAAAGACATGATTTAAGCAACTTCACAGATTAATGAAAACTACCATTTTGATGTCTCTACCTATTATCAAACAGATCTATCATATTATGTATACAGACACTAAAAAATCATTTGTCAAGTAGTTTGATTAATACACTGCCAATGTAATAGTTTTCCTAACAACATGATTATTAAGCAAATTGAATCCAGCACCTAATTTTCTCATATACCAACTAGTACATCATGCTTCAACAGTAAGGGAAACACAAGGAGAGTTTTAATTTTTTGATAAACTGACCTTTTGTGGAGCAGTGAACGTGAGGCGCAGGTCTCGGTCACAAATCTATACTCGCACTCAAGTAACGATGAGCTCGAAACACACTCGAAGGCGAGAGTTTCAACAGAGACCAAATGAAAACGCAAAGAACAAGATATTTTAGAGCAAAATTAAAGGCTACAGCAGTATAAGGGCAGAGGAAAAAGCTTGTCAAAGGCGAAGCAAAAAAATAACAAATATTTCGAGGGGTAGAGGCGGCCAGAAAGCCCTCTTTTTTTCAAGGGGGTATGCGGCCGCTCAAGAAAAAAACCCCTCTCAAACGGCTGAAAGAGCAAGTATTTATAGAAGAAATTTAAGCTTCTAGGCTTTGCATTTGGGCGGGATTTTTTCAAAATTGAGTCACAAGACCTGTTCGAAATTGAACGTTGCAACCATGGCAGAGAGCCTCTTGAAGAATCTGACTTAGATGAACGAAAATAGCGAGCTTCGACTGAAGTGTCAGGATTCGATGTGTTTCGAATGCTAAAATAGAAGATCTTATGCAAATACGCCAAAAATAGAGTTATACACTTGCTTGAAATCGGCCAAGCTTAGTTTGATTATGTGAGTTGAAGGTCAAACTTTTGCCAAAAATGGAGATAGAAGCCAAAACCTCCTCTGCCATGGTAAGGACGAAGAGAGAGACGATTGGGAAAGGGAAAGGAGAGACTAGGGAGCGGCTTAGTGCAACTTACCATACTTTTAGGGTTTCAAAGGGTATGTTAGGTATTTTGGGTAGATTAAGTGGGGGTAAAATAGGTAGTTCAAGCAAAATGGGGTGAGTTGGATTTTGGGATGAGTTTGACCAACCAATAAAAGAGCGACACGTGGCGGAGAAGAGGCTAGGCGTGTGGAAAGTGGGGGAGGAGTGTGGGAGGCGTGTGTTTATGACTGTTGGGCGCTTACGTGGCGCTTACGTGGCATCCACGTGGATTAAAACGTATTCCATTAAATAAATTAATTATTTAAAAGATAATTATAAAAAATATTAGGCAAAAATCAATATCGTAAGAATTACGATAACATTTAAAAAAGTTAGAAAATCAAAAGAAGTATTTGTAGGAAATGGGAGCGAATACGGAAACGGAAGGAAATACGAGAAAAGAGGATTCTGCCTAAGAGTGACGGCCTGAGTGACGGTCCGTCACATGTGTGACGGTCCGTCACATAGACCGTCAAGGAGAGGGGCAACACTGCCTAGGGGTGACGGCCGACGTGACGGTCCGTCAAGGTGGTGACGGTCCGTCACCCCCACCGTCGCACCATGGCAGCAAAGAGGCAGTGCCACTGCCTTGAGGTGACGGTCCAGGCGACGGTCCGTCACTGGCTTGACGGTCCGTCAGTCTGGCCGTCAAGTTAGCAAAGAAGGCAGTGCCACTGCCTTAAGGTGACGGTCTGAGTGACGGTCCGTCACATGTGTGACGGTTCGTCACATTGACCGTCAAGGTGGTGACGGCCTCCGTCCTTTGCTAAATTAAAAATAACGAGCACGCTGCTAGATTTATAAAAAATAATAACAATAATAAAGTAATAATAAAAATAATAGTAGTTGTTTAAGTATAATAAAAATAAATAAAAATATTATTAATTTAGAAGCTCGAGAAAATAAAAAGGGCGAAAGGAGGGTCAAAATTGGGTGTCAACAGAAATCATGGTCATCAACAAGCACTATGCCTTCCTTATTATAGGGATAATTGAAAGGAAGCTTAGTGAATATTTAAACTCTTACTTGATTACGGTGGGCAGGTTTGCACTCTCTTTCTCTCTCTCACTCTCATGGCCTCTCTTCGTTTTCGCCTTTTTTCTTATATTTTTCTTTGTGTGTTTGTATTAATTGTATATTTGCTTTCTTTCTCTTTCTCTCTTTTCCTCTCCCTTTATAGCTTTTTTCTTGCATATTGTTTTGTGTGTATGTATCAATTGAATATTTGTTCTCTCTCTCCCTCAGGGGCGAATTTATGTGTAATTTTTGGGGTTCTTTCGTAAAACTAGATATTTCATATACGTATTTTCTAGAATTGATCTAATATTACCCTTTGGCATCCATGCTACAAAAAGGCTTGATGGTTCACATGGTTAAAAGCTTAGTTGATTGCCGAGAGGAGCAAGGATCAATTCCCACTTAACACATTTTTTTCTTCTTCTTTTAGTAGTACACCCATACTCTAGAATTCCTAGAATCGTCTCTGCTCTCCCTCCCACTCCCTCTCCCTTATAGCTTTTTTTCTTGTATTTTTTGCTTTATGTGTTTTATATCAATTGTATCAGAGAGAGAGAGGTGAAAATACATAATACAGAGAGAGAGGGGCGAGAGATGGAGAGAGAGAGAGATGATAGATTCTAATAAAACGTATGAACACAATAAATATAGTTGCATGACACCTCAAAAAATATAAAAATACAAAGAGGTGAAAATACATAATATAGAGAAAGGGGATGAGAGAGGGCGAGAGAGAAAAAGAGAGAATACAACATAAATATAATACACATATGAATACAATAAATACACACACCTGACACCTTAAAAAATATAAAAATATAGAGAAAGAAGGGTGAAAATATAAAATACAGAGAGAGGTGAAAAAACATAATACAAAGAGGGAGAGAAAAAAAGAGAAAGAGGAAGGAGAAAGGTGAGCGAGAAAAAGGAAGAGAGAGAGAAAAAGAGAGCGAACGAGACAGAGAGAGAGATAGGGAGAGAGGCGAGAGATTTTTTTTGGCTTAGGATTTCAAATAGTAGATATGAATTGTAAATACTCAAATTGTAGCTATAGATCTGTAATTATGCTCAAATGATAGTCATTTTTGAAAATTTCTCATAACTTATCCCATCACTTTAACATAAATGGTGGAACAAATAATTTCGAAACTAAGTAATACTCCTAACCAAACCAAATATTTCTTCTGTTCACTTTTACTTGTTCACTTTGAACTTTGCACGCCTCTTGAGAAACAATGATTAATACGAATATTTTATCAAATACTCATTTTAATTGATTTATAGTCTTGAGTCTTGAAAAATAATTTGGAGAATAAGTAATTAATATTAAGGGTAAAACAGAAAAAAACATTGTCTTTTCTTGATATGTTAAAAATAACAAATAAAAATTAAAATTTATTTTTGAAATACTGAAATATAAACATGAACAAAGAAAGTACAGGGTAAAATAATCTTGCATTCTATAATATAATTATTATCCTTTTATCCCAAACACAAAAAAACACCTTAGAATTAAAAATATCAAAGAAGGCCAACTGATCAAATCCATTTGGAATCTAAAACATGCTATAATTATAGAATATTCCTAATCGAACTGATATGTATTCAAAAGCTGAAACAGCCGCTAATTGTCAGCTTCTTTTAGATGCAAAGTTATTTCAAATTTATCCAACTCAATTAATAAATCTTATACTCGCCATTTCAATTTATGTGTCATTTTTCGGATTTTGAAATTCAAACTAGTTTTTCTTTGATCATAATTTTATCATCTTTTTTAAATATCTTGAATTATGAATTATTGTGACTTATAGTTCTTTTTACGTAGTTTTTAAATATGTAAAATTTATATATAAAAAAAAACTTAAGGATACTATGCCCAAATTTACGGTCAAAATTAAACTGTTTAACTCTCGAAATTCACACTGTGCCACATAAATTAGAACAGAGAAAGTACTAAGAGCCAGTTTGGGTTGACTTTTGACTTATTTTTATTATTTTGACTTAAAACAAGGTGCTTATAAACACTTTTTTATTTTACTCAAATAATTCAAAAATACTTAAAAGCCACTATTTGACTTAAACCACTTATAATAAGCCACAATCCAAACAAGTATATATATACACTTGCTAATAAATGAATAATAAACCATACAAATATGACTTCGATCGTTTAGTAACAGAAAATGGGAGAAACAAGTAGTTGTATATATGGAATAAGATTATATATGGTTGAGAAATGGACCTCAAGCGAAGCTTTGAATATCAAAATTGCTCTCGACCAGATAACACTTATTTTGGAACGAAGAAAGACCGAATTATAGATGGACAAAGACCTCGACCCGCCGGAAAATGGTGAAGATGATGAAGAAGAATCCTCTTTAATTTCCCCAATGTCAGTGCAGCGGCTCATTTCATTTTGGAGATTTACCCCCCCCCCCCCCCCAACAATATCTATATACTTGTTCTTTTGAAAAACTCTAATTAGTTGTTTGTTTTCACATTTATACTTAGTCATAAATATGCAGAAATATTAATATAGTGTAAAAGAGAAAAGTATTTAGTGTTTTTTTACTGGGCATACAAACAAAAAATATGACAAATACTTAGGAATGAACGGAATATGTTTTTTCAACATAAATGTTACTTCAAATATTTAAGACAATAGTTAGTATGTTTTTTCAACTGTATCTTTATACCCGATTTATATAATAGTGCTCAATTTTCGAGAGACATGTATTAAATATGGGTAGTTTATATCTTACTCCCTATGTTTCATATTAGTTGACTATTATACTAAAAATAGTTGTCTCATATTAGTTGACCATCTTACTAAATCAAGAAAACGTTAATTAAATTTTTTCCATATTACCCTTACAATTAATTTTTTTTGAAAGTGTTCACACTTGTTTGTAAAGTTCCAAAGAAATTTCTTAAGGGGTGAATTAGTAAAATTACTTCTTATTTATGATTTCTTAACATGCATGTAAAAAAGAAAGTAACCAACTAATATGGAACGGAGAAAGTAATGAACACAATCTTTATTAAGATAACACTTATTTTGAAAAGAGGAAAAATATTTACGACCAGTGGAATGAATATTTTACACGGTCAGAAATCGCCGACGGAAGATGATTAAAGAAAAATGCTCTTTAATTTCCCATGTACGGTGACCTTGTTTATGCACCAATGTACGCTGCTTGGTTATACATGTCGCATCAGGGCGCCTCGTTCATTAGCCCACTTAGGCAATTGCCTAGGGCCCCATAATTATTGGAGTCCCATATTTTTCTATATAAATAGTTATATATACTAGAAAAAATATTAACCTATATTTTTCGAGAAAAGGAAAAACTAAGTAGAGTTTTACATGGAATTTCTTTAGCATAAAAAGGAGAACAACTCATTTATTAAGTTAAGGTTCTTCGTTAAAATTTGATTTTAGGCCCCCGATATTATTGAGACGCCGTTGTGTCGCATGTGTAAGAGTGAAGAAGAAAATGACTATTCTACACGGTCACGTGTGTGGGTCAACATGTGTGCTTCGTATGTCTGCTTAATTTGGGTCCAGCTCTTGTAATGGTATGAAAATGGAAAATAATAAAGGCCATTTCTCCCACTATCCCGTCCCATCCCGTTTAATAGTGGGTGGGACGGGACCTCCGGTTCAACCCGGCTATTCCGGTCCGATTCGTCCTGGCCCGCCTCCTTATCCCGCTCAGCCATCTCGACCCGGCCCGGTCCCCTCTGTCCCGGCCCCCTACCAGTTTTAGCATTAGTTTATATTTATGCTTTTTAATTTTGGGTGTGCACAACAAGTACTCACTTAAACTATCATAAAGTTGAATAAGTATATATACGCATTCTACATGACAAATCTTACGCGATTCGCCATGCAGGACGTGTGTGTATCTCACGTGATTTGTCATGTAGTACACGTGTATCTCTCACGCGATTTGCCATGTAGGATGCGTGTGTTTACTTGTTCAACTTTATGATAATTTAAATGGCAATTTATGTACATCCAAAATTGAAGGGCATAAATGCCAGCAAAGGCTAAGTTAAAGACCACGTTACTGGAGATACTGCCTAGTTTAGGTTCCTTTGTTGCTTTGTTACTTTGATTAGGATGTCCTGTTGGTAGTTGTGAATAAGAATACGTTGGTTGATTGGGGAAAAAAAAAATTAACAACGGCAGTTGTTGGTTGATTGACCAAAAAAAAAATTCTTTAACAATGGCAGTCACTTCTCCTTTTTAACAAGTGGAGAAAATGATTCAATATAACCATTTTCAATTTCAATAAAATAAAAGATCTTTTATGTTTTATGTTCAAGATCTCTCATGTATAAAATTAAATCTTTTATAAAATTTGGCATTAAACAAAAATAAATAAATAAATAAATATGACATGAACCACAAATTGAATTGAACCCTATTTTCAACAAACAATGGACAAGCATCATAACCATTATTCCATTCAATTATTTATAACTTTATATCATGCATTATTACATAGCCACACTCAGAATTACATTCTACAACAAAGCAAACCCTAATTCCTAGAGAAAGGCAAAACCTTCTTTAGGAACCTTTATTAGTACTCTTTTGCAAAAGAGTTTATTAGAACACACCAAACAGGAAAATGGGAACTTGATGACTAGTACTTACTAGTCTTATTACAACAACAACATGCCCAGTATATTCTCACAAAGTGAGATTTGAGGAGGGTAAAGTGTACGCAGTCCGTACCACTACCTCAAAAATAAGTAGAGAGACTGTTCTAATAGACCCCGGCTCAAGTACTTACTAGTCTTATTGTTCTTGCATATTCTTATTTTATTATTATGCATCCAAAATAATCTCTTGGGGTTTAGGTTCATGGGAACAAGTAATCCCAATACTTTTATTTATACTCTCCTTCAGCATCTCAAGGTGCAAATCAGAACCAATGTCACCAAACTCATCAGGCATTTTGTCCCAATCTAGGGTTGGCTCCCACTCTGCCTCTTTGATTATATCCTTGATTTTATTGAACACAATTTCACTTCCTTCTTTTGTTAAATGCATTCCATCACTACACAAACAAAATTCAAACCCCAAACATTTATTCATAAAATTCTTTGTAGAGAAAAATATTTATAGCATACAATCATGTCACTATTAAGTATTTACTTGTAAATCTGTTAATGAGCATACATTTGTATTAGGTAAAATGGTGACTAATATGATATCGCATGTTATAGGTCGTTTGGAAAAACTTTCAAAATTGTTTATAAAGGAAATTTTGATTAGATTCGAAATGATAAAATTATTTTTGATTGGACAAATAAAAAGTGTCTCCTACAAAAGACAGCTAAGAAAATAAAGAGGAGAAAACACGTTTTCAAGACAGAAATCGATATCTAATGACTTTATTAATGGTTCCATTATAAATGGAAGAAAAAGAAAAAGGAATGATACCATTTTGAAAAGTATTTTTTTTTTGTTAAAAGTGCTTTTCGAAATTATACTTTTGTATATTAGTATTTTGTGTTCATAATTAATTAAAAACATATTTTTATCAATATTAAAGCAATAAAGAGTAAAAAGTAGAAAGTTTGATTACAAGAAGACCGTATCCTTCCAATCAGGGCATTCCTGAAGAGCTGACCAAAAATCAATAATCTTCACGCCTAATTGTTCGGCTAATTTAATACCAGCTTCTGAATATATTCGACATCTCTCATTTGTTCTACCTTGATTATTCCTGATCAGAACAAGGATTAATAATATTAAACAATAGCTAATCAATAATTATTGGAAAACTAAACAAGAGGAAGGGTGTGTTTCATTTGGAGAAAAACTTTTTTTGAAATAAGTTCAGTTCGATTGGTCAAAAATTTTGGAAAAGATTTTCTTTAGAAAAATAAACTTCTTGAAAGTAAGGAAAATGACTTTCATAATAAAAGTAGGAAAAACAAGTCGCATTGTCTACTCCTCATCCTCATAATCACCAAACTCCAACCCCAACCCTGCCCCGCCCCCACCCACCCACAAGGCCACACCCAACCTATCCGCATCCCGCCCCACCCGAATCAATCTCTTGAAGCTCATTCTTTTCATCACAAATGATCCGATTGCCCCAAAATGATCTGGACACCCCAACCCCCCTCCCCACCACCACCCACCCTACTCTCACCTCATCTTTATAATTTTGTCTTCGATATATATAAATGCTTCTAGAATAATTATTTTTTATTTGCATATAGAACAAAACACAAGAAAATAAGTTAAAAAATTAGTACTTATTTTCCTAGAAAACGTTTTCTTGAAAAATATTTTTTACATGATTTTTTTTTTCTTCGTATCAAACACACCCGAAGAGGTCATGCTTGAATATTAATTATCGAAGTTAATTACCCAAAAAATTGAATAATTTGTTCCTCGTTCACCGGAGGAGCACTTAGCATAATTAGACGAGTCTTTTCTGAAAGTCTCTGCAAGTCAAATTTAAAGTGCCAATAAAGATAATTGAATTAAGTTAGTAAAAATTAAATCAATAAAGCATGATATGTATTTTCACATAATTAAATTCATGGTCACTTACTTATAAGCATACTCACCTCATTAAAGTATATGGTTATATTTAGTTAAATGATTTAGTGTAAATACTCCGCGCAAATAAAGATTTACCGATGATATTTAACTTCATGGGATATATACATTAATAGAGGTGTTCACGATTTGGGTAAAAATCGGTTCAAATCGAAAAATCGAACTAAACCAATTAAATAAATCAATTTTTATTTGGTTTGGTTTTACATTTTTTTTAAAATCGATAATATACGATTTGATTTTCGTTTTGTTCAAAAAAATCAAAAAAAATAATTGAATCAAACCGATAAATTATATATCTACTTTTCATAATTATATATATACATAATATATTATTTTTTATGAATAATTTTAAATATCTTATATATATTTTCATCAAAATTTATTTATATTTTGAATATCTAGTATTAGATGTACGTCATGTTATATTTTATGTGGTAATCTCAGGACTTTCTTTTTTTTGAATGAATTATTATTTTTTTTTCTTTTGAATAATTTTTTTTTTTGTGTTTAATTAATAAGTGAACAATCGAACCAAACTGAATCGAAATCGATAATAACCAAACCAATAAATTTATATTATATTTGGTTTGATTTAATTTGATTTTTATAATTTTAAAATCAATTATATTAGCTTAATTTTGATTTTAACCAATAAACAACCCAAACTAACCCGTAAACACTCCTCATACATATATACCTTGATATGAAGAGCAATCTTTTTCATGTTATCAACATATTCATCAAGTGGGACATGCTTGCTGTTAGGAAATTCAGGATCTTGTGAATCATTCCCACCAAAATAAAGTATGACAAGAGAAGGCTGAATTTCTGCATCCTGCATGTGAATTAAACAAATTGTTTTCTAATAAGAAGTTTATGTTCGAGTGTGAATTGAAAAATTGATAGAAATGAAAACTTGAATAAAACTTTTTTTTTATAAAGGAACTTTGCGTCTAGTTGATTAAAGGGAGGAAAGACAAATTGTCTCCGTTTGTGTTTATGTATAGAAGCACTTTTTTAAGCTCTTAAGTTGAGAAGAAAATAAATCGCCTCAGTTTTCATACATCAAATTTCTTACAGAAAAAATAGAGTCTTTTTGTGACTCATTATTGTCTTCAAATTCGATGAAATTGTTGGTTTTTGAGGTACAACTACTTAAATAACATATATATTTATTCTATCTTGAGAGGAAACAATTTAATACCTTGGATATAATGAGGAAATTAAATTTCTTAAGAACACAAAGTGAATTTTGTGGGCTCACATATTTAAATAAAGTTTTTGTTTTTTCTCATTTAATTATCTTCCGATTTATTATGCATTCAAATCATTGAAAATTAAAGGTACTTGCAATATTAATTATTAGGTACCTTTGGGAAAATTTTCTGGTAAATTTCAAGAGCCATCCTTGAGTTCCAACCAGCATATCCACGCAAGAATATATCTGCCTGTTCCAATTGTAGAATAAAAAATGATTAATTTATATTAAGTTGGAAATATTAGTTTCAACTTATAATTATTTTCCTATTGTATAGGACTTTGCTTTTATAATTATTTGGGATTCTTCATTGTGGCAAAAGTCCAGGACTTTGCTTTAACTATAGATTTATCAACTTATAATTAGAATATAGTTAATTGACAATTTCTATCTTTATCCTTACTTAATAAATGTGAAAAAAGATTAATATGATGAAAAATAGAGTGATATTAAATTGACATAAATTAAAAATTAATTAAATAAAATTTAGTCTAATTACCTTTTAGTTAATGCTTTCTCAAAGGTTGTGCAAATTTTGAAATACAGATAGATCATAATCCAATTTGCATGCGAATATAATATTAATATTACTGGTTCATCTAATCTAAGTAATTTAGAAATTCTCCTAGTGAGGCATTAAGTTAAAAAGTTTGTCTTGGATAAGACTCTCTTTCTCTAATACTTGAAGTTCAAAATACTCAATATTGAAATTCTCGCGAACAAGGGCGCAGGCTCTTTATATATATGTTTTCTAAGGAAAATGTACAAGTATAAATAATAAATTTCCAACATAGTAAATCAAATGGATCTTGATAGAATTTCGAACTCAAACACATAAAGTTCAAATTCTGAATTCGTCAATGTGCATCTATAATTCTCTTATATAGTTCCTCAATTACAAGAAATCAAGGAATTAGCTAGCGACGAACAAAATTTCGTAGTTAAACAACAAAGTTCTATGTTAATCCCATTTACCTATAAATTAGCGATGAATTATATGAAAATTTAATTAGCTATGAGCTATTTCGCGACAAATCAACTTGAAACCTGTGATATACCTTAAACATGTCATTGCGTTTATGTGATCATAAAAACAAGTTATTATGAGTAAAATGTGAATATATATAAATTTAACGATGAAGACATAAAATATGAATCTATGTTTAAATTCTGAATTCGCTAATGCAAACTCGGGTTTTGCACAATTTCAAGGGTGGAAGAAGTTAATTACCTTGCGAGAGTAATAGGTTGCGAGGGTTGCACCCCAACCATGAAAGTAGTAGCTTAATTGCACTATTGATGAACCAAATAGGACGAACAATGGACGACTTGGTCCTACCATTTTTTATTTTTTATTTTTTTGGTGTCTTTTCTCTTAACAACAACAAAAGATTTTCATTTTTGATGTCAGAAATAGTTCCACATACTTACTGTATTTATAATGGTGGATTCTTACAACCCACCAAAAATTATTCCTCCACGTGCATATCTATACCGGTATAAGGGGTCGTTTGATATGAAGAATACAAGAATAATGATTTCGAGATAAAATATAAGATAATTTTATTCTGCGTTTGATTTAGATATTAATTATTGGGTTTTGTTTTTTAAAGATGAGGTGTGAATTGAAAAATATGGGTGTAATGTGAATTGAAAAATGTGAAAAAATTTGTGACATAATAAATTTTGTGGTCTCGTATGACGTATATTATATCCCAATTCATGGGATAACTTTGTTATTCCATCCTCCATACCAAACAACCCCGAGTAATACGTCACGAACGTTTAACTCAATCACAAAAGTTAGTTCACGAGGGAAAGATTGTGCAATTCCATATAAGGAGACCATCCATATCTTTTGAATCTGATGTAAGGCTCTTTAACACCCCTGCTCGGCCTGATATCACGTAAAAAAATGAATCTTGAGTAAAACTCAATCTCAAAACTAGCTAGCTCATGAACAGAGAATCGTCCAAGTTCATATAAGGAGAACACTCCTCCCTTTTTTACTCAATGTTAAACTCTTCAACATAATCTCTTTGTTATTTATCAGTATTTGTTCACCTTTATTCTTTATTCATTTATCTTTGTTCTTTATTCGTTCACTTTTTATTCCCACTTATTATATTCTATATTCTATAAAAATTCTATATACAACACAGATAGCCATATTCCGATTTCTGATTATCTTAGATTCCTTACTTTCTATATTATCACATCAAATGAGGACAAAATTAGAATTTTAAATTTATAAGTTTTCAAATTCTAGAATAGTCAGCTTGTTAAATTTTAAATAAATTATTTATATATATTAAGTAATTTTTTAAAAATAAATATAAAATCTAGATTAAAATTATTAAATTTTGATTAATCGGTAAGTATAACTATAGCTCCATCCTCAACATCAAGGGCAATATATATATAATGGACTTGTGATTGCAAAAGTATTGTTTGGTGTTTGTATAATTCACAATCAAAGCTCTATTTGTCGCACTTTATGTGAGAACTTTTGTTACAAATATTATGGAACCTAGTTATAGATATGGAAAAAAGAAAGTGAACACGTTTTTGGTAGGAGGGTGGGGGGTATTTTGTGGAGGTGTAGGCATTTTGTAGCTTTTTAAACAAAAAAGCACTTGAAAAAATATGAGTGGAATAAATTATCTTTAATTAATTGAAATGTACACTTTTGATTCCTTTACGACTTTATTTGTGAGTCTTGACATATTTACCAAATAATTAAGAATAGTATCATTGAGTGATTATAAAATTATGTTAATTAAGCTTGTGTATATTGTTACTTTGTTACTTCATATTTGAAAGTAATAAATATCAAAAATAATATAAATATAACATATTTACTACATGAGAAATACACATTTTAATCAATTAAACGTTAAATATGATTAGTTATGTATCATAAGAACCAAAAATTAGAATTTGCTAATTGAGAGGCCGGAAATATTTTACCCTCTATATGGGTAAAAGAAAAAGAAATAAATTACACCTCCTTAATTGGAATAGTCCTGCCCAACCTAAAACCCTGGGGACTAGGAGTAGTTTAAATGAATGCAAATAATGCCTCATCAAAATAAATGTGAATTATAATTTTTAAAAAATTAAGTATGTCAATAGTCAATATGTTATAATCACTTAAATATGCGTATATATCTAATAAATATTAAAAATAATTTAATACCATATATTTAAATATGTATATTTTATTGTTGAAACTATATCAAATTATTATTAAATAACTTATATTATAAGAATAAATGATAGTATCTTCTTACAAATTGAAGAGATCCAATTGTAAATTCAATTTTTTAGCTAACTCATGTGGATATAGTCTAATTTTGTAATTGTTTCACGTTGAAAATATCAAATATTTAAAGATAGACATGACATGTGAAAATAATTTTTATAAATAAATATTGTATAAAAAAAATGAATCTAAATGATACGGCGAAATTAATATTTTTATATTCTTGAATGGAAGAGAGTAATTGCTTTTATCAGTTGTACAAAAACAATTAATTAATTAATTAGCCACCCTACACTAGGTAGCAGCTTGTGAATTGCCCTGTTAATTTAGGTTTGGCCAATTTAGATGTGGCTATAATCATTTCACTAAAATAAATTATGCATTAAATTTCTAATTGTTTGGTTAAATTTTTAAGTTGGTATATATAAATGGAATAAATTAAGAAATATATTTTATACCCAAAATAAATGTATTATTAAATTGTGTCACATCCCTTCAATTGTATCACAATGTAATATAGAGGATTCATATATATCTTATTTTATACATGGTTATTTCCTCCACCAATATATACAAATTTCACATGATGTTCATTGAATAGAAAGGACATATAAGAAAGTTTGGAGTTCGGAGGTGTTAGAAGTTTAGAGGTGTATCGGTGATTTATATTATAGTAATTGAGGATATGTATGATAGAGTCAAGGTTCAATTAAAAATGATTGGAAATGACTAAAAATACTTAATTCCCAATCATAATGGGATTGCACCAGGATTAACTTTTAGTCCATTTTAATTTGTCTCAGTGGTGTACTAATGTGAATATTGGCTTTCACTAGTTGAAAACTTGCAACTTACCAAATTATTCAATAATAATTGGAGATTTGTATTTATTCCAGTCCTATAAACTTTAGCAATAAGTAACTACAAAATCGTTCTTTGAAAATAAAATTAAAGATTTGTATTGATAATGTGTTGTAAAATCAACTTATAAGATTTAATACAATATATTAAAAGATGAAAGCAAGCATTATTAAAAAATTATTATTTTTTTCAATTGAAATTTCTCATTGAAAATTATTCAGTGGTTATTCTCAAGATATTTTAATTGAATCAGTGAAAAAAGAAAAAATAATAGTAGTACAAAAATTAGAAAGCTTTCTGACTTTAGTGAGAATATATTTTCCACCATAAGTTTTCACAGTAAGCTGATTCGATGAGAAATATATGAGAAAATCATGTTTTATAGCACAATTTTTTTATTGATTCGCGATGGAAAAAATCTCTATTTCTATAGTGAAGAACAATAAGGAGATAAAGAGTGACAAATTAAGAGAACTTTTCTTATTTCTTTTATATGTATTCACTATTCAAGTGTCTACATTATGAGTTCTTATGCTTCTATTTATAGTGTCAAATAGAGGCATACAAAAGAAATCATAAACATAACATTAAACATATGAGATTATGAATACATGACATTAATGATTTGAAATCATGGAGAGGAAGTGGAACACAATAATAAAAAGTAATGGAGAATTACATTTGTGTAGTGGACATTCACATAAATAATTTAAGGGACATCCTATGTGACATGAATTCGCGTGAGATGTCACATAGGACGTTATATAAGATGTTTGTGTCTACTTATTTGATATTATATAAATTTAAGTGTTTACTTATACACATTCAAAGTTGAAAGACATAAATATCAGCTGATCAAACCAAATTAAATAACATATTTATGTATTACGCTTTTTTTTTAGAGAAAATGCATCAAGACCCCCCTAAAGTTGGTTAACATTTGTAAGTAGACACCTAAACTTTACGGGGGTCCTATTACCCCACTAAACAATTTTAAACTGATACTATTACATCATTTTCGGATGAACCATAATTTTCAAAATTTAAGTGCTAATTACGCACCAATTATTATTTGACACGTGTTAACTTCATTAAATATGTATATTTTCCATTTTTAATCTTTTTATTCTTTATATTTTTTCCTTTTCTCTCTTTCCCCTTTCTCTCTCTTTCTTTTTGACTTTTTTTTTTCTCTTTCTACTTAATTTCTCCCTCCACATATTTCTTCTCCAGCAAATCCTCCACCTTATATAGATTTTTCTTCTTCTTCACCTAACCTCCCTCCCTTTTATTGCCATTGTTATAATCAATAAAAGTTTTTCAATTTTTTTTTTCTTTACTACTTTTTAAATTTTTATTAAATAATTGATAGTAAAAAAAATAAAATTCGCTGAACAAATTTTACAATCTCGGGGATATCAATAATTAACTTATCTCCTTTTTATATTATTTTTGCAATTAAAGTTTTGAAAAAAATGATAACAATAATATTAAAAATGAAGGTTTTGTAGAGACTCAATAAATTTTCTAAAATTCGTAAATAGATGAATTGAAACTCGAATAAATAACCGAATGATACTTCTAATCATCTTGAACTCTATCGGGTTTTACAAAATTGTTTGAAATGTAAAAAAAATGGGGATAAGAACTTGAAATTGAACAGAGTAAAATGAAAATGATAAAGAAAAGTGAGTAAAGTTATGACGGAAATGGTGGCATTGAAAGCGCTAGGGGTCCATCAAATTTACCAAGAAGAAAGAAGAAAAAAAAGAAAAAAAAAAGAAAAAAAAAAAAGAAAAAGAGAGTAAGAAACAAAGTTAAAATAATAAGAAAAAAAAATATTTTATATAAAAAAATTGTAAAAATAAAGTTATAGTCATTTTGGTGGAGTCTTCACGCTTTTTAAGAGAGTGGATACACTCTCTATGTCAGGTGGCCTAAAAATGATGTAATAGTATCATTTAAAATTGTTTAGTGGGGTAATAGAGCCCCCATAAAATTTAGGTGTCTACTTTCAAATGTCGACCAACTTTAGGAGGGTCTTGGTACATTTTGTTTTTTTATTATGTTCGAATTAGTTATCAAGTGATGTGTTCCTTTCTCTGTCAATGATACGTGTGAAATGTGATAGATTTCATCTTTTCTCTTAACAACAAAAGATCTCCCTTTTTGATGTCAGAAACAGTTTCACGTGCATAATATGCCATTGCACATGCATAATATGCCATTGCACATGCATAATATGCCATGCACTTTTTAAAATTTGTTTAAATTATGTTGAATATGATAATTAAATTAACTAATATTTTATTATCTTTGTGGCTTCATATATAGTCTTCAATTTTTTCGAAATAAAATTTTATATTTAAAAACTACATAAAAGTACTATAAATTATAAAAATTAATAGTTTAATTAAATATTTAAATAATATTTAAAATATATATTTTGACTATCTAAATAATAATTAATACAAATAAATTAAAATTTAAACAAATACAATATTTGTTTTCCTTTATTCTTTATTCATCTACCTTTGTTCTTTATTCGTTCACCTTTTATTCCGACTTATCTATATTCTATCTACTATATGAATCTTTAGATGTTGTCCATTGATATATGGTAGCTATTTTTAGATGCCTTACTTTCTATATTATCACATCAAGAAGGGAGTCAGAATTTTAAATTTATAAAAAGTTTTCAAATTTTAGAATGAATAATTTATTGAGTTTTGAATAAATTATTTATTTATGTTAAGTAAATTTTTGAAATATAAATATAATTTCTAGTTTAAAACTATTAAATATTGTTAAATCAGTAAGCAGAATTATAGCTTCATCCTTGACATGAGGGCAATATAAATATAATGGACTTGTGAAAGTATTATTTGGTGTTTGTATAATTCACTATCAAAGCTTTATTTATTGCACTTTATGTGGAAAATATTGAATATGTTATGTTTATTCCAACTTTACTTTCTTGATTTACCTTTTTATTAGTTTCTCATCATGGAACGATATTGGATAGGTACTTTTTGTTCCAAACACTATGGAACCTGGTTGTAGATATGGGGGAAAAAAAGTAGATGCATTTTCTGAATTGTAGCTTTTAAAATAAAAAAGCACATGAAAAATGTTTGTTATCAATAGCTCAAATTAATTCGTGATGATGTATAAAAACTTCATTCAAATCTATATAAAAGGCGTAATTATGACTTGAATATTATAAATTTAATTTACAAGGCTATCACAAGCCATTTAATTTATTTATTGGGTTCAAAATACATGATTTGTACTTATATTATGTGCATTTAATACATATATATATATATATATATATATATATATATATAGTTAAAATTACTGAGTTTAAATGAAACTCGTAAAATATATTATACATCTGCCTACGAAATCAAAGCCAAATTATATGTGTGCCCTATGTATAGAGGAATTTGTACTTTTAGACTTTCAGCTGTTGGTAAATTGTAATATTTAGTCATCATGATATATGAATTAGTATAAATAATTATTAATTAATTAAAATATACACTTTTGATTCTTCTACTTGTGAATCTTGACATATTTACCAAATCATTAGCAATAGTATCATTCAATGATTATAAGATTATGTTAATTAAGCTTGTATTGTTACTCTATAATTAAGGGTAATATAATTTTAAAAATAATCCTACTTACTAAAAATATACATTTTAATTAATTAAAGGTCAAATATATTTAATTGTATATGGTAAGAACCAGTGGCGGAGCCAGAAATTTGACTAAGGGTGTTCAAATTTATAAAGTAATTTTTTTTTTCAATGAGTGAATGCAACGAAAAATTCAAATGGAACTACATATACAAAGGAACATAAACGCAGCGGAATTGAACCCGCAAATTTGTGGTTAACCCATGTTTTTGATATAAAAAGGTACACAAAATGCTTTAGAGTGGAATCGAACTCGCGACGAGAGACTTAAAATGCACACTCTTCTCCACTGAGCTACAACACATGCTCGGTACAAGGGTATTCAAACTGTTAAATATACTCATAAACAAAATATTTTACCTACGTATTCGATATAATTTTCCGGCGAAGGGTGTTCGGCTGACCACCCTTGCTATAGGGTAGCTCCGCCCCTGGTAAGAACCATAGAGCATTTGTTCTTTCTTTGTCCAGGTGCATTGTGGGCTAAGGTATTGCAAAGACAATGCACTATCAGAAGCATGGTTGTAACTATAGTACAAGAAGCCTCTGTTGTTGAGGGGCAAGGCAACGAAAGCTAGTAGACGGTTTAAAGAGCGTGATTTTTTAGTTTAATTAAGTTCAAATTTGTTAAATTAAAAGGTCCCATTTGATTCAATTCATGAATTATACCAAAAATTTAGAAGGCCTCTATCCTATCCATTAGACAATGGACGTTTTTCATTCTGCTTTTTATTTTTTTTATTTTTTGTTTGAAGAAAAAAAAACAGAAGATGCATAGAATGTTCTGTTAGAGAGAAGCCGACTCGCCACTTTAAGAAAGTGTTTTCGAACTAATGCCACATCTTCTACTTCGATAAGGTGGGTGCAAAAGGAAAAAGAGTAATTGCTTAGGAAGGTATCACAATAAAAGCACCAAAGAAAAATCGTTCATCTTATTTGACGTTTTAAATTCTTTCTCAGATAATGATGACATTCTTAGTGTGTGAAGTCGATTCTTGCTTGACTTCTAGGCTTACCAAGCGAGGACTTTGTCGTTTCCTATCAACATGGTGCATCTCTTAGTAGAGTGACGTGAAATATGAAGAGTTAAGCATACTGATGTACAACACATACCATAAAGCTATTGACTGTGCAATTTTGTTTGCCAGAGGGTAGAAGTTAGAGATTGATCACCAAGACCAGAGCTGATATAATCTTATTTTTTTTGTTTTTGTACATAACCTCATTTGTTTTGTGAATAATAAAAGTTTACTTACCAAAACAAAAAAATTACACTTAGCTTCTCAAATCATAATATGGTCAATTCACAAACTGTTATACCTTTCGAAGTAATTTTTTTAAAATACTTTAGATAAGAAAAATCTAAATAATAATTTTAAAAACTTAGAACCCGTTTGGCCATAAAAATAGAAAACGTATTTACTTTGTTTGATATTCACTTTAAAGTTAAAAATAGAGTTGGAGTTGTGTTTAGCCATAGTATTTTCAAAAATATTTTAGACTATTGAGTTGGTGTAGTATTTAAAATAAAGTGAGAGGAAAAATTGAATCCAAAAATAGTGAATACGCCTCAAGAAGTGTTTTTCAAAAAATCAAAAATTGTAAAAATATATTCCGGAATATATTTTTGATTTTCATGACCAAACAAGTATTCTGAAATAAAGTGAAAATGTATTCCGAAATATTGTGAATAATATTTATGGCCAAACGCCTATTTAACGAAATGAGGGGATTTATTCAAGAACAAAAAAAAGGAAGGAGGGGTAATTGTAATTTACAGAAAATATAGTGCCAGGTATGATATTGATTAAAAATCAAGTCTTCCACTTTCCCCCAAAATTTCCAATTCACAGTAAATGGATACTGCTCTGTTTTCTCCTTCTTCCCTCTTCGGCGGCAGTGATAGCAACTCTTCTGGTACTCCTTTATTTTTACTGTTTCCTAACAAAATTCACCAATGATTAGTTAAAAGAGATTTGGGGTTTTTGTTTCTCTGCAGATGAAGAGAACACGGAGACCCAGCAAAATTTTGTGGAGAGGAGGCACCAGTTCCCTCAAATGGTGAGTTTCAAGAAATACCCCCATTGAAATCGTTGGTTTTTGGTGCTCAGCTATTGATTCTGTGTTTTGGGTTCCTAGCAATTGTATAGTATTCCCTTCGTTCCTAAATAAGTGATCATTTTAGATTGAGCACACCCCTTAAGAAATTATAAACGATGTTTTTACTACCTTATTTCTAATTAAATTTTAGTGTACATTTTAATGTGATCCTTTCTAATTAATAGCTTTTGGTTATGTAAACAAGGACAAATTTGGAAGAATATGATCAATTTATTCTTGAAAGCCTAAACGATCACCTATTTTGGAACAAATAAAAAGACTAAATGATCACTTATTTAGGAACGGAGGGAGTAGTTACTCCCTCTAGTTCATAATAATTGAATTTTTGAGTCTTTTTTCAATGTTCAAAATAAGTTAATTGTTTAATGTTCAAGAGAGTTGTTGCAAATTTTTCCCATTTTTTGCCCTTCATTTATATTTGCTAGGTGATAAGTTCAAGAGAGTTAATTGCTCATATTTATGATTTTACAACCCTTTTGAGTAATGACTATCTCTATTTTCAACACTAGTTTGAGAATAACTACAAAGGGCAAAAGTGGAAAGTGGTGTTCAGTTTATGTCTTAAATTTTTTTCTTAATGAGTGTGCATTGCCTCACAAATTTAGTTAATATTGACTAGAGGGAGTATTGATTCATAATTTTTTACCATTTTAAAATTCAAGAGCTAAAAGTAAAGGAGTATCAAACTTTAGACGCTAGTTCTTTTTTATCTGTGGAAATGCCTCTTGCAGTTGGTTTTTTTTTTAATAACTGTGGGTCCGGGCCAGTTTGTGCGCACCTCGACTAATTCCACGGGATTTGCCACCTCCCACGAGCAACAAGTACCAAGTAATTCTGTCCACCATGACGAGAACAGATAGGAAGAAATCACCTAGTGTTTGTCTCTGCAGACCTCATGGTGCTCAACCCACTTCATCAATCTTGGTACTCTTTAGAGAAGGAAAGATGATTCCTTTAGTTGATATTGTCCTTGCTGGAGTGAGATAATACCAGAATTACCTCTTCGAAATCAATTTTTTCAACATTTTAGTATTTGATTGACGCTCCACTTTCTGAAGACTTATTGGTTATGTAGATTAGTTCATGGCATGATTTCTTGAACATGCTGGCAAAATGCACCTATTAACTAATTGTAGATTAATTCATGGCATGATTTTAGTATTTGATTGACGCTCCACTTTCAGAAGATTTATTGGTTGTTGATTGACGCTCATGAAGTTCATGCATACCACACATATCCTAACAGGGACACTGTCATAAAGGTTCATTTTTGCTGTCTTGGGCCATGGCAGAACCAGGAATTTATGTAAGGGTTTTAAAAGTATGCTAGATAAGCAATTGTTGAACCCCTTTTATCAGTACATTAGAATCTTTTCTTGTATCAAGGGGACATAACATTATGTATAACCAAAAATATTCGTTCTGCGCTGTTCGTACAGTGTAATTTTTTGGTGAAGGGGATTCAATTGAACCCCCTTGCCTGAACCTAGCTCTGCCCTTGGTCTTTGGTGAATATTGATGTTTGTACATTTGTTAACTCCCTAATTTCATCTTTTTACTGAGTGCATATTTAAGGACATCGGATGTGCCCTTTTTGTTTTTATTGAAAATTCTAGTTGTATGTTGCTTATTGACTCTAGTTGTAGGTTTGGAACATCATGGTGTCTAGTTACAATGAAATAATAATCTAATGGATCTTTCCAAAATTATCTATAGTTAACTTGGACGATTACATGGAAGAATTTCCTTCCTTCTCTGGAGGCTGGGTGGGGGTTTGGGCTTATACGGCTTTGATATTATATTTTCTGCGCATTGATACCATCTTTAGCTAAATAAATAGTCCGAGATTGTTTTTTTGACCAAAACTCACTTATCAGAAGTTAAGGGGAACCAAATTAGTTGTCTTTTAAATTTATGTAGTTGAGATAGTCTATCCCCTGTAGTTTAACATGTCAGACTTTTGGACTTTGTTTGCTCTCTATCCATAATATAGGACTCATTGTAACAGAGCTAACAAACTCAACTTCTTTTGTACCTATTTTGCTATCATGCATCTTCTTGATGCCATTTATAACACTACTTGGTTTATCAAAAAAAATGGGGAACCAAATTAGGTTTTCAGGATTTATCACAATGCTGTTGTTTCCTTGTTTTTATGCCAAAGTAATTGTCTGAGGGATGTGTGAGTACTGAGTATGTTGTTTATCGCTTTGCTCAGCATGGAAACTAATACATTTTGGCTTTTTCACAGGAGTTGCTCATCCAAGAGTTTTCTTTTCACCAGATGAATGCTAATTTACTTTGGCCTGGGACATTCGCATTTGCAGAATGGCTTGTGCAACATACATCCTGGTTAAGAGGGCGTCGCATCATTGAACTCGGCAGGTAATACCTTAAAACATTTAACAGTATTTTTTCTGCTAAATGGTCTTTAGCTTGTGCCCAATGCACAAGCTGTGCAGAATTTTCTTCAAACTTCAAGGTGCAAGGGAACCTTGCTGCAATTTTGTTGAAATGTTCCTTATAATTTTGAGAAACAAACTTCCATTTCAATTTCAGATAATGTTTCTCGTTAACACATTAGCAATTTTCAGTGACTTATTTTCATCTTTAGCCAATGTTTATAGGAGTGCAATTCCATCTAATATCCTTTCAGAGTTTCAGTTTTATATAATGCTAAACTTTGCGAAGTAATAGAGAACATTAATGAAAGCACTTCTTGATACTAAGAGAATAGTGAACTCCTCTTATATATATCTTCAGTAGCACAATCAAAGATGAAGCAGGATCCCAGCGTGAAAAAACTTCAGTTTGTGAATTGAATAAAATCTACAGTTTGAAGAGTTTTGGTAGAGTTTGGGGCTAAAATTGTCCCTTAACTATTAGAGTAGGTTCATTTTGGTCCTTCAAATATAACTCTGAGCATATTTAGTCCCTTAACTTTACTAAAGTGGAGCACTTTTGATCTCCCTAACAAAATCCGTTTAAAAATAATAGTGTTAAACCCATGTGGCACCCACGTGACTTGTAAAATACAAACTCATAGAGGTTAAGTATTAGCTATTATGAGTATATATTTAATTTTGCACGCTCTTAAACACAATTAAGAAGAAATTCGTACACCCTTCACCAAATTACTAGCTACACCACTGATTTTAAGACCATTTTGTTACTGCAATTAAGAAAATGGTTATTTTTTTCGAGTGGGCAGATTATTGTGTTCTAAAGTATTGTCTTCAAATATAAATAGCTACTACTACATTAATCCTAAAAAATTAAGAAGACAAGAAAGAAAGAAAATGTATATCAATTAAGAAAGAGATAACACTGTCAAATTTACACCGTTAGAAAATTATCCTTTTCGTTAATTTTTAACATTATTATGTTAGGAAGACCAAAAGTGTTTCACTTTAGTAAAGTTAAGGGACTAAATATGCTCAGGATTATATTTGAGGGACCAAAATGAACCTACTCTAATAGTTAAGGGACAATTTTAGCCCCAAACTCAGTTTTGGTACATGCATGTTTTAAAAGTGATATGGGTTCTGATTTGTGAAGTTTGTCTATGTGAGTTGTTTGACCTTTATTAAGATATACTTCCAGATTTATTTTTCATTATTTTCTTTTATTCAGTTGGCAATCTCATTCGTATCTGTCATTTTATCAGCTGAAAGAGTACTATTTATTTGTTGTTATTTCCGTCTTTGGCTCTGGTGTGTATCTAATGTGAAAAGAGGAAATTGCAAGAGGAGAATTAGGTTAATTTATAAACGTCGACCGTTGTCTTTCCTCTTTGTGTTTCGTTCCCTCTGTGACTTGTACGTGGTGGTCCTTGTGCTAACTTTCGAGTTCATCACAGTGGAACTGGAGCTTTGGCCATCTTCTTGAGAAAATCATATCAACTTGATATTACAACGTCGGACTATGATGATCCAGATATTCAAGAGAACATAGCACATAATTGCCAGGCGAATGGCGTTTCACCTGCCCTTCCTCACATAAGGCGTTAGTTGTTTTCCCCATGAAGTCTACTCTTTTGCATTTTTATAACTGCGATGAAAATTTTCACTGGGAGAGAAAACTATCTACCATAAACAAGTAACTTCTGTTCTGATCTACAAGTTATGCTTTCTTGAGAAGACTTTCTAAAAAATAAATTGACATTCCTCTCAGATTCATGGGGAGATGTGTTTCCAATAGCTGATCCTGACTGGGACCTCATCATTGCAAGTGATATCTTACTATGTAAGTAGTTCGCCTCAGGCTTCCTATGATACATTACAAAACATGTTTACTTTAGTATGCTTACTATTTTCTTGCATGTGTAAGCTTGTAATTCTTGTGCGTATCCTCTAATTTTCCCCTTAATTTCTCATTTTTCTTGTTCATTTTCTACTTGCAGATGTGAAACAATACGAGAACTTGGTAAAGACTCTATGCTTTCTCTTGAAATCCTACAAGCCAAAAGTTAATGAAACAGGTTCTGGAACTAGTGAAGAAAAAGGTCAGTATACACTTCTTGTAAAGCTTACCTATTAATCTTAGACAGCACTAATTAACCGGTCTATCAAAACTTATGGCTCAGATATATGTCCATTGCCTCGGCCAGCTTTCTTAATGAGCTGGAGGCGCAGGATAGGGAAAGAAGACGAATCACTCTTTTTCACAGGATGTGAAAAGGCTGGTCTTGAAGTAAACCATTTGGGATCTCGTGTGTACTGCATTAAGCCCAAAGAAACCAGCGCCATTGAAGAAGTATAAGATATGTTGAGTGAATTTTAAGAGCTATGGAACTGAGGTTTAACTTTGTGCTGGCCAACCCCCACCGTGAGGGCACAGGGCTCTAGTATCCTTTGCCATATCTTCATGTGTTATTCTTCCATTAGATGGGGCTCGCACATGTTCTGCAATACTCCTCGTTGATGCACCTCCGGTATGAAAAGTTCTTAATGTTACCTGAATGGGTCGTGTACGAGGATTTTTTCTTTTTCTTTTCGAGACACATCCCATGACGAAATGTAACACCATAGCCTGGTAATGGCTCATTTGATGTTTCTAGGACGTCAGTTGTGTGAAGTACTGTTACTCTGGTGTATCTTAAGCAGACTTTTTCATATTTCATACAGCAGCAATTGTTTCGTGGAATTAATATGTTAATGATCTCTTACAAATTGAATAGAAACAAATAGCCTTTTCAGATCTCTTATTGTCCGAGCTTTTAACTTGGAAGCAGCTCAAATTACATTAACCAAAAGTACTGTCCATTACAAAATCCTTTGAACGAAACCAATAAAATTCACAAAAGCTATTCTTTAGCCTGTTTGTACTTGAAGAATAACCACTATCATATTGTTTTAAATTTCACAAATAAAACTCCGACTGACCCATGGATAACTTATCTTGGTATTATTACCCAACATTGAGATAAACAATACCAATAAAAGTATATCCATTAATTAATTTTATTATTATTACTCATTATAAGTTCATAAACCAAGCGACCCTTTAGGTATAAAATCACAAGGAAAATAAATAAATAAGACAACATAGCCAAGACCCAAGAGTTCCTCACGAGAAAATGGCAAGAATGGTCCTTTTTAAATTTGTCAAAAGTGAGCATTTTTTATTTTTGTCAAATATTTTAACAAGCTTTGTCTATTAACTTTGACAAAAGACATTAGAATTTTTTTATCAAATCCCGGAAATCGCGACATAAAAAATTCCAATAGACACTAAAAATAGACCCAAAAAAAAGAGTAAAAGTTGCACCTCAAAAAGCTACATTTATAAAATAGACAAAAAAAGTATAAATTACAAAAATTGCATCTTCAAAAGTGAATTCCTGCCGGTTCTTTTTTTCTTTTACACAATTCATGTTAAATCTAACATGTAAAATAAAATCCCGAAGGTCTAGTCTAGGAAAAACTCAAATTTTATTGGGTTAGTTTTTTGGTAGAAAAGGCGGTCACAGGAAGAAATGCCCTACCAATAAATAGATTAGTCTACTAACGTTAACAATCTCTTTCTTCATATATGAAACTGTCTGCTTTTATATTCTAAACTATAGTATGAAGAACACAAAAGTACTCACTTTTGATAAAATTAAAGGACTAAAAATGCTACTAAGGGGTCGTTTGACTAATGGGATAAGGTCAGATATCTCATGATTAAATTTGAGATAATATTTATACTTTATTTGATTAAACGAATAAATTTACACCTTCAACTAAATAAAATATAAATTTAATATCAAACTTAATTTCAAATATCAACCTTGTCCCATTTAATTTGGTATTATTTTATTCCACCTCTCAATTAGAATAAATTAATTCAAGGATTAATCCTATTCAGGACTATGATTTCGGAATTACTTTGGTACCGTTTGGCCATGAAAACTTTTCACTTTATTCCGGAAAATTATTTTACTTTATTCCAAAATCAGTATTTGGCCATAAAATTTCAAATGCAACCTCAAGTTGTATTTGAAATTTAGAAAACTGTCAGAATTCAGTTTTCACTTTTTTAATTTTTTATTTTAAAAAATATCCTAATATTTTTATTCTTATAAAATAACCTTATTTAAATTACTCCATATTTCATGTTTAAATCATATTTTATGTTTTTTTAAAAAATACAATTAAATTCTAAATATTTGTTGCAAAAAGTATGATCAAACACAACTTCAATTTCAAATATTATTTTTTTTTTTAATTTTTATGGTCAAACACCCACTTAATCTGCAAACGAAAAGATTAAGGTTCAAACCTACCTCCAAACCAAATACTCTACGAAGGACCCATATTTGTTATTTTATCCCATTCTGGCAGCCGTTCGTTTACATTATCTACAACACAAGCCTTTGGAAGTTGGAAGTCAACTCCCTCCAATTTCAAACTCCAAATCCAAAAACTTGCCAGAAAAGAAAGAGCCCCTTTTGCCTTCACAAAAATGGCGTTATCACTCCATATCCAACAAATCTTCTTTTCACGATTTTCCTCCCAACCAAAATCCCTCAATTTACCAACAACACCGTCAATTCATCCACTCGCCTTTGCTCAAAACGCCGCCGTTAGCAACATTGACAGTAGTGATATCACCGCCATTGATGCTTCTTTGACTGAGGAAGCTCATTTGCCTCGAGAACTAAGGAGAGAACTGATGCCGAAACATGTTGCAGTGATAATGGACGGGAATAGAAGGTGGGCTAAAATGAGAGGGTTTCCGGTTGCATTAGGTTATGAAAAGGGTATTCGAGCTGTTAGGAAGATTATTGAGCTGTGTGGAAATTGGGGAATTAGGGTTCTTACTTTGTTTGCTTTTTCATCTGATAATTGGTTACGTCCTAAGGTAAAGTCTATGAGTTCCTTTTTTTATTAATTTTTAAGGTGTTGGGTAATTTGTTTGTGTTTGCTGGTGTTGATTTTTTTTTTTTTACTTTTGTGTTATAGATGGAAGTTGATTTATTGATGGGATTCTTCGAAAGAGCATTGAAAGATCAACTTGAAGATTTTGCCAGGTAAAGTTTCTATCAGTTGACCAATGTACTTATTTTTCTCTAACAGTGGAGGATTCACAAAACTTTTTACGGGTTTGGCAGAACCCAATAGCTTTGGCCCAAATCTTGTATTTATGTTGAGAAAAGAGTTATGACTTCGGAATCCATAAACTTAAAATCCTGAATCAGCCTCTGTTTTCTAAATGTTTGTAGTATTTTATTTATCGGTGTGGTTGTCTTTTGTCAACACGCACGAACAATGCGTTTGTTAATGCTGTCATAGGACGTGTAACGGAAACTAATCTAAATAGATATTTCTGCATTATAATTCATACAATGTCCGGTTTGCGACATAAAACCTTGATTACCAGCGTAATCTTGCATAACTAATACGTTTGCTTCTGGTATTTTAAATATCTATGCAAGAAATGCAGTGCTTTTTTATTTTATGCCGTGATAGAATGTGCAAGAAATATTATAGCAATACCCAGAAAAATGTATCTAAAGACGAAAAATGCTCTTAAAGCAGACAATTCCGACATAACAATCTCCACATTACTTTTCACTGCCTAACAATCCCTATATTATTATTCCATTGCATAACATCATTGTTTTGTTATAACTAGTCCGTCAACTAAATGACCGCTTTGTACACAGCGTGGTTTATAAGGCTATGTCTTTGGTAATTCTTGTTGTGTGCTATACTACAATTTTTGTAGTATTGCCTCACAAGTAGCCAGAAGCCTAATCTTATTACTTCGCTAAGATCATTAATCAGTTGAAATTACTGTCAAGACGAATGCTTAACGTGTTAAGGCTGGTTGATCGATAACTTTGACTTAAGAGGCTCATTATGATTATTGGTACCAATTCTGTTTTGCACTGCCAATATGTACATATTTGCATATCCTCTCCTCTTTTTCTTCTTAAAGCTTCAACTTTAAGGTATTATGTTTGATTCTGTATGGTGAGTTCCCTTAATACGCTTTAATTGGATTTCTACAGAGCAGGTATTCGAATGTCTATAATTGGAGACTCTAGTAAGCTCCCCAAGCCATTGCAGGACTTAATAAATAAAGCTGAAAAGACTACAAAGGAAAATTCACGACTTCACGTCGTTGTTGCAATTAACTATAGTGGACAGCATGATGTTGTACAAGCTTGTCAAACCATTGCTCAAAAAGTGAAGGATGGCATTATCGAACCCAAAGACATTAATAGTTTCCTAATAGAGCAGGAGTTACAAACAAATTGTATTGATTTCCCGTGTCCTGATTTACTTATAAGGACTAGTGGGGAGCTAAGACTTAGCAATTTCTTACTCTGGCAGTTGGCCTATTCTGAACTGTTCTTTTCACATTCACATTGGCCTGATTTTGGAGAAGCTGAATTTTTGGAGGCTTTGTGTTCCTTTCAACAAAGGCAGAGGCGCTACGGTAGACATAGCTCATAGCTTTATGCCATGAACTATTGGATTAATTGTGAGGCTGAGAAAACCTTTTTGAGATCATTGAAGGTCGACAAGTTTGAGGTGCTTAAGAGCTATGTTGCTCTGATCCTTTTTGGAGGATCCAACACGGGTGCAGCAGCGTTAGGTTACACTTCTCTCATGATCCTGCAAATGGACAACCGTGAGACATTTCATCTAGTAGCCAATTAGAGCTCTATCTTGTCTCCAATAAGCACATGACGCACGATGACTTGCTTCTAAGGTGGTAAATACGGTATCTCAGACACCTGACCGGTGGCTGCGAAGCATCTGGGATGGTCACAAACAATTGGTATAGACTGGAAATGAGGGAAGATGAGCTACTTCATATCATCTTTTCTTAGTTTATGTCTAATTTCCTTTTACATTTCCTCAACTTGCTGAAAGTTGCAATTACCTGATGCCACTCTGATGCATTTTATGTCCTAGTTTGAGCAAGTGATACATGTAATAGTGCATATAGAGTTTAATGATGGCTCGGTTGGATCGGCTTTCCTCTAAAAAGGAAACCAAACCAATTAAGTCGATTTTTCAAATGCTGAATCAAACCAAACTAATTAAATCGATTTTTTATCGCTTTTTCTTCAAATATATGACATGCTTTCAAGTACATATTGGATTCGACTATATTTCCAGTATAACACTACCTAATCAATTAAGTACTCCCTCGTTCCGTTTTACTTGTCACATTTCGTTTTCAAAAATCAAACTGCATGAGTATAGATCAACATTTTAACATGTAATCTTTTTTATCATATTAATATGAGAAAAATTGCAACTTGTATTTTTCATATAGTTTTCGAATATCTAAATTTTAAATTTAAAAAGTTGAATTATTCTAATTCAATTTAGCTTCAAAAATTTGTCAAAGTGACTCTTGTAAAGCGAAATGTGACAAATAAAAAGGAACAAAGGGAGTACCATTTAAGTAAAGAAGAAATTATACATGCAATCGAGTTATATATGTAGCCTATTCGACAAAATCTTATGCATTATTGAAGAATTTAGATATTTCAAGGAACTTAATAAAATTTCTTACAATGAATTTTTTTTTTTGTAAAATTAAGAGTTCTGGATTTACTAAGATATTGTGCCGATATTAAATTAAACAATGATGGATAATTAAAGGATTCAAAAATAAGTTATTTTAAACATGAAATCTTTTCTGGAATTATCAACTAAAGGCTGCAAATCAAACTAGGAAGTAAAGACAAATAATTGGATAACTATAAAGGCAAACACATAAATTATGAATCAAGAGTGTAAAAGATTAATATGTACATAATATGCAATTATAATTTTTAATAAATATTTATAAAGTCGGTTTGATTAGATTTTTTCACTAATTGTTTTTGCTTAAAATTAAACTAAATAAAATTTTATCGATATTTAAAATTAAAAATCAATACTAAATCAAAGCAAAACGTATGGATTTTTTATTCGATTTAATTCAATTTTTCGATTTCGGGTGAACACCCTAGATGATAGCTGTTAAACGTGTTTTATCTGGCGTGCTAGAATTTGATACGTATTAAATTGCTTGTAGAATTCAAATAGGATAGTTTAGAAAAAGTAGGCCTAAGTTTTGTTTTATACTCGTATCTATTTTTTAGTAGCCACACGTTGTGTAGAAATTCGAGGATTTCTTCTTGGAACAGCAACAGCAACTTGGTTGAAAGCAATAGGGGATTAGTTTCTATTGTTTTGAAAAGTATAGTGGATAGGATTGCTTTCTATTAATTAGAGATTTCGGTTGTAAGTCCTAAGTATGAAAAAATTCTTAATAGGGAATACTACTCTCGAATAGTCCCTATCCATCGCGAACCCGGGCAACTTGGTTGAAAGCAATAAGGAATTATTTTTTATTGTTCTGAAAACACTAAACAATCACCAACGAATGAGGTTGTGCTTCTCTTAATTATAAGTCTCGATTTGAATCCTGGATATGAAAAAATTCTTAGTAGAGAGCACTACTCATGAATGGACCCTACCCAACGCGAATTCAAATTGTGTAAAATTAGGTATTGGGCCTAACTTATATCTCAAAAGCTAGCACAAAGAAAGGAGAATTGCTCCATTCACCAAGATATTTCAATACGAGTATCAAACACCAGATTAAACACCAAGAAAGAAAGAGGAAGCACTAAACAGATATTTCCATTGCAGTTGTTTGACTAATCAATATAATGGGCTTCATTCCAATTTTGTCACCTTCTTTTTCCAGCACCTTCGGATTTGCTTTTAAATATGAACTAGTTTCTAAAGAGTGCACGTTGAAACTAATAATATTAAAAAATTATGTTAGAGATACTTACATAAATTTTTTATAAAAAAAAACTGCAAATTCCTTAAAAAGGAATTACATAACAAGATAATGAATTTGAAAATGCATACAATATTATATTTTTCAATCTCTGTGTTTTTTTTTACTAGATAGTAGAAAAGAAATACTACTTCTCATTAATATAGAAGTCAAAACTCAAACTATATGAAGTTAATTTAGCTTCAATTAGTGATGAAGACGGCAAAAGATATTCGCCATGAAAAATAATACACAAGTTTAAGACATTTCGTAATTATTTATTATATATGAAGAAATTGCAAGCTTTTTTTAGTGAAAATTCAAAAAGATATTAGTTGCAAAGTAATTTATAAACAAAGAATAACGCTATAATTCAAGGACCGAACTTGTTATTATCTTTAAAAAGTTGCTTTCGTTATCATTGTATATAAGATTAAGGATATTCACACAAATTGAGTAATTTTAATATTAGGGAAAATGAGGTAATTGATACATGAAATAGAAAAACAATGAAGTACGTAAATAACTAAAATACAAACTTGTCAATTTGTAGTTTTAACCTTTCTTGGATTAGCACAACACAAGTCTTCGAAGTCATCTCCTCCGGGAAATCTCAGTAGCTCAGATAATTTTCTATCTGAACTTTCAATTAGTTGGCGAGGGTTCGATTTCTTAGCTTGTAATTTCTTCTCTCTACACACAATTCTTTTGGGGAAAAGGGACAAATATACCTCTCAAATTTACGATTTAGAGTAATATATTCCTCGTTAAAAAAGCGATGCATATATACTCATGTCGTCTAACAAATGGTGCATATTTACCTTTTCGATAACATACTCCTAAAATTGTTTTTTTTTTTAAATTTCTCAAACCTCACTTCGTGGGACTATACTGAGTATGTTATTGTAATTTCAAAAATGTCACTTAGCTTTAAAAAATTACTCCATTCATTTTTTATCCTTCCAAATCTGACCTAGACTTGAGTGAAATGAAAAAAAATTTAATCCCTCTTTTAATTTAGTCATAAAATGAGTTTGGATAGCATACGAATAAAAAAGAGATTGGATTTTTTTTTAGTTGGATTGAATTTGAGTAGACATGGACATAGATAGGAAGGTGTGGAGGATGCGAATTAGGGTAGAAGGTTAGCAGGTAGGATTGCGTTTATGCTAGTAGGTGTTGTCCGTACTAGTAGTCTTAGTGCTACACTTGTAGTTTCTTGTTCTTGGATTTCTCGTAGTATTATTTTGTGGTATTGTTCCTCTGTACTATTTGTTATTTTGTTACTACCTATTGTCTCTTGTACTTCTATTATGTCTTTTTCTAGATTATTTTTGTCTCGAGCCGGAGGTCTATCGAAAACAACCTCTCTACCTCATCTTTGAGGTAGAGGTACGAACTGCGTACACTCTACCCTTCCCAGACCCCACATTGTGAGAATACGCTGAGTATATTGTTGTTGTTGTTGGATTGGATTTGAGTAGAGTCTGAATGGCTAAAGAAATTGGGTGAATTAATTTTTGAAAGCCAAACAACATTTTTGAAACTAAAAAACCAATTTTAGTTTTTTTTTTTTAAAATCAACTCTTTAACAAAAAGGGAAAATATATACTATTTATTAGATAATAAGGGTATATATGTATTATTTATTAAATGATAAGGGTATATATACACAATTTGTTAAACAAAAAGTATATATGCTCTAAATTGCAAAGTTAAAGAGATTTATTTATTTATTTTATTTGTTTATTTATTTTTAAAGGAAATATCTCCCTCCAAACTCCAAATCTATAAATTGGCGTGAAAAGAGCCCTTTTTGCCTTGAAATAAAATGGCCTTCTCACTCCCCCTCCAACAAATCTTCCTTTCGCCCTCTAGATTTTGCTCCCATTCAAAATCAACAAACCCTAAAATCTCCTCCAATTTAACAAAAAAACGGTTGTCGGTTCATCCACTCGCCGCCAAGAGTTCAATTAATGCTTCGGCGGAGGAGGAGGAAGTGTCGTCGTTGCCTCCACAACTCCGGCGAGAACTGATGCCGAAACACGTTGCAGTGATAATGGACGGGAGTAGAAGGTGGGCTAAAATGAGAGGATTGCCGATTGTGTTAGGTTACGGAGCCGGTATTCGAGCTTTTAGGAACCTTGTTGAGCTATGCTGCAATTGGGGAATTACTGCTCTTACTGTATTTGCCTTGTCCTCTGAAAATTGGTCCCGTCCAAAAGTAAACTCTATAACTTCCATTTTTAAAGTGATAGTTGGTTTTTTTTTTTTTGTGTGTTTGTAATGCATTGTTGATCTTTTTTCTTTTGTGTTGTATATGTTATAGATGGAAGTTGACCTTTTGATGCTCTTGTTCGAAAGAACAGTGAAAAATGAAATTGAAGATCTTGCCAGGTAAATGGTAGGGTAGATATCAATTACCATATGATGTTGTGATCTGTGTAATTGATTAACGAAGGGAATTGCTTGTACTTTCTTTTGAATATTTCTGCATCTGTAAGGTGTTAGCATGATATAATTGAGATGTTTCTTGAAAAGTCAGAGTTCCAATTCTCTATTATATGAGTATATGTAAGTCAAAGTCGAACAAATTGTGGTTATCGATTTACCGTACCGTACAATAACGAAATCCAACTTAAAAGTGGCGAACCGTACTGAATTAATTTGGTATGGTAATGATACAGTATTTTTAAAAAATCGAAAACTGGAATTATCAAACTGAAGTTTTCAATACCATACCATGTCCACCCTACCGTATCAGTTTGCCAACATACTTATGTTTCTCTAACTGGTGCGGAATTACCTAACCTTTTACGGGTTTAGTGGAACCCAATAGCTTTGACCCAAATCTTCTATTTGTGTTAAGAAGTCTATGTATAGATAATCTATCTCGAACATAGTAAACAAAAGAGCTATGACTTCGGAACTTATAAACTTGAAATTCTGAAGGCACCTCTTTTCTTAAATGTTTGTAGTATTTTCTATATCGGTTCATGGTCGTCTTTTGTCAACACCTACGAACAGTGTGTTAGTTAATGCGCTCCCTAGGGCCGCATAAGGGAAACTAATCCCAAAATACATTTCTGCATTATAACTCATACAAAGTTTGATTTGCAACATAAAACTTTGGATTACTAGTGTAATCTTGCATAACTAATACGTTTGCTTCCGGTGTACAATTCTACTTAACAAATGCAGCGTTTTTCGTTTTTGTTTTATGATTTATAGAACGAGGAACAATCAAAAAATATTAGCAATAGCCAGTTAAGTCATAAGAGTATCTAAAGACAAAAATGTTCTTAAAGCAGACAATTCCCATATAAAAATCTCTGCATTACTTTTCATCGCATAACAATCCCTATATTATTATTTCAGTGAATAACATCATTGTATTGTAGTTTTATATAACTAGTCCGTCAACCAAATGGCCACTTAGTACACAACGTGGTTTATAAGGCTATAGCTTTAGTAATTCTTATTGTGTGGTATACTACAGTTTTGTAGTATTGCCTCACAAGTCATAAGTAGCCAAAAGCCCGATAGTAGTGCTTTGGTAAGATCATTAATTAGTTGAAATTGCTGTCATGATGAATGTTTAACGTGTTAAGACTGATTGATAGAAAACTTTGACTTTTATTAATGTAATTGCTTTGCTAAGATCGTTAATTAGCTGAAATTACTGTCGAGATGAATTCTTAACATGATAAGATTGGTTAATTGACAACTTACGAGGTTCATTATGTTTATAACTGCAACTTCATTGGTACCAATTTTTATTTGCACTGCCAAAATATACATATTTGCATAACCTCTCCCCTTTTCCTTCTTAGAGCTTTAACTTTGAGGTATGATGATTGACTCTGTATAGTCTAAGGAGTTCCCTTATATGCTTCACTGGATTTATACAGAGCAGGGATTCGATTGTCTATAATTGGAGACTCCAGTAAGCTCCCCAAGTCATTGCAGGACTTAGTAGATAAAGTGGTAAAGGCTACTAAGGAAAATTCCAAACTTCACCTCCTTGTTGCAGTTAACTATAGTGGACAGTATGATGTTGTACAAGCTTGTCAAACCATTGCTCAAAAAGTGAAGGATGGCAATATTGAACCCGATGACATTAATAGTTTCCTAGTAGAGCAGGAATTACAAACAAACTGTACTGATTTCCCATGTCCTGATTTACTTATAAGGACTAGTGGGGAGCTAAGACTTAGCAATTTCTTACTCTGGCAGTTGGCCTACACTGAACTCTTCTTTTCTCATTCACAATGGCCTGATTTTGGAGAAGCTGAACTTTTGGAGGCTTTATGTTCCTTTCAGCAACGGCAGAGGCGCTACGGTAGACACAGTTCCTAGCTTTATTCCATCAACTTTTGGATTAATTGTGAGGCTGAACAAGCCTTATTAAGATGGTTGAAGGTCAGTTCTTATGAGAAACAAGTTTGGGGTATGTTACAGAATGGTATAGACTTTATTCTTAGTAATGTACATAGCCATATTTCGGCAGCGGCGTATTTAGGTGGAGGCTATGGGTTCACGTGAACCCCCCATGCTCCTCCTCTCCCTAGACCATATATAGAAATGTCATATTTATACAAAATTACTTCAATATATATGTGTGCACCCAAGCTCAAAGTGTCCTATGTAGAGATGGCAATGGGGCGGTGTGGGGCGGGGGCGGATGAACGCGTGGCGGGGCTGAGGCGGTGCGGGTTTAGCAGTATTTCAAAATTTTCAAAGCGGTTGCGGGGCGGTTGCGGGTTAGGTTTTTTGGCTAATTCAAAGCGGTGATTAATCATGCATTGCCTTCCTCGTTATTTCAAATTGACTGGAATCAGTTTTAAGGATATTGTTAAGCTAATTAATTTTAATAATAGCTTAAACTCAATTCAGATTTAAGAAAATATCATAAAAAGCTACAATGGTCAAATAACATCTTCGATACTGTCCAAAACTATTCCGGAACAATAAAGTAATTAATGATATATCAACTAAAATGCCAAGGTTGAGTAATATAAATTATTTGAATTAACAGAAAGTCATATGATAAAATTACAAAAAGAACATCTGCAGAAACTAATGGATGATATTGTAAAACCAAATTACTTTCAAAATTACCCCAGATTTCAAAAGAAAATAAAAGACAGATTATAGAACAAGTTATTAAATATTTCTCCTGTTGTGATGTGATGAAAACTGTTCAATAAACAAGAAGATCATCTGACATAAGAAAAATGGGTTGAATCTGTATCATCCCATAAGCAGTATATAAGTAATTAAATGTATATTCAAAGCGGTTGTGGGGCGGGCAGGTTTGTGCGGGGGTTGTGCGGGGGTTGTGCGGGGCGGGTTAAAATAGGAAACTTTGCAGTGCGGGGCGGGTTGAAATTTTTGCGGGTTAAGACTGAACCCACCCCGCCCCATTGCCATCCCTAGTCCTCAACAACAACATACCCAGTATATTCCCACAAAGTGGGGTCTGAGGAGGGTAAGATGTACGCAGACCATACCTTTACCCCAGAATGAAGTAAAGAGGCTGTTTTCGATAGACCCTCGGCTCAAAGCAATCCAAGAGATAAAACCAATAAACAAAACAACAGATAAACACAAAACTATACTACAACAAAATAATATAAAAATCTAACTACACAAGGCACTAGCAAGTAGCCGGCGCAGAAGAAACAAAATCTACAAGCGTAGCCTTTCAACTACTAAAAAGACAACAAAACCCCGCACTCCTCCCTACAAAGAAACCAACCAACCTACTAACCTACTACCCTAATTTGAGCCCTCCACACCTTCCTATCTAAGGTCATGTCCTCGGTAAGCTGCAAATGCACCAAATCCCGCCTAATCACCTCTCTCCAATATTTCTTCGGTCTAGCACGACCTCTCGTGGACCCATCCATAACCAGCCTCTCACACCGCCGCATAGGGGCCTCTGTGCCTCTCCTCATCACATGCCCAAACCATCGCAACCTTGCTCAACTGATCCCAACATTTTCGGGTTTCGACATAGAATAAGATATTTATGTGAGAATCATTAAATTTGTAAAACAATTTAATTTTGAACCCATAATTTCAAAAGTGTAATGAGTTAATGGTAAGAACTACGTCAAATTAATGTAAGTTCTAGATCCGCCTTTTCATTATAGTACACCCATCCTTTTATTATCCTGAATCCGCCTCTATATTTAGGTGGCGGATTTCATTGGAATCCTTCTTTATTTCTTTTCTTACTCAGCATCTAATGTACTGTATTTATACATTGCTTATCTAGTGGAATAAGACAAGTCCTTCCATTCGATTACATGGTATCATAGCGTATAGGCTCATCTTGTTTTGATTCTATTTCATACAGTGGTTCAGATCTTTAAACAGATCATTGGGCACCTGGATTGAAGTGATGTTGAGATATTACTATAGGTGAACTTGATTCATGTCAATAAGCTAAGGAGAGTAGTCAACGAAAAACTTATATGGCCTGGATTTTTCTGAGAATAGTAAGAAAACCTTTTGCGGTCTGGATTTTTCTTGTCCATTGGGATGCACGTTTCTCATGACCCTGCAAATAGACAGCCGCTAGACATTTCATCTAGTAGCCAATTAGAGCTCTATCTCTTATCCAACAAGCACATGAGGCAAGATGACTTGCTGCAAAGGTTGTAAATACGATATCTCAGACACCTGACCACGAAGCATCTTGGATGGTCACAAACAACTGGTATAGACTGGAAATGAGGGAATAGAAGCTACTTTTTATCATTTTTTTCTTATGTTCAGTCTAATTCCCTTTTACATTTTCCTCAACTTACCGAAAGTTGCAATAACTTGATGCCACTATGATGCATTTGATGTCCTAGTTTGAGCAAGTGATACATGTAATGGTATATACCGTGTAACGATGGTTGATTGGTAGAAGAGAGGATCTTTTCTCTGTTTATAACCAGAGGCTGATCCAGGATTTAAACCTGATGAGTTCAATCTCTAATGTTTAGACTTAACTCATTGTACTTTTGAAATTGGGTTCAGAATTTTATGTTTGTTGGATTTTTAGTGGATTGTCGCACTTACTATATTGGTCCGACTCTTCAAAATACGGACGTGTTTGTGTCGTATCCTCCAAAAGCTTGCTTTCTTGCACAAGCCTTATAACTCAGGTAGCAAGAAACATCATAACTTTTTTGAAGCTTGGGCATCTGGCCATTCCGTTTTTATTGCTTACCTGAATACTGATTGTGTTACACCATCCACTCGGCCCACATTTTTGTTTTTTGGCATTATGAAAACATTTTGTGTTGCAAACTGTAGCCTGAAGGAAGTTCCAAGCCTTGAAGTTGTTAAGAATGTTTCCAGTTACACGTTGAAGACCAATTAGTGTTGATGTGATTTGATTATTTGTTACCTTGTGAGATTTCTTTAGTTAAACCAGCTACTAAAAGGGAATCTTGATACGCACGAAAATTAAGATTCCATACGAAATAGAACCACTAAATTAGTATCCTTTAGGGGTGGCAAATGGACTGTTTGGGCGAACTTAGGTGGGTCAAAATGGCCTGAATCATTAAATGAGTCATTGCCTAACCCGCCCAACTAGGCCCAACTAGACCCAACTTTTGTTCTTTCTTTCTCGGATGTACCAATAACTATTCTCGATCAAATATTTACAAACAAGTTTTCATACATATTACATATCACAAAAAGTTAAAAATTTATCTAATTTTACAATAACAATTTTTTGTGTCTTATGTTTGCTTGCTACAGACTTTACAAACTTGAAGTGGAGTGCAGCTAGGAGTGGAGTCTGGCAGGAGAAACTTACAAGTCATTTCACCCAATGTTGAGGCTTGGTTAACTAATGTTAATATGACTACTGCAGATGTGGCAGGTGTAATGCAAGGTAGAATTGAGGTTGAAAGGGGTTGCTTCTGTGGTTGGTGTCCAAACTTGAAGTCATGATACTTGCTGAGCAGGAGAGCTAAGAGAATTGCACTGGATGTGATCGGTCTTCAAACAGAAGGAAAAGATGATGCCGTTTTCTCCTATCCTGCACCACCTGCAGTCGAAATTGAAGCTATACCTAGTAATAGTGATGAGGAGTTTGAATCTAGAAATTTGAAAAAGGAAGAGGTCATGGAAGCTTTGAGAGATGAGTATGTTATTATAATTGGGATATATGGTATGGGTGGTGTTGGAAAGACAACACTGGTTGAGAAAATCAGACAAAGGGTGAAACAAGAAAGGTTGCTCGATGAGATTGTCACTCATGGCAACTGTCACTCAGAAACCAGACTTGCAAAGAATTCAGGGTGAGATCGCAGGAGGAATGAGTTTGAGATTAGAAGGGGACAATTTGTGGAGTCGTGGATTTCAGCTGCGTTCAAGATTAATGGATCAGGACCATGTCATCCTTTTAATCTTGGATGATGTTTGGGAGGCTCTTGATCTAAAGAGACTAGGAATCCCCAGTGGTAGCAACCACAACCATCGGTGCAAGTGACACTGACAACGCATCTCCAAAATGTTTGTGAAACAATTGAGGCTCAAAAGATCATGGAAGTTGGGACCCTATATGAAAATGAGGCATGGATTCTTTTTAGGCAAAAAATTGGTAATTCGGTTAATAATCTTTCTTACACAGCAAAAGATGTTGCGAAAGAATGCAAAGAATTGCCGCTTGCAGTTATTGCGATTGCAGGATCGATAATGTGTAAAAGTAAGCTTTCATGCCCTTAAACAATTATAAAGATCTGCATCAAAAAATATCCCAGGAATGCACACAAAAGTTTATCGATCTCTGAAGCTAAGCTATGATAATTTGGAAAATGATGATGTTAGGTACCTCTTTTTGCTTTGTTCCTTTTTATTGGAAGATAATAATAATTGTCATGAAGAATTACTTCGATATGGAATAGCGTTTGGCATCTTTTCAGAAATTGAAAATTTAGAAGAAGCAAGAAAAAGGGTGTCATCTACTAGAAACATTGAAAGATTGTTACTTGTTATCCCAAGGCTCCCTCGGAGGTTATGTCAAAATGCATGATGTGGTTCGTGACGTGTCTATATCAACTGCATCTGTGGGCAAGCACATCTTTATGGTTAGTCATGATGTAAACTTTAAAGAGTTTCCAAGAAGAACTTCTTACGAGCAATACACTCACATTTCAATGGTAGCAAAAAGATTTGATGAGCTTCATAAAGCAAGATTTTGCCCAAGACTTGAGTTTATAATGTTAACACTCTTTGAAAAGCCATTCAAATTACAGGATAACTTTTTTGTTGGAATGAGTAAACTCAATGTCTTAAGTCTAAGGGGAGCCAGATATTTGTACCACATTCCGCTTTTCCTAGCACCGGTTAGGTGGTTGTCTAATCTGAAGATGCTATTTCTGATTTAAGGTTGGATGACATATCCTATATTGGCAAACTTGTCACTGTAGAAATTCTCAGCATTAGAGAATCTCATTTGAACTAGTTGTATTATTATAGTTGCTTTTGATATCTATCATCATTTGTTGTTTATTGTGTTTTGATTATTGCACTATTCTGTGTTGTTCTTGTTCCTTTCTTGTAGGCATTGCACTGCTTCCCTTGTTAGTTGTTATGTTTTCTTCACCGTTTCCTTCTTCTTTGTACTTGGATTTGCTGCACTTGAGCTAAGGGTCTTTCGAAAACAGCCTCTCTACCTCCACGAGGTAGTGGTAAGGTCCGCGTACACTCTACTCTTCCCAAACTCCACTTGTGGAATTTCACTGAGTATGTTGTTGTTGTTGCCCGTGGAGATACGAAAATTGACCAATCTAATTATGTTAAGAGTTCTGGAATAAGGAAGTAGCACTTAATAGGATTTCACCAGGAGTCCTATCAAGGAGATCTTTCGGAGGACACATATCAAACTGGAAGGGAAGATGGTCCAAGTAATCAAGTTCCCCAATTGACAATCATGTGATAAATGGAGAATCTAGTTATGGAAAATTGAGAATTAGAGGATGGAGGGGTATATTTGGACTAAAAGTATAACGAGGGGTATATTTAAACTATTTCTAATAGTACAAGGGTATATTTAGATCCAAAGTATAACGAAAAGGGTATATTTGGACTCAAAGTATAACGAAGGGTATATTTAAACCATTTTTAATAATACAAGGGTGTATTTGGCCTTTCTCCGCTTAGTAAATGAATATGTAATATAAAATAATTATTTATAATAAGGTGTACAACTAATATAAGACGGATGGAGTCGTTCCTTAAAAACCATGAAGTTAATATAGATAGGTTAGTTGCCCAAGAAATGGATTGTTCATTATTTCACGGATGCTGAATTAAGTTGAATGTTTCTCTAAATTAAGAAGTTGGTTGTTATGTCATTGTCATACACAACCAATCATATTTGGTCCTACTACTAATTAATTGATAGTATTATCCATTATTAAAATAGATGTAATTAGTTTTAAAAGAATGATGCTATACATCATTGGTTATATATATTCCTTTAATTTTTTCCACCTTAAGGGTGATGCTTATCTCAATGATATTGTTGCTTCTGGATTCGAGAAGAGCAAAAAATAGAATATGCAGTGTAATCAAGTTGACAATATTTTTATCATGGACCACCAAATAAAAAAGAATTGGGAGTATCATAAAGGAAAAAAATATGTGACAAAACAATCCAAGGCCTTATATTCATTCGAAATAGTGGTAGTTTAAGAAAAATACATAGTATACCGATAGTTTAGGGGTTTCATACTAATTCATAGTAGATATGTGCGAATATACTTATTATCCGTGCTAATATAGCTAGGTAGAGATATTGTATAAATGAGGATACACTTATTAAGCTTGTGAATACAATGTATTTTGCTATAGTCACGGGCGCGGATTATTGTATTTTTTGTTACAGAAATATTGCATACACGAAGATACAATTATTATGCCCCTGGAAACTGTGTATTCTGCTGCATTTTGAAACTCACACTTTCAATAGTTTGGGTATGAACTCAAAAAAGATGATAGTTTAGGTGTATTTTTGATACTTCACTCTTAAATAAAATATCGCTATTTTTGGTAAATTTGTGCAAATAACGCTATTTATGAAATTTTGCCTCTTTTATTTGTACAAACAGGCCGTATATGTTTTATATTTGAAAATTACTTAATCGTATTGATCTTAGGATTTGACTTGTTAGAACATATTTGATAAAAAAATTACTTTTGTATGTGTAAAGAGAATATGATAAAAATATACGTGAAACTAGTCTATCACTTCTCATTTAGTTATTGATTAAAAAATATTTTTGTTACTTTATATATATTTAATTTATGCACCAAATATTTTTCTTATTTTGTATACTTATATGGTATTTTATCTGGAATTCAATGGCCCGATAGATAAGTAAGTCTTTTTTTTTTGAATAAATATTTGATAATTCAAAATTTATTTGACATGATTAATTCGAATTCTTCTAAGTAGAGCCATTGGAAATGCCCCTGCCAGGTGCATCTTTATTCTCATGGCAGAAGCCTAAAAATTTCTTATTAAAAATGGAAGAATCTTTTACATCGCACAATATTATGGTTAATTAATTATCTATAAGTAGATCAATAAATAGAGAGACTTAAATTAATAGACAATAATATCTATGAAAATGATCAATCCTTTTTTAGTCCTTTTCATGAAGAACGTGTCTGAAGTCATAGTTAAGAATCCAATAAAGAGGAACTTAATTAAATACAACCAGTTTATATATATGAAAGTTAATTATTTCAATTTTTTCTGTTTTAGTTTCAATTTTTATTTTGATAAATTGGAAAGGAAAAAGATTTTCCATACAACTTGCCACATGTTTTAATATTAGGAATTTAATTTGAAAAAAAAAAAAATGCTTACTGGTTATGTAAATTACAGCTAAATCTAGAATGATGAGCCAAACAAGAAATTAATTTTAAAAAAATGAGATAGACAACGATTGTGGTGGAGTGGTAAGTATTTCTTACTAGAGGTTTCGGGCTCAAATTTCCCTGGGTGCAAAATCAACTTTTGTTAGAGAGCATTTTATTGGAATTTCACGACGCGAATCTAAATTTAGTCAAGCTCTAATATGAATACTAAATACCGGGTGAAAAATAAAAGCAAATGCACAACTTCATTTTGGAAGTTATGACACTAAAAGTTGTAAAGTTGGTCGTCCTCGATGTTTCTGCCTTCCCTTTCAATAACATACCCATGCGACCTCCTTTTCAATCACTAAGAAAAAAAATGGACCAATCAAAGCGCTATCTAAGTATACCTTCGTTTGTTATTTTTCCGACCCCTATAAGGTGTCACAACCAGAATTTTATTTTTGTCTAAATTGTGGTGTAAATGGCCCTATCAAAATTTCAGTAGAAAAATGAATTCGTCTCAAATCAAAAGAAGAAGACTTCGCACCTTCAACTAATTCAAGTAATTCAGTCAGTAGGAAAGTCATATCACTGAACATTGGATTATATACAACCTCGTGAACATTACAACCAATCAATCGAGAGTCTTTCATATATTTAGAAACTTTCTATTTATTCTCGAACGAAGGAAAGGAAGAAGCAAAAGCTTTCGCATGTAGTCACTCACATTATCTGTACTTTACCTAAGCATGTTAGTGCAGCTCAGCTAGCAATGCCTCTCTCCTTGCCCGCCCCATCCGCTCTTAGTCAGCTAACCAAGAATCACAGGAATTTGCCCCTCCCTTCTGAGATTGGTTTCCTTCCGCCTGGCTTTGCCCATTCACAAGGACTCGATTCTATGTCCAAATATCACATGCTAGCAGATGTGGTCACCATCATAGGTACTCAAGATATTGTGTCTGGAGAGGTGGATAAATAGGACTACTAGTTGCTCGATCAGGACCCTAGCTTTATTACGAGTTGAAATCTATTTACGTCACTAAATAATTCACTTATTATTCACATTTTAGACTTATAAATTTAAATCTTTAAAACGTGAATAATATAGTAATATTAAGGTTTCAACGTTGATGAACCTATCTTATAATCTTATGCTGGACGAAATATTATTTCACCCAACAAGTGAACATTTTGATTTTGACTATTAGTCAACAAGAAAATCTAATTAGATTATTCAAGTACGATACAAGAAATTATTATTAGGTTATAGAAAATGAAAAGACATTTGCCTAACATTTGGTATGAGAGATACTTCCTCTCCAAATGTAAGAAAAGCAAGAAAATAGAATTTATAACTTTTACCTGTTTAGCAAGTAATCATTTTCTTTTTTAAGAGTGAAAGTCAAAAACATATTTAAAATATCTTGATGATTTTTCGAGTTTTATATTTAATATATCAGGTGTGTGAGTTTACTATTTAAATTATTATCAACTTTTTATGAAAACATACTTTAACTATCAATGGTTACTTTTTCCTACCTAAATAATGATGATATTCAGGTAAGAAACTCAGATATACTTGAGGTGTATTTTGAAAAATAGTTGATGATAGTTCAAAAAGAAAACTCGCACACTTATACTCTGAAGGTGTATTTTGATAAACAATTGGTGGTAATTAGGATATAAAACTCGCACACCTAATAATTCAGGTATTAAGATACTTTAAATATAATTTTTTATCATTAACTCTTCTTTTTTATTATACTTCTCACCTTTTTTTTGTTTTTATATGTTGAGAACTCCCTATCAGCTCCGCCCTGTCAGTTTTTTTTGTCCACTGTACTTAAAAAAAGATGTTTATTTTTATTTGTCCACTCTACTAAAAATATAGATATTTATTTTTATTTATTTAGTTTCAAAAGTAAAAATTTATTTATAATTTACTTTATAATTTACTCTTATTATAATTATATTTCCTCAATTTCTAAATAATTGATTTTTTTAGCTTGAGCAAACTCCTTAAAAAAATTACTCAAAGAATAAAGAATATTTTTACTAACTTTCCCTTAATAAATACATTTGGAAAAAAATGTAGCTCTTTAGTAGTTTCTTGGTTTTGTAACACATTTTTTATTTAAAAAAAATAAAATTAGAAGAACGTCACTAATATTTTCTTAATTATTTAAAACATCACTTATGTAAAAACAAAATGAAAAGACTAAACAATTATTTATTTAGAAATGAAGGAAGTAGTTATTTCTCAATTTATTTTCTAAAGTATTGAAATTATTACATTTAAAAAGATGATATAGTAAAAAATTTATTATATTTATTACTTTTTAAAAAATATGTCGAATTAATACCTAATAAATAAAAATGGATGGAGAAAGTATTTAATTATAGTGTGCGCCATGCTAGACTTTAATTTGTTGTTCCCTCCTTGTAAAGAGAAGAGACAGATGTTTTTTTTTTTTTATCCGGTGTCCTAGGAAGTCTCACATCGAGGTAAAGCGCTTCACAATAAATGTGATTTTATAGTTAGGGGTATTCAAATCTGAGACCTCTAATTAAGGATGAAGGAGTACTTACCACTCCACCACAATCTTGGTTAGTAAAGAGACAGATGTTGGCATAGCCTAGCATGCAGGAGAAGAAGAAGTTGAAACTTGTCGTATTAAAAGGAAGAACACGTTAGTAAAGACCTCTTCATCATTTTCATTTTGGTAGAGCTTTGGGGTCCCTTCCCTTTCATTAATTATGACTTTATGAACCATTTCTTCATGTTCATGATTCTTCCTATGCTTCCAATTCTTGTCTTTTTCAACACATATTACATACGTCCACGTATACTTTCTTCAACTTCCAAACATTTCATGACATCCTTATAATTACAAATGTTGTTGTTGGCAACACTACAAACCCCATACTGTACCAAAGTTCACAAGTTACCAGACAGCGCCAGCACTGACTCAATTGCTTTTGTTCTCCGCTCGGTGTCCGGTATTCGTATTGAAGTTCAACTAAATTTGAATTTGCACGAAAAAGTCTCACATTGCAGAGTAAAGCATTCAGGTATTCGTATTGAAGTTCAACTAAATTTGAATTTGCACGAAAAAGTCTCACATTGCAGAGTAAAGCATTCACTAACAAAGGCGATTTTGTATTCAGGGGGCTCGAACTCGAAACCTGTGATTAAGGATAAAGAATACTTACCATTCCACCGCAATCTTGATTGGTTGCACTGACTCAAATTTATCTAACTCTTAACGTAATGTCCAAGCGCTTCGTCTCTCTAATCGAGTGTTATTCGCAGTTGAGGGGCTAGCACGTGTTGAGTTTTGCATTCAGTTACTGCAATGATTTTTAGCAAAATAAGTTATTTAGTTTAGGATTAATTTGAATTTTGAATATTAGATTAGATTGTTTAATTGTTGAGTTATTTTAACCTTTTTTGAAATTCAAACTATGCAGATTTTTTATGTAAGTTGGCTATTTAAAGCCCTCCTATGCTTATGAAAATGATTGAAAGACATTTTAATCATTAAAAGTCATTTCAATCCAAAGAGAGTCATTTCAACTTCTTTTTGAGCTGCCCCATCTTTAAAAAAAAAAATCAACAGTGGTATCAGAGCCTCATTGATCTTACGGGATCTGTGAATTCTTCCAAAAACTACCATATCATTTTTAAGGGTAAACTACCTAAATAGACATACCTCCTTACCATATTTACTAATTCTCCCACTACTTTATTTTAATTACTTAATATACCACATGTTAATCAAAAAACCACTCGGATACATCGCCTCCACTGGGGATACATCGCCCTCTGATACATGCGGTATGCCGATGTATCAGAGGTAAAACCAAAGAATGTTGATGTATCCGAGTGGTTTGGGATGTATCCAATGAGATTGTGATGTATCCGAGTGGTTTGGGGATGTATCCCGAGGCGAGGCGATGTATCCCGATGTGAGGCGATGTATCCCGATGTGAGGTATGTATCCCGATGTGAGGTATGTATCCCGACGAGATTGAGGTGGGAAAAGAGGTAATTAGCTCCCAAATATGAGTGTTTTATGTAAGTTACACCATTTTTAACCCATTTTTTAGAAGATGTCAAGCAACAATCTCTCTTTGAATGCCCCAAAAAATTTCACTGACGAAAACTTTCAGATTTGGTCCGTGAAAATGAAATCATATTTTAAAAACTATGATTTATGTGATGTTGTGATGGAAGAAAAATCCTTACATCAACATTTTGCAAATCATATAATTGTCCAGATGAAAGCACTTTCGAAAGAGCTTTCAAACAAGACAACATTATTAAAGGCGTTTTCGATGCGCAAAATCAAAAGAAGAAAAAGAAAGAAAAAAAGAAATGATACAAAAATGTGCAAGCTTAAAGACAATCCTCAAGCACAAGCAACATCAGAAGCAGAAATTGAGGAGAACAGTTTTTTTTAAATTGCAATAACTAAAAGCAAAGGAGGAGTGTTGAGTTTTGCATTTAGTTACTGCAGTAGTTTTTAGCAAAATAAGTTGTTTAGTTTAGGATTAATTTGAATTTTGAATATTAGATTAGGTTGTTTAGTTGTTGAGTTATTTTAGGCTTTTTTGAAATTCAAACTATGCAGATTTTTTATGTAAGTTGGCTATTTAAAGCCCTCCTATGCTTATAAAAATCATTGAAAGACATTTTAATCATTAAAAGTCATTTCAATCCAAAGAGAGTCATTTCAACCCCTTTTTGTGCTGCCCCATCTTTTAAAAAAAAAAACCAACAACACGCCGGATTTGATAAAATTTATACTAAAAATAGATGATTCAAAATAGTTATTATTTAAAAAAATTAAGGTATAATTAATTATTTATTTTTAATTTTATTTGTAGTAATAAATATACAAAGATATTAATATTGTACAAAAGATAGAAGTAGTAAATACTCCCTCTAGTCCATAATAATTGAATTTTTTAGCCTTTATTCAATGTTCAAAATAAATTAATTATTCAATATTCAAGAGAGTTGTTGAAATTTTTTTTCATTTTTACCCTTCATTTATATTTGCTAGGTAATATTCCCTGTGTCCTATATTAGTTGGCCACTATATTAAAAATAGTTGTTCAATATTAGTTGGCCACCTTACTAAACCAAGAAAGATTAATTAATTTTTTTTCATATTAGTTGGTCATCTTACTAAATCAAAAAAGCATTAACTAATTTTTTTCTCATATTATCCTTGTAATTAATTATTTTTGAAAGTATTCACACTTGTTTGTAAAGTTTCAAAGAAATTTTTTATAAAGGGGTGAATTAGTAAAACTACCTTCTTACGTGTAAAAAGGAAAGTGACCAACTAATATGAAACGGAGTGAATAAGTTCAAGAGAGTTAGTTGCTCATATTTATGATTTCCAACCCTTTTGAGTAATGACTATCCCTATCTTCAAGACTAGTTTGAGAATAACTAAAAAGACAAAAGTGAAAAATGGTGTTCAATTTATGTCTTAAATGTCTTTTTTAATGGGTGTGCATTGCCTCACAAATTTAGTTAATATGGATTAAAGAGAGTATTGAGGAGTAATAAATAAGGATAGTGTGGTCAAATTTTTCCTTAAAATATGTGTAAACAAACAGCGTAATAAATAAAATGATCCGAAGAAAGTATTTTTGACTCCGTATTTTAAGCACTTAATAAACATAAATAATTTATTTTAAATTCAGTAATCTTTTAAGAATTTGTTTAATTATAAAAACTATTCACTTTTTGGGGAATTGTACTTTATTTGAATATTTGTTTTGGTCATGAAAATTTTAAATTCAATTTAAAGTTGCATGTAAAAATGAAAACAAGTGAAAAATAACTTATTAACATGTTTTTCAACTACTTTTAACTTTTAAAATTGTGTTTAAATATATTTAAACATGAATATTCTCTTGCAAAAAAGTACAATCAAGCACAATTTAAACTTCAATTTCAACTTTATAAATTCCAACAAAAAAATTGAAAATTTTGAAATTTATGAACCAAAAACTTCTAGCACCGTCTCTGATTATTCCTATTCAAAATTTAAATTTAATGAGTTTAATTTTAAAGTTCTTAAATACTAAATTAATTATATTTTGAAAATTATAAATTTAAACATTTAATATATTATAAAAATATCGAATTCAACTGATCTCGTAATTATAACACTACAACCACAAAACTTCTTCCCTATCGCGGTGTGTCGTCCCTATACGCTATATCACAGTGTTTATGCACCGCTCAATAACCATATAATTAGTAGGCGGTTGGTCCATAAAAATTGTGAAATTTGAAAAACAGAATAGTATTTGAAAAAAAAGTCTAAAATAATATTTAAAAAATAAAATTGTGTTTGAACATGAATATAAATTGAAATTGTTTTTAGTTTTGAGTAATTTGAAGTGAAAATTATGAAGACAGATTTTTGAAGTTATTGAAATTCCAAAAAAATTAAAAACTTCAAAATTCAACTCCAAGTTAAATAAAGTTGAATTTTTAAAAAATTATAACAATTTTATGTTCAAATAATTTTTCACAATAATATTGCCCAAAAAAAAGTGATAAATAACCGTGGCCAACCGGCACTTATTACATTCAACTACACATTTAAACTAAGACTACTACAAATATATTATTAAGATGCAAATTACTAAAAAAAATCTAAATTATAGAAAATAAAATAATTTAAATATCATTCTTTTTATTGTTTTTCTCCTCCAACTCCTGTCCCTCATCTTAGAACTTAGAAGGCTAGCTCAACTGATAATAGACTTGTTAACTATTTTTATTGTTTCCAAAGTGACTCAAACATTTGACCTAGAACAGAGGCCATTAAAAACATATTTAGAATTTAAACTTTACTAGTTTAATATTTAAGAGTGCTAGTATTGAATTCATTATATTTTTAAAGTTATAATTTTCACTAACAGCTTGTTTGGATGGTGGTTAGTCATGGTATAGTATTGTATTATTTGTATGAGTATCATGTTTGTTTTGATTGTAACTTAAAATAAAGAGAAAAGACATCAAAACACCCTTAAACTTGTCCGCAAAACTTACTTTAGCCCTTTAACTACACGGACATTTATTTACCCCCTTAACAACTTTTAAGTGAATTTAATACCACTCTAAAAATATTATACCAATCTCACAATGGAGAGTGTATTACACACGCGACACTTCGTTGACACATCAGTGCCACATCGAAGCCATGTTAGAAACTATTTTTTTTAAAAATAATCACCACTAAATATGTGGTAATAAAAAGAAAAAGAAAAGCTCCCTCACCAGCACCTCCACCACCCATCCACCCTCACATCATTTTTTGTTCTTATTTTTACTCTACCCTCATCTTTTTCATTACACTATTTTTTAATTTTATTATAAATTTATTTTCATAAGATTCTTGTGGTGCAATTTCAAGTTATCGTAGGTATTGGTGATGGGTGTTGTGAAATTGACAGAGATGGAGGTGAAATTATTGTTGGTATTGAAGTGTTTATGAGTTTATATCAATGGTGAAAATTATCAATGATCTTACCTTATTTTTCACTACTTTGTAATTATTCACAAGTGCTTTCATTAAATACTTACATCAATCACCAAAGCTATCAACTTGAAAATTCTCACAAATCTACTATTTTGATTTAATTTTTTTTTCTTGTGTTATTAATGCTTAGAAGAAAGAGAATAGTGTAGATATAGGATGAAGAAAGAAATTGAGAAAGGAGAAGAGAGGGAGTGATGGAGTGGTGGGGAAGAAGAATGAATTGAAAAAATGGAGGCGGAGGGCAGCGGGGGTGGTGGGGTGCGAAGAAGAAGGAAGAGGAGTGGAAAAGAAATGGGCCCCACTTATTTTTTCTCTTTTATTTTAGCAATTTACGCGCTGGTCTTTTTTTTTTTGCCACGTCAGTCATTTGGGTGGTATTAAATTCATTTGAAAGTTGTTAAGGGAGGTAAATAAATGTCCGTATAGTTAAATGGCTAAAGTAAGTTTTGCGGACAAGTTTAGAGGTGTTTCGATGTCTTTTCTCTAAAATAAATGGTATGGTATGGTTTGATTCTATGATTATTTAACCACGAAAAATTTCATTTTATTGTACCACCGATTTAGTGGTATCCCATGGTAATTTAATTTCTCTTTTCAACTATGCTCTTATTTAATATTAATAAATTTAACATTTATAATAATTTAGGATATTTTAGTAAACGTAATTTAATTTCTCTTTTCAATTATGCTCTTATTTAATATTAATAAATTTAACATTTATAATAATTTTTAGGGTATTGGGAGTCAGCACTTTGAACCCACTTTGTCACTTGGCTGAACATTCCACTTGTTATATGTGGGTTCAAAATTTAATATATAGCTTGTAAATTTTTAAAAATTAATTATAAATACATGTATATATAGTGTAATTTTTTGATAAAGTAAGTTCATATCAATTTACTTGAATCTATGTAGGTCCGTCCCTGATGTGAAGGGTACTTATTGTTTTGGCAACCTCCTCTTATCGGCATAAAGTATCCTTAAATTATGTCCGACATGACTTTAATTTTTAAAGATTTATATGTCTTACTAAGCATATATTCAATTATTGAAAAAATAATAATTCTTTCGTTTATTTTTACTTGTTGTATTTGGATTTGGCACTACATTAAGAAGACAATAATTAATATGTTTATTTTACCATATTATTTCGGGAAAATGGTTCAAAACACACTTAAACTATGGCCAAAATTATTGTTACACACTCTAATTTTGTGGGGCTATTTTATAGTGTACTATTGAGGGTATTATCAGCATACCTGGATGTGCAAGTGAACACACGTATAAGCAACAACTTCAAAACGAATAAATTGAAAGTAAAAATCACAAAAAATTGGAATGATTTGTGTTGTTTGATCAATAGTCATGATGATAAAGTTAGAGAGTTTTAGAAAAATTCTAGGGCTAATGAAAGATAAATTAACATTAATAAGAACTAACCCCTTTTTTTGATAGCGCGTGTAAGCACTCACTTTAATTTAAGTAATTTAGTGGTTTTGCTAAGCTGATAATACCCTCAATATTACACTATAAAATAGTTCAGGGGTCATAGAACCCTCGCAAAGTTAGAGTGTGTAACAACAATTTCGACCATAGTTTATGTGTGTTTTGAGTGATTTTCCCTATTATCTCTATTAATTGATGTTTAGTATTAGATATTAAAAAATTGATTTGGAGAATAGGTAATTAATGCTAAAAAAATATCAAAAAAAATAGTTGTTTTCTCTTGATATGTTAACAGTGACGACTAAAAATGAAAATCTATTTTTAAAATAGTGGACAAGTAAAAATGAACGGAGAAAGAGTATTAAATATCAATCTATTTTAAGAACAAAAATTACTTCCTCCGTTCTATATTAGTTATCTACTTTATTTAAAATAGTTGTCCCAAATTAGTTGTCTACTTGTTTGTAAAGTTTCAATTTTTTTTTTAAGGTTTGAATTAGTAAAACTATTTTCTTATTAATGATTTCTTAAATGTGCATCTTTCAGAAATAACATACATATAGGCAAAAATAGGCCTTCATAGCTACTTTAAAAATTACAATTTGTAGGCTCCGTGTATCAACTGTATTTATATCTTACAGTGATACACAACGAGATTGGGTCTGTCCATGTTAGCGCCGATGTATCAACTATATAAGAACCGAGTACAATTGATACAAATATACGAAAACATAAGAGTTTTCAGAATATTACTATTTAAATACGGCTTGTAATTAATACAAACTTAGATTAAGTTGATTAATTAAAGCCTTAAATATAGTTATATCCGTAGCTTTCCGTTAATTGCGTGTAATAAAAAAGTGAAAACTAATATATGAGTCCATTTGGCCAATTTCGTGCAATAATATGAGCCCTAGAATCAATGGTGTTCTACAAAAACCATAACAGTTGATAATAATTTGTAGTATTTCATAGAAGAAGCGTGCGGTGCAAGCCAAAATCTTTTGAGTGAGCAGTGTCAGTAGCGCCCACCCCTCCAACCACCACCTCCTTGCCCATCGTTTCGATGGAATAATCTGCAGAGTTCTTTTGATCACTCTTCCAATAACGCCAAAATAAACAAACCCTTCACGCTTTTGCACCCCATCTTTAATTTTCTCCACTCAAAAAAACAGTATATAACAGAGTCGAATAGTTGGGTTTTGTTTTTTTGTTAGAGATATTTATTATTGTTGAATGGGAATATTATGAGGAAGTCTTTTAAAGATTCACTTAAAGCACTTGAAGCTGATATTCAGCATGCTAATACTCTGTAAGTCTCCTTATATTTTTTTGGTACAATCAAACGGCCAATACCAAAAAAAAAAGTATTAATTTTAACCTCTTTTTGATCACTAATCGGTGAAATTTGTTTCTGCATGCTAAGACTCCGTAAGTCTTCTGTATTTTTTCGTATAATCAAACGGCCAATACCAAAAAAGGTCTTAATTTAAACAATTTTAACCTCTTTTTGATCACTACTAGGTGAAATCTACCTCAAAATCGTTATTTTTTTTTTGTGTAAATTTGGGATTTGACATCCTTTTTAGACTGTTTTTTGGGGGTCTACGTCTATCAGAAACAACCTCACTCTCTACCTTTTCGCCTTACCTCTGAGGCAGAGGTGTTGTAAATTTGGGATTTTATTTCTTTGCCTTTGTTGTTCCAGCTCATTCCTATCAGTTTAAGTTTATTCTCTTCCAAGTAGAATTTTCTGAAACTTTAAAACCCTTAATTTGGAAATTCAGAGTTTATTTTGCCTAATTATTGAGTGATTCTCTGTACTTTCTTTCTTCCTTGTGATGATAAGCTTCTTCTCTAATTTTTCCTAATTTTTTTTATAACCGTGGTGTCTGGGTCAGCTTTGGCACACCTGGACTAATTCCACACTTACCAGATAAGTCTGTCCATCTAAGCCCTAGGACAGATAGAAAGAAATCACCTAGTGTTTTTTTTTTGTTGTCTCTGAACCTGACACTTCAGGGTTCTCAAACCGCTTCATTGACTACTAGGACACACCCTTGGGGTAAATTTTTCCTAATTTTGGAGCAATATCTCCTGGAGTACGAAAAGAAGTTGATTATACTAATTGGATAAGAGTAACAGGGACCTGAATATTCTGTTCATATTTGATTCTTATGATTCATTCATCCTTTTTAGTATTGGTATTTTGACCTATTAGCTGATATGTTCTGCAAACTAGACTTGCAGGAGAAAACATTTTGTATTTTTAGCATCCTTATCTCTGTATTCGAAATGCTATAATGTGTGAAGCAGTAAATACCAGCTGATTTTCATTATAAAGAAAATAAATAAGCATCTTTTTTACCCTGTGCGGAGCTAGAGGGGCGGGAGAAACGAACCCCTCGCTGGAAAATCACACTGTAATACAAGATCAATCTTTTTTATGTATACATAGTTGATGATGAAAATCCGTATGGTGAAAATTCTGCCTCCACCGCTGGTTACCCCTTCCCCTGAAAATAAGAATTTTGTGCTCTTTTTGTTTGAATGTTTGGAAATTTTTCTGTGGCATATTTGGACATGACTGATTTTTTTGAGATATACAGGGCTTCAGATTATCCAAGAGAATATGATGGTGCTAGTCTTCAGATGAGACTATCTTACGGTCCCTGTGCTCATTTTTTCCTGTTTCTTGTTCAGTGGACTGACTGTCACTTTGCTGGTGCTCTAGGGTTGCTTAGGATCCTTATTTATAAGGTAATTTTTCCATTTTTCTTGTTGCTTCGTCTTTCAGTTATCGGTCATGAAAGTTGCCGTATGATGTTTATTGCAGGCTTATGAGGATGGTAAGACAAGCATGTATATTCATGAGAGAAAAGCTAGTATAAAACAGTTCTATGGTGCGTCAACTTGGAAGTTCTTATTTAGTCTCCTCAAATTACGTCGTAGGGCAGTTCAATTTCCTTAGTTTGTTAGAAGTATGACGTTCATCGTATTGAGTTGTCTTTGAACAGGTGTGATATTTCCCTCTTTGTTGCAACTTCAAAGGGGAATCACTGACATTGATGATAGGAAGCAGCGAGAGATATGCGCAACCAAATACAGAAGAGGTGATGAGATGAACAAAGGTAAGCTGTCTGAAATCGAAATAGAGAGGGAGGAGGAATGCGGTATCTGCATGGAGATGGATACAAAGGTCGTCTTGCCATCCTGCAATCACTCTTTATGCATGAAGTGTTATAGAGATTGGTGAGCCAACTTATCTATTTTGTTAGATTTCCCACCTTTCTGTTACTTCGTGCATACTGTATTTAGTTGAGCAAGTGGTATGGTTAAACAATCTTTGTGTCTCTGGTCTTTTTTAAATTTGCGTGCAGCTAACACCTTGCACACAATGTTATGTACTCTGGGGGAAGGTTCAGGAAGCTTTTGGGTTCTTAATTAGCATTAACTGCCAGATCATTGCATAATTTCTTTTTTGATCGAGCGTGTGGATTGAATATACTTTTACTTAATATACCTGATGGACACATATAAAGTATGCAGATGCTCACAAAATTTATCCCCCATAAGATTTTGTGGTCCAGCAATGCATTTTGAAGGAAAGATTTTTGGCTTAAAGTAAAGAAAGTACCTATTTTGAGCCGGGGACAGAGCTAAAGGGACTGAAGGGGGTTTCATCTGAAACCCCTTGGCCCGAAAATCACATTATATATACAGAGCCTAACTTTTCTTGTATCTATAGTAGATGATGAACCCTCCTGATGAAAATCCTACTTCGGCCACGGCTTTGAGCCATATACTTTGGACAAGTATAGAAGGATTTTACAAATTCTCTTGGTTAAATATCACATGGCTTGATACGCTCCTGGGTGACTTTTATCCTAAATTCTGCAATTAGTAACAAGATAAAATTGGTGAAGCATCTCTTGAAGAATTTCTTGGTGAGACAAAGTGTTCTGTTGATTTGGATTCCGTTTGTCTTGAAGGATTAACGTGGTCAGGTTGATTGTCTTGCAGGGGCAAGCCTTGATCTAATCTGTGAGGAGAATTTTTTGTTGATTGGTCTCTGAAAGGCCTTTCTGCTTGGTGCTTAATATCATGTGATTTAGAGGGGTAAACAGGAGAATTCTTGTTATTCTCTCATAACAGGACCCTTGCATCTGCAAACAATAGTTTTCCTATTTTTTGTGTACACTTGTCTACTTGAATAATTTATCTATGTTATATGGTTTCTGTAGGCATGCCCGATCTCAGTCATGCCCTTTCTGTCGAGATAGTCTCAAAAGGGTGGATTCAGGAGAGCTTTGGATATACACCAACATATTTGACATCAAAGACTTGTCCACAATAACAAGGGAAAATATGAAGAGGCTTCTCATGTACGTCGAAAAACTGCCTGTCGTCTATCCGGATCCAGCACTCGTCTCTTATCAACCTCATTAGTGATGAAGAATACTATAGGTTAGGTAGATAGTACATACAAGGCATTCTGTTTTGTATATAAATTTTTTCAAACATTCACATATGTACAGTTTTCTGGTCATTACCAGCAAATCTTGATATGTTGATTGCACCATATTTTTCACATTCTTAACGAAGCATTTCATACTGGTCTTTTTCGTCTTTCTGCTTTGTTTCGTGGCTATCTCATTCTATGTTCAATTAATGTACAACATCAGAAGAAACTTCTCTTGTACTTTTAACATTTCCATGAATGATAACAGTCGGACCAAAAGTGTCTACTGTAACACTGAACTAGGTAAGAATCGTTGTTCAGACAGGCTATCAAGTAAGTGTAAGAAGACATTCTATAAATATGTATATGTGCAGCTCTACTTACACTCAACGTCACCCTATGTGTAGTTTTTTTCCCTTTTCAGTTGTCAATCTAGGACTTGGTTCGCATGCTCAATAATATCCCCTCGAACTAAGTTTCACCTGACTTGAGGGGGCGACATCTTCCTATAATAGTTAGCAGTATTGAACCAGGGAGTCATCGGTTCACATCTCCGGGTAAAGGTAATAAATCGATCTGTTGACCGGCAAAGGCATTAAAACATAAACCGGTTTATAGATCTGCAAAGGCATTAAAATGGGACTCAAACCATCACTCCATCGTTTTTGTAGTGGTTTGGTTGAACCATTAGCTCTGTCACCAATTGTTGGGCTAAAACAATTCAAAAGTACTCTTAATATGATACTTATATTATTAACTTTGAGCCAAATCCGTATAATTGAGTATATTATTAAAAGTATCATTATATATAGCTTCTTTTTATTTTGCTCATATGTTTTGTTGGTCTTTAATTTATGCCCCTTGTAACAAATAATTTTTACGCGAGACATAAGTTTATATTTTTGTATGATAATAATATGCCACAAGTTATGTCCGGGCATGACTTTAGTTTTTAAAAAACTTATTCCCATTAGGTATAAGTTGGATCAGTAAAGGGCAAAAGTTAAAAGACCAACCTATTTGAAAAGCAAAACTGCAATTTTATGTTTTATTTTCTGCTATCACTATGAAAATTAGTTTCCTGAAGGAAGCTTTGGGATGTCTTTAAACAAGCATTTGCTTAATTGATCAAAGTTGCCTGCTCTCTTTCGCAAATATGCATGTCAATGGCCCTCAGATGCTTCAGTCTTCATTTATTCAGGTATTGGATTACGCCCCATTTTATTTAGCTTTCTCATGTAAAATAAACAATGTAGGATATTTAGTCATTATTCAGCACATTTGGTTATAAGATTGTACTCTTCTTACCTGTTTGAATCAGAATAATTTAGACCTGTTTACAAACTTAGCTCTGCCCACTTTAGATAAAACGAGAGGAACATTAACGAAAAGGATTAGGTAGCATTCTCTGATTCCGAACAATGGCATAATATACGAAACATGAAAAAAAACAGTTATTCATATTATCAGCAACAACATACCCAGTGTAATCTCACAAGTGGGGTTTGGGGAGGGTAGCAGACCTTACCCTTACCTTGGAAGGTAGAGAGACTGTTTCCAATAGACCCTTGGTTCAGTTATTCATATTATCATCTCCTTGAAATGAAGGAGTCCTTGATTGCTTGAAGTTTTCTCAAAACAGTGTCTATTGGCACTCTATCTCTTGGTGATGATGCAGAACATGTAAGCCCAATTTTCAAAACCGAGAGTAAACATTCTTCCATTCTTGTTACTTGATCTTTCTTGATGTTTTGTTCATCCCCTGCCAAGAGCAATATAGGGTCTACAATTTCCATGACATGTTCAGGCAAAGCCATTGAAACATACTTGTGAATATTTTGACTTTCATTAAAAATCTCATCAGTTGGTCTTTTACCGATGAACAACTCTAGCAACACTATTCCAAAGCTGTAAACATCTCCAAGTGTGGATGCTTGACCACCTGATCCATACTCTGTGAGGTACCAAATAAATTTTCTTTAGGATGATATATATCTGTATAGAAAATGTAAACTAGGGACATCATACCTGTTGGGATGTAACCTATAGAACCCTTTAGAGCTGCAGAAATCTGATGACTCCAAGAATTGCTTGATGTGTCAAGGAGAAATGTTGCTAATCCAAAGTCACCAACATGGGCAGACATATCTTCATCGAGGAGTACGTTGCTTGGTTTTAGATCACAATGAGCTATTGGTGTTTGACAGTGGTTGTGGAGATAGTCAAGTGCAGAAGCAACATCTATGGCAATGTTTAGTCTTTGGATAAAGGTCAGCTTCTTTTTTTGGTGTTGCTGGTCATCATTTTCTGGATGCAACCAATCATGTAGGTTTCCGTTAGTCATGAACTCAAAAACTAGGCATTTGAAGTCATTACCTTTGCGATCAATGCTCGAACAAGCAGTCTTGATTCTGAGAAGATTACGATGCCTAATAGTACTCAAAGCTCTGCATTCATCCAGGAAGCTCCTCAAGGCTCCTCTTTGTTTTAGGTTCAACACTTTCACCGCCATTATTGTATTCTCACCATGGAAATGCGCTCTGTATACTGAACCAAAACTTCCTGTACCTACCAAGTTATCCTCAGAGAAACCATCCGTTGCTCCAAGTATTTCTCGATAGGTAGTTCTTGGTATCTGTGCTAGACGCCCATCGTCCCAAGGGTGTGCCTTTCTTGAGTTTCTGAGCTTGTAATAAGCACCATAGAAACATAGTACCAACACTGAGAGCACAACAGGAACGGTAACAGCTAGCAACACTCTTGAATCAAGGTGCTTCGCAGCTTTGGAGCATTCAGGCAAATGTAAGTTGGGAACACCTCCACAAAGTCTATTGTTTCCCTTGATTGAAATTGCGCTTGTATTTGAAAAGATCCCTTCTTTTGGCACCCCACCTTCAAGTTCATTGAATGAAAGGTCCAGTTTTCTGAGATATGGAAGCTTTCCAAGAAACTCAGGTATTTTCCCTGACAAGTTGTTCCGTGAAAAATCTATCTCACCTAATCCTTTTAAATTTGTAAAGGATTGCGGAATGGTTCCTTGAAGGAGATTATTACTAATATCTACACGCTCTAAGCGGAGGCAATTGCTGAGAGTGCTTGGAATCTCACCAGATAATTTGTTCTGTGCTACATCCAATTCCTCGAGATTTATCAACTGACCAAGTTCTTTTGGCAAGGATCCTGTTAAGGAATTACTTGCCAATGATAGAGATATTGAAAGGGAAGATAGTCCTGCAACCTCTTTGGGTATGGAGCCAACAAGATTATTCCTAGTAAGGTTTAATGTTGACAAGATCTTACACTTCCCCAACTCTGGAGGTATGCTTCCTTCTAGTCTATTTTCTTCCAGGTATAGAGTACTTAACCGTGTCAAGTTACCGATAGAGAATGGTATCTTCCCTGAAAATGCATTTCCATTCAAATAGAGACGTTCCAGATATTCGAGTTTACCTATAGCTTCAGTAATACTTCCATTGAGGTAGTTTCCGTCCATTCCTAGTAGGGTCAAACTAATAAGGTTGCCTACTCCAGCAGGAAGAGTACCATGCATCCTATTGTTACCTAGAGAGAAAATCTCAAGTACAGTTGAAAGATTAGTGATTGAGTAAGGCAATTCTCCCCTAAAGTTATTGGTTGCAAAACTCAGTACCCTCAGATATGTACAATTGGTTAGGAAATCAAGAAATCTCAAGCCCTCATGACTTCCCCTCCCTCCTAGTCTGTTAACCTCAAAGTTGAGCCTAACCAAAGTTTTCAACTTTCCAAAGCTAGTTGGCACATCCCCAGTAAGTTTATTTTGGGAAAAATCAATCACTCTAAGCTTAGAAGCATTCGCCAGTGAAACAGGAATAGGTCCGGTGAAGCTGTTGACAGCGCCAGCAAATACTTCAAGGTTTGGAAGAGTGAGGCCTACATCAGCTGGAAGTTGTCCATGCAGTAGATTTTGTGTAACAGAGAAATAGTATATGGAAGAAATATTGAGAATCGATGGAGGGATTGTACCAGATAATTCATTTGAGTTCACATGAAATACTAACAAATTCGTTAGACGTCCAAGATCATGAGGTATTGATCCTTGTAGGCCATTATCCGACATGTCAAGGAACTTCAAAGATGAGAAGTTTCCTACCCATTGTGGGATGCCTCCTGTTAGAGAGTTCCCTTTCAGCCATAATATATACAGCTTTGACAGTGAACTGAGTTGATCCACAATTTTTCCAACAATATCATTATTAAATAGATCAAGTACTCTAAGTTCCTTGCAGTGAGTTAAATTGGTAGGAATTTTTCCACTAAAAGAATTGGAACTAAGATTGAGATATTGCAGCTGCAGCAAGAGACCTATTGCTTGAGGAATTTCACCATGGAAGCTATTGTTTTTAAGATTAATACCTGTAAGGAAACTGAGATTGCCAATGGAAGGCGGTATGATCCCAGCTAGTTGTGATGAACTCAAATCAAGATTGGTAACTCTGGCATTGGTAGTACTACATGTTACACCAGTCCAGTTGCAGTAATGGAGAGAATGATTCCAAGAAGTCATCACATGGAGTGGATCCTCCGTTATTCTGCTTTTGAAGTCTTGTAATGGAGTGGATCCTCCGTTATTCTGCTTTTGAAGTCTTGTAATGCTAGTTGATCAGTTGATTCCAAACCGGAGATTGCAATGGACAAAACAATAATTGAGTACTGGAAGTATAACAGAAGCCATATGAAATTGGTAGTCGGATGCCATTGCCCCATTGTCTTGGAATTTCTTGCTTGTAAGAAGAGAAAGCAGAAAACATTAGAATGTAAGCTTTCCTTTTCTATGAATCTGAACCATGATACAATAATTTTCTGTACCTTTCCCAACTAACATGTATAAATGCTAATAAATGCTACTTTGTTGGAAAACCACATATAGACTCTGAGAGCGACTAAACCTTTTACCAATTGCCTTATTGCATACTGTTATGCCAGCCATGTATATACGAAGGTGCTAATTTTAGCACTGAACTTTAAACGTCAACTTTTGTTTATTTTTTGCACTTTTGATTTGTATATATTGACTGTGTTTAACGGTAGAGTTGAATTTATTATGAGGTCAAGGACATGCATCTCGATTTAACTCGTATGATTAGAGTATAAGTAGTTTAGTGTGTTTGTAAATGAACTTAATAGAGACAATATAAGAATTAATCGTAGCAAATAGAACGACAGAGCTCGGTCGCGTGATGTTTGAGCTGGATCCGGAGATGTGCAAGTGTAACCGGTCTCAGATCCGAAGATGTATCGATATGGAAATGCTTGAGAGATAAGACTTAGTAAAAGATAAAGAATTTAGAGCACAAGAATAAGAGTGTATTGCTTTTTTAATATTCAGAATCCAACCCTTTACAAGTGTGTAAAGACTACTATTTATAGGCAACAAAGGTAATGTCTTAACAGCTCCACTCAAGCCTTAAAGTACTATGTCCAATAGAAAAGTTCTATCTGGAAATACCATTACGCGTGCTAGCTATTATTCCTCTATAAATTGCAGGATCTCGTACAGATATATCTGGCGTACCTGTCCTTTTGTCCTTTTGTTCTATCTCCGGGACACGAGTCCTTTACTGACTTCGGGCCACGAGTTCCCGCCCTTTCTTCGATCTAACAGCACCGATGACTAGCCGAGATATCTGGCAGGTCTTTGATCCGGACACTCGATAATGGAAACATTATGGATATCTCTTTCCCGGTATCATGGGCCACGTGTCCATCCTGAGTTCTACGAGCTATTTTTCCCCAATACAGACTGAGTTTTCACCAAGTGACAGTCCTGTTATGTATTAAATCACCATAGGCCTTTTGGTTTAGTAATTGATGATCTTTTATTTAGAGAACTAATGGTTTAGTTCCTAAGCAAAATTAGCAGTACTAGGCAAAGCCTTTTGTTCATAGTTTTGCATGCTTCAAATAGAAATGATTAGTTTTAAGTTCAAGAAGGCGCTCAAGACATACTGTTTGGATAATATCTCACTAAATGGGATAGACATATTTAAGATGAACTTGACTGGTATTGAAAGAACACTATCCCAAAAACAGGTTTAGTAGGTCCCTTTTTGAAATGTCAATATTTGTAGGCTATATTGTATAAGGAGTACTTATTTAGTATGTTGATTGCATTGAAAAAGAAGGAAGCAATAATAGACTTTATTCAATTATGTGTAGGGAATGGCTACTTAATAAAGTTTTGAATTCAAAATATGTTGCTATGACTATTTGTGAGATATGTAGTACATTTCTTGATCCCTTTCCATGTTACTAAGAATCATATTTATTCAATTCTGTTAGCTTTCTCATGTATAATAAAGTTGGGAATAACTGTTAAATGTAGGATATCTAGTCATTATTCAGCAGATTTGGTTATAAGATTGTACTGTTCTTACCTGTTTGAATCAAAATAATTTAGATCTGTTCACAAACTTCAATCTGCCGACTTCAGATTAATGGGGTAAACTCTATCAAACACCATTACACAAGAAGAAGTTTAACGAAAAGGGGTAGGTCACCCGTTTGATTAGCCACTGCAATATTCTAATTCTAGGCATACTAGTACATTCTGTAGCATTCTCTGCTTCAGAACAAGGCCTAATGTAAGAAACATGAAAAAGAAACAGTTATTTATAATATCATCTCCTTGTAAGGAAGGACTCCTGGATTGCTTGAAGTTTGCTCAAAATAGTGTCTATTGGCGCTCTATCTCTTGGTGATGATGCGGAACATGTAAGCCCGATTTCTAAAACCGAGAGTAAACATTCTCCCACTCTTCTTGCTTGATCTTGATTGATGTTTTGCTCTTCCTCTGCCAAGAGCAATGAGGGGTCTACAATCTCCATGACATGTTCAGGCAAAGCCATTGAAACATACTTGTGAATATTTTGACTTTCATTAAAAATCGCATCAGTTGGTCTTTTACAGATGAACAACTCTAGCAACACTATTCCATAGCTGTAAACATCTCCAAGTGCGGATACTTGTCCGCCTGATCCATACTCTGCAAGGTACTAAATCAATTTTTGCAGAATGATATATATCTGAATATAAAATGTAAACTAATGACATTGTACCTGTTGGGATGTAACCTATAGAACCCTTTAGAGCTGCAGAAATCTGATGGCTCCAAGAATTGCTTGATGTGTCAAGGAGAAATGTTGCTAATCCAAAGTCACCAACATGGGCAGACATATCTTCATCGAGGAGTATGTTGCTTGGTTTTAGATCACAATGAACAATTGGTGTTTGGCAGTGGTTGTGGAGATAGTCAAGCACAGAAGCAACATCTATGGCAATGTTTAGTCTTTGGATAAAGGTCAGCCTCTTTGTTTGGTGTTGCTGGTCATCATTTTCTGGATGCAACCAATCGTGTAGGTTTCCATTAGTCATGAACTCAAAAACTAGGCATTTGAAGTCATTACCTTGGTGATCAATGCTCGAACAAGCAGTCTTGATTTTGAGAAGATTACGATGCCTTATATTTCTCAAAGCTCTGCATTCATCCAGGAAGCTCCTCAAGGCCCCTCTTTGTTTTAGGTTCAACACTTTCACTGCCATTATTGTATTCTCACCATGGAAATGTGCTTTATATACTGAACCAAAACTTCCTGTACCTACCAAGTTATTCTCAGAGAAACCATCAGTTGCTCTAAGTATTTCTCGATATGTAGTTCTTGGTATCTGTGCTAGCTGCCCATCGATCCAAGGGTGTGCCTTTCTTGAGCTTCTGAGCCTGTAATAAGTACCACAGGAACATAGCACCAAAACTGAGAGTGCGACAGTAACAGTAACAGCTATCCACACTCTTGAATTGAGGTGCTTCGTAGCTTTGGAGCATTCAGGCAAATGTAAGTTGGGAACACCTCCACAAAGTTTACTGTTTCCTTTGATTGAAATTGCGCTTGTATTGGAAAAGATCCCTTCTTTTGGCAGCCCACCCTCAAGTTCATTGAATGAAAGGTCCAGTTTTCTGAGATATGGGAGCTTCCCAAGAAACTCGGGTATTTTCCCTGACAAATTGTTCCGTGAAAAATCTATCTCACCTAATCCTTTTAAATTTGTAAAGGATAGAGGAATGGTTCCTTGAAGGAGATTATTACTAATATTTACACGCTCTAAGTGGAGGCAATTGCTGAGAGTGCTTGGAATCTCACCAGATAATTTGTTCTGTGATACATCCAATTCCTCGAGATTTATCAACTGACCAAGTTCTTTTGGCAAGGATCCTGTTAAAGAATTACTTGCCAATGATAGAGATATTGAAAGGGAAGATAGTCCTGCAACCTCTTTGGGTATGGAGCCAACAAGATTATTCCTAGTAAGGTTTAATGTTGACAAGATCTTACACTTCCCGAACTCAGGAGGTATGCTTCCTTCTAGTCTATTTTCTTCCAGGTTGAGAGTAGTTAATCGTGTCAAGTTACCGATAGAGGATGGTATCTTCCCGGAAAATGCATTTCCATTCAAATTGAGACTTTCCAGATATTCAAGTTTACCTATAGCTTCAGGAACACTGCCATTGAGGTAGTTTCCGTCCATTCCTAGTAGGGTTAAACTAATAAGGTTGCCTACTCCAGCTGGAAGAGTACCATACATCCTATTGTTACCTAGAGAGAAAATCTCAAGTACAGTTGAAAGATTAGTGATTGAGTAAGGCAATTCTCCCCTAAAGTTATTGGCTGCAAAACTCAGTACCTTCAGATATGTACAATTGGTTAGGGAATCAAGAAATCTCAAGCCCTCATAACTTCCCCTCCCTCCTAGTCTGTTCGCCTCAAAGTTGAGCCTAACCAACAATTCCAACTTTCCAAAACTAGTTGGCACATCCCCAGTAAGTTTATTTTGGGAAAAATCAATCACTCTAAGCTTAGAAGCATTTGCCAGTGAAACAGGAATAGGTCCGGTGAAGCTGTTGACAGCACCAGCAAAAACTTCAAGGTTTGGAAGAGTGAGGCCTACATCTGCTGGAAGTTGTCCATGCAGTAGATTTTGTGTAACAGAGAAATAGTATATGGAAGAAATATTGAGAATCGATGGAGGGATTGTACCAGATAATTCATTTGAGTTCACATGAAATACTAACAAATTCGTTAGACGTCCAAGATCCTCAGGTATTGGTCCTTGTAGACTATTACTCGAAATGTCAAGGAACTCTAAAGATGAAAAGTTTCCTAACCAACGTGGGATGCCTCCTGTGAGAGAGTTTCTTTTCAGTTTTAACAAATACAGATTTGAAAGTGAACTGAGTTGATCAACAATTTTCCCAACAAAATCATTATAATGTAGATGAAGTTCTTCAAGTTCCTTGCAGTAAGTTAAGTTGGTTGGAATTTTTCCACTAAAATAATTGTAACTAACATTGAAATGTTGCAGCTTCAGCAGGAGGCCGATTGCTTGAGGAATTTCACCATGGAAACTATTGTTTCCAAGATTAATACCTGTAAGGAAACTGAGATTACCAATAGAAGGCGGTATGGTGCCAGCAAGTTGTCGTGAACTCAAATCAAGAAACGTAACTCTGCCATTCGAAGGACTACACGTTACACCAGTCCAGTTGCAGAAATGGGAAGAATGATCATTCCAAGAAGCCATGACATGGAGTGGATCCTTTGTTATTCTGCTTTTGAAGTCTTGTAATGCTAGTTGATCAGTTGATTCCAAACCTGAGATTGCAATGGACAAAACAATAATTGAGTATTGGAAGTATAACAAAAGCCATATGGAATTGGAAGTTGGATACCACTGCCCCATTAGTCTTGGAATTTTGTATAGAAAAGCTACTAGTAAGAGACTAGCTAGTTGTTGTTTCTTGCTTGTAAGAAAGAAAGTACAATACATTAGAATGTAAGGTTTCCTTTTCTAAGAATCTGAATGATTATACAAATATTTTTCTGGACTCTTCCAACTAACATGTATAAATGCTAATAAATGCAAATTTGTTGGATAACCACATATAGACCCTGAGAGTGACCAAACCTTTTACCAATTGGCTTGTTGCATATTGTATGAGATCAACATTTCCCTTGTTTACGGAACAAAATAACGACTAGCAGCAGTAGGCAATAGTTGAAGAGTTTAATATCTCATAATACAAAGTAAAGTACTCAATAGTCATATTAAATGACCCCAACTAAAAGTGATAGGGACATATTTAAGATCCGGAGGGTAGTGTGTACAGTGGTGGAACCAGGAATTTGGCGAAGGATGTGTAAATTTTCTTTTTAATTGTGTTAAAAGTGTGCAAAAATAAATGTACACTTGTAATAGCTAACATTTAATCTCTGTGCACCATATAATTTTTCGGCGAAGGGTGTGAACCGGACCATCCTTCGCTTAAGGTGGCTCACTCATGAGTGTGTATGCAGGTTTTAAAAAACAGTCACTACAACAAAATAGTACTATTGTTGAAGTGCAAAAAACACTAAATAGTAACAGAAATGGAATAACAAGAAACTCCTAGAGTAATACTATGACTACTAATATGAAGGGAAGAAAAAAAAACGAGACAACTCCCAATTACCTAACTAAGCCTCTACCTATAACCTCCTATCTAAGGCCATGTCATCGGTAAGCTAAAGTTGTGCCATGTCATATCTAATCACTTTTCCTCAATACTTTTCGGCCCATATCTACCTCTCATGTAATCATCAATAGCCAACCTCTCACACCTCCGCACTAGGGCATCTGGACATCTCCTCTTCACATGCCCGAACCATTTCAACTTTGCTTCTCATATCTCGTCCTCCATCTCGTCCACTCTTACCTTATCCTGCATATCTTCATTTCTAATCTTATCTCTCCTAGTATTCCACACATCCATCTCAACATCCTTATTTCTGCAATTTTTAATTTTTAGATGTGAAAATTCTTGACTGACCAACATTCCACTCCATACAACATAATCGATCTAACCACCGCTCTATAAAACTTGACTAAAGTATTATTCAAGTACGTTAGCAGGATAAAAAAGGAAGAAGAAACAATCATAGAGTTTGTTCTTCTGTGAAGATAATGACACTATTAAATACGGGACAAATACATTAAACCATGTCAGTCATAATTGAAACATGAAAGATAAAGGATTTTTTAATCCAAATTTATAGCCCCATTCTGTGTTTAGCTATACGTCTATTTTCACCAACCATCCTCAATATACTACCGTGAATGAGTGGGTCCTTTAATTAATACTGTTTCATTTTACGTGGTATAGTTTGAAGTTTGAGAGTCAAGATAGTTTAATTTTGATGGTGAATTCAGATATGAAATTTTTAATTTTTTTTGAAATAAAATTTATATATCTGAAAACTATGTAAAATGTACTATAAGTTACAATAATTGATAATTCAAAATATTTAAAAATATATGAAAAAAAGACTTGTTTGAATCTCGAAATTCGAAAGGTGATATATAAATGGGGACTGAGAAAGTAAGCCTTTAATTAGTTGCTAATCAATCTCCTTCTTGATCGAAGGTCATTTCCTTAATTTTCATCCTCAATATATATACTACCGTGAACGAGTGGGTCTTTTAATTAATAAAATTTTAATTAGTCGCTAATCAATCTCCTTCTTGATCGGTAAAGGTCATTTCCTTAATTTAAAACTTACGACAAGTACATAAAAGAAAGAAAAAATGAAGGTCATTTTCTTAATTCAAGACTTATGGGGTCCTTTAGTACACAGGCCATTAATTAGAGTCACGCTTATTAGTGTGTGCCCATCTTATTGAGCTTCTCCATATAAAATGAAGTTGGAAATACTCCCTTGGTCCAACAATACTTGTTCATGTTACTAAAAATAGATGTCCAATAATATTTGTACAATTTTAAAAAATCAATGGATAATTTATTTATTTCTACCCATCTTACCCCTAGTTATTAATTATAGTCATTACTCAATACATTTTTCAAAGCATTGAGTTAATTATATTCAAAGGGTGATATTCATCCGAACCCCCCTTCTGCAGAAAATTACACCATTTATACATAGTTAAAATTATTTTTACGTATATATAATAGATGTTATACCTCTTTTGACCTCTTTGTGTGTTTACTTCTTATATTTTAAACGTCTTAGGTAAAATTTTAGCTCCGCTACTGATTGGTCGGGGTGCAGTTGACTGGTGCTTTTGCATAGGAAGGGGTATTTACAATGTTACATGCTATGTGTCAGCGCCGATCTACCCAATGTTACATGCTATGTACAGTTTGATAAAGTTTGGATCGAGTTGAGCCAAACTAAACTCTCCGTCTCATTTTATGTGATAATTTTCGATTTTCAATATTCAAGTAACTCTTTATTTGATTGTAATTTTTACATATGTATTTTTAATATTTTTGAATTATCAATGGGGAAAAATGGAGATTTAGTCCATTACAAATTTATTTTTAGTTTTATGACCTTTTTACAAGAGATTTCATTTTTTACACATAAGAGATTTTATTTTTACACATAAGAGATCTGAAAAGGTCACTTACTTAATTTCAAATTGTAAGTGGCTTTTTTACCTCATTTCCTACCATGTCCAAATTCATGATCAGAATTAAACTATTGACTCTCGAAATTCAAACTGTAACACATAAATTGGGATAGAGGGAGTATAAATTTTTAAGTGAATGACGAGGAGTCAAGTCGAACTAAACTAACAGACAACAAGAGAGTGTCATTGAACGCTCATTAACGGGTTGTTTGGTTGTCGGTTAGATTAATGCCGATATTAATAATAAAGTTATTAGTTATGCAGTATTTAGTTATTTCATTTTCTATCCTATAAAAATAATACATAGATTTTCTCATAATTTATACATATATTAGTTATGCGCAAGGGCAGAGCTAAATAAACGAACCGCATTCGATAAAAAATTATATTTTTATACATAATTAAAATTATTTTTTAAAATGTATATATATTAGATGTTGAATCCTCTTTAACTTTTTCGTATATTTATTTTTCATATTTTAAAATTTCTTAGTGAAAATTTTGATTCCGTCGCTATTATGTTAATGCGGGATTGGAAACTGATATCCAAATTGGCAAATACCATAGCTTCTTGTTCAACACTCAAAAAAACACACACCAAAAATGTTGGAAATCTGCAGCAACATCCAAATCTTTATACCTTCAATTATATGAGAAAATGACCACATGAAAGTGAGCCAATAATATCTATTAGCAGTTAGCACCTTGGGAAATTTGTGGCATATACTCTCAGTACCCTCCAATTATTCCATACTGTATAAAAGAATATCCATTGCCGGAGTCCCCACTCCCCTCCAATGGCTCCTCAATTTCTCAGCTAATAAAATCCCAAATATGTTTAATATCATTATCCAAAAAAACTCACCATGGCTTCCTCTTCTCTCTTTATAAATCCTGTTATCTCTTCTTCTTCTTCTTCTTCCTTTGCTGCACCTACTTCTTGTTTTGTTTCAGTACCCACAAGTTTTCTTGAATTTTCTAATTCAAGAACAAACCCCATTAGCTTAATATGCAGAAAAGTTAATTTTTTGCAGTGTGAAGGGAGATCTAGGGAAAGACCCTTCAAGAAAAGAACCTTAATTGCAGCTACCAACATGACAGTTAAAGAGTATAGGGAAGAAGAAGAAGAGGGTCCTCCTCCTTTGGTTGAATCTGAAATGACTTCCAAGCCTAGACGTATTGCTATCTTTGTTGAGCCTTCTCCTTTTGCGTGAGTGATTTTTTCCCAAACTGCAAAATTGTTGGCGTTAATTACTAAACTTTGGTTCTGGTTACTGTTATGCTCTTTCTGTTTGTTGAATTGACTTCTGAGTGATCAATTAGGTCTAATTTCTTCTGCAACCCTTTTGAGGGTCTGTGACTTACTTCTCCCTATTCATATATACTGACAAATATTACTGATTTGATAACTGTTAGAGTGGGTTAGAATCCCATGTTGGTTGGGGAATGGACCGATGGTTTGCTCATATGGACTTGGGCAATCGTTCCTTCATGAGCTAGCTTTTGGGGTTGGGGTTGAGTTAGGCTCAAGTGCATTTATTTACGTGGTATCCGAGCTAGGTCCATCCCCGTTTGGACTTCGGTCCACGCTCCAGTTGGGTTTGGGTGTGAAGGGGGTGTTAGAGTGAGTTAGAGTCCCACATTTTATATATACTTGGGCAATCCTCCCCTCATGAGCTAACTTTTGGGGTTGAGTTAGGTCCAGGTGTCATATCTTTACAATAACTAATCATTTGTTCTCCTATAACAGGAAGCTTTGGCAATGTGTTGTTTGAGGAGTATTTTTGCAGCATATCTCTTGTACTCTGTTAATTTGCAGTAGTATTGTCAATGTATGCGAATTCAATTGTCTCATATACTCAATCTTCTCTGCTATGCGGTTTTGATGATTCTTGTCCAGATTTTGAAGAACTTTTGCTGTCAAAAGTATTTACTGACTTTCTCATATGCTGTTTGTTTGGTCTTCTTATCTTCCGTTATTTGCTAGAATCTCTGTAGTAGATAATGATTCTTAGCATAAGAATTTTGATGATGAACCTCTTTTTTTTCATCCTATGGAAATGTAGACTTGATCAACTGTCTATCCACATTTGCTTTTGGAACAGATCTCTCGTGTATATGACATGAGAATTGGAGCCAGTAGACCTTAAATAGCTTGTAGGAAGGACTTATGTTAAGGCTTAGCCTAGACCTAAGGGGAGGAACTAAGATTTCTAACAACTTTAGCTATTGAAGAGAAGTCGCATTAGCTATTGAAGGGAAGTCGCATGCTTGTTAGTTATAGAAATGGGCATGGTCAAATCACAATCTCAAAACTTGTTTTGCTGCACTGATTGCCACTCCAGCATTGGAACCTAACTTTTTTCTTTTTCTTTTTCTTTTTATTTTCTTGAGCTGCATTTCAATCTTTGTTATCTCTGCATTTTTTCTTTAATGGTTCCTCATAGTATTTTGGAAAGTCAATGTATATCAATCTATGAATAAATATAGCTCTGTCCAATTAGACGCCTTTCCACCGTAGATACACTTCAGCAGAATTCTCGCTTCTATTACATTTTGCTGTTGCTCAGTGGCACTTAGAAGTGACATTGCCTTCACCGTTTAATTTTGGGAGTCGGAGATGTTCTCAGCTGGGAACTCCGGTGCCTTATATGGTGACTTATGGATCAGTTCTGATCAGTAATTTTTGAGAATAAAGGTTTGACATTTCCAGAAAAACATAATTCATGTGCATCCTCTGAACCAGACCTTACTACAAATTATTTTTTTTACTCAGTTGGGTGTACATAACCACCATTTTCCTTTGTGAAATGTGCAGGTACGTATCTGGCTATAAGAACCGGTTCCAGAATTTTATTAGATATCTCCGTGAAATGGGGGATGAGGTATATTCATTGCTCACAAGAGTGTTGTTGATTACTGATAGCTTCTGGTGGTCTTTTGGTCTTTTGAACTTACTGCTATACCATGCATCTACCAACAAAATTCAATATGTTTGAGCTGATCATATTCATTTAAAGTTTTTTCTGGATGCTATTTTGCCAATCAGGAGTTCATAATCTTGACCTCTACTAGTTTTGTTCCCATGAACTAATTTCAAGCAATCTTGATATGCTTTGTCTGCACATACCTACAGACAGTTATTTGAACAGTCATATGGGGACTAACTGTAATAAATATTTCTTAGCCATAGTTCAGACAGACTGTTGACTGAGCCACTACACAGGAACAGAGTTGAAGATTTACACCTGCTGTTTGGACTATAATCCTTTGTTAATTTTGCGATACAGGTTATGGTTGTGACAACACATGAAGGAGTACCTCAAGAGTTTTATGGAGCAAAGTTGATTGGATCGCGAAGGTTGAAGATTCTACTGCCATTCATATACTTCTTTTTCATGTTTACTCAATAAATTCACTCAATTCCGTCTGTCGCAAACTCAGGATAAAATCAGTGACGTTTAAGGGTGCATGACTATGAAATATTCTCCATGTATGGTAATTGGCTAGTTATATTAAAAAAAGTTGCTTACTACATTTGCAGTTTTCCCTGCCCCTTGTACCAAAAGGTTCCCCTGTCACTTGCTCTCAGCCCAAGAATAATTTCAGAAGTAGCACGATTCAAGCCTGACATCATACATGCATCATCTCCTGGTATAATGGTGAGTTTCAGTTGCTATTTCCTCCTCCTTTCAGTGGTGCAGTGAGATTCGTCTTGTCACTTCCCAGTTTGCTCACTTAGATTTTTTTTTTTCCTATTGTTAGGTATTTGGTGCTCTTATCATTGCAAAACTGTTATCTGTGCCGCTAGTGATGTCTTATCACACACATGTGCCTGTGTAAGTCAAACTCCTGAATATCTTGTCTTCAGATGGGAACATTTGATTTACATGATTCAAGAAGCAAAAGCTTTTTCTTTGTTGATCTTCCTGATGAATGACATAAAGAATTCTGAAGCTTCTTACATCTTTCTATATTACTTAAGGGCTCTATGCTGATCCTGATTCTTGTTCTGCAGATACATACCTAGATATACCTTTAGTTGGTTGGTGCAACCAATGTGGATGGTTATAAGTATGTGAGCAGCGCATTCTCTTCTGCAGTATCTATTCTCTCTCAGGTCTCCAGCTCTGTATACTAATTAAGACATAACTGCTGCTTATCAGAGTTTCTACATAGAGCTGCTGATCTTACACTGGTGCCGTCTGCTGCCATTGCAAAGGATCTAAAAGCTTATAAGGTAACAGCAGGTAAAAGACCGATAGGTGAACTTGTTAATTATACTACACATGGACTTTACCAGTTAGCAAATAAGGCAAAAACGTTATTGTCTTCTCTGTTCTGTCAAAGCAGTTTTTGTTGGTCTTAGATGCGTACTGCCTTTAGCTTCTTTTAGCTGCTAAAGCTCTGGTCAGAGTTCTTGACTGTTCCTCTCTTTTGCTTTATTTTCAGCTAACAAAATACGTCTGTGGAATAAGGGTGTTGATTCTGAGAGCTTCCACCCCCGGTATCGGTCTCATGAAATGCGGCTAAGACTGAGGTAGGAGCTTCCTGCTGAAGATTCCATCCTTTATGTAAACAACCTTAATGTGTACTGATAACTCTTTTTCCTTTCTCCTGTTACTCTTCATGATCAGCAATGGGGAACCTGATAAACCATTGATAGTCCATGTTGGGCGACTTGGAGTCGAGAAGAATTTGGATTTCCTCAAAAGGTATTGCCTCTCTTTGTTAATGAGAAACCATAAGACTTATCATTCTTGGCTAATATATGGCTAGGTATATTGATCCTTATATTAAGGGAAAACGTTGTATCAAGGAAACTGAGTGGTTATGAAGTTGAATGAAGGTGCTGGTAACTTGACATTTCAAAATGACTTTGAAACAGGTTAATGGATAGACTTCCAGAAGCTCGCATAGCTTTTATTGGAGATGGGCCATATAGGTGCGTTGCAGTAGCAATTTTACCTTTTGACTTTCAGAACTTTACCAGGATCATTTACCTGTACTTCACTGTAAAAGATTTTTAATATATAGTATCATGCACAATAAGCTGTCTTGTATCTCTTTTATCCCTTTTCTGATAATCATAGGGCTGTCAAGTCTACAAAAAAAGTTAATCAGTGAGGATCTTGTGTGAAAAGAGTCATCACTAGACACTAGTTATATTTCACTGTTCTTGATCTCTATTGCTAGAAATGTTGCTTAGCTTGTGTAGTGAATAAGAGACAAAAGTCAGAAAAACACTATGCTACCTGATAATCCCACTGAACTTTTATCGACTTCACTTTAGTAGGTAAAAATGTTTTGCTAAAGAAGATGAACTTGAAACAATAGCAACATTTATATGCCGTGAAGGAGTTGCTAAATTATTGGTAGAGTTTCTTAGCTAAGTATTACCATTTCATTTGTTACCTGTTAGATGGTACAGATAACTTAGTGAACAGTGAACTTCATTGCATTATCAGTCATTTGGTTAATGCTAGCTAGTTGAACATTGCCGGGGGAGCGGGAGTTAATTATCTGTTAGCAAGTCGATATGTGCCCTAATTATCACTTCATTCCCGTTTCCTGCAGGTATGTGATCATGCATTACCATCATTAGTCTTGGAGTTATTTATTATGTTGACAAGATATCTATATGTATATACACTATAAACTAGCGTTTTATATATTCCTTCTTCATAGACAAACTTGGAATTTGTGATTCTCAGTTTATTCTATCATACCTGATGGTAAAATGCATGCTGAAACCTAGGAATTTGAGGTCTCTTAAAGTCAAATTACATTAGCTCTCCTTTGTCTAGATTAAACTTTCTACTTCTTTGGCAAGAACTACTGGATTTGAGCCCCAAGATTTGGACATAGGTCATTTGAGTTAATGGGCTGAGTGATACAATCGTATAATACGAGTGAGCGACCGCTTTTTTCTGCTATGAATGAATGGCATCTCCTTTTGTTTTTGAGCTTGCTTTAACCGGATCCATCCCCCTTTCAAATGAATGAGGAAACAAAATTTCTCTTCATCATTGAAATCCGCCATTCACACAAAAGGGAACGAGGAATTCTCAACGAAAAAGGTGCTCCCTGACTTGGACATAGATATTTTGGAAGTAAAACTGTCTGAAAATCTTAGAAGTAAAAATGTTTGTTGGAAGTAAAATAGTCTTCAAATGAATAGTCTACAGCTCTTCCCGAAGGGACATGATTGGGGTGTGAGAAGAATCTACTGTCAAATGCTATCGGTTGAGAATGTGGACATCGGAATGCATTGCAATTTATAAGAATTTCCTGTTTTGATAAGGCACCTGTATGCTTAACATGAGACAGATGTAGTTTTTCATTCTTATAAAAGACTGAGCTACAAACTTTCATTTTGTCACTTGTTATAGGGAGGAATTGGAGAAAATGTTCTCTGGCATGCCTGTAGTGTTCACAGGTATGTTACTAGGGGAGGAGCTTTCTCAGGCATATGCCAGTGGAGATATATTCGTTATGCCTTCAGAGTCTGAAACACTTGGATTCGTTGTGTTGGAGGCCATGTCATCTGGACTTCCTGTTTTGGCTGCCCGTGCTGGAGGAATTCCAGATATAATTCCTGATGATCAGCAGGGAAAAACTGGATATCTGTTTAATCCTGGGGATCTTGACGACTGCTTGAGCAAACTGGAGCCACTTCTGCACAATGCTGAATTGAGAGTAACTATTGGCCGGGCTGCACGTGCAGAAATGGAGAAGTATGATTGGAGGGCTGCCACAAGAAAAATTCGTAATGAGCAGTACAACGCAGCCATTTGGTTCTGGAGGAAGAAGAGAGCACAGTTGGCGAGACCATTTCAATGGTTGTTCAAGCGTAGGCTCCAGGCACCAGAAGCACTTTAGGTTCACATTTCTCAGATTTATTGTAAAAGCATAGTTTTAGTGCTTAGAAAGGTGCTTAATCTCTCATTGCTTACATCTAGATGTGGATTGTAAAATATTAGCCAGCAAATATAGCCTGCTGCTGCAGTTATCATAGATTTGCAATATTGACCTAAAATACCTAGCCTGTTGTGCTGTTAAGTATTCAATTCAATCTCTGTACATGTAATTATATTAATTCCCATAAGTATGGGAATTGTTGATATACATACTCTTGTATTAAAAAAACCAACTCAATGAAACCACAGGTTCCCAATTGAAGGGAGACATGAGAGTGTGGGCTACAGCCTTTATATGACAAAGGTTTGTCCCAGTTTATGTAAAATTTAATGAAGTGTCTTGGTCTAAGATACTCATTTGATCATTTCTCTGGTTATAAATCATTTCATTAAGGGTAAAAAAGAAATTTAAAAAAATATTTTATTCATAAACTTAAATAAAAATGTGACATGTCACCCTTATTTATAATATTAGAAAATCAAATTAAACTACTATGGAGGCCAACTCTATTGGTCAGATCTCCTATCCTTCCTAGAATTTTCAACCTTGTCATGTGACCATCTCGAACTTCAATCTTCCTCAGCACCCCAACCTGTGTTTGCAGCTCTTTTCTGATCGTGAGAGAAGTTGCACGCAGCACCGCGATTGCATTCACCCCTCTGGAAAGAGCGGCAAACCCCTCGCTCCTCCCTCTTTTTCCTCTCCGTCTCTTCATCCTCTTCTTGTTTCTTTTTATAGTTGGAAACATGATCAACTCTGATTATCCTACCCAAAAGTTGTGCACCGTTTAAGTTATCCACAACGAGATTTGTACTCCTTTGATCCTCATAAGCAACAATCTCCCCATACTGGGCAAAAACAACAAGGAGATCACCTTCAGTGAGGTCAAAAGGTATGCCGCCAACGAATACATCTCTAACTTTTTACCCGTAATAGGTATTGGTATATAACTATATATATACCCCGATTTCGTTCTTTCATTAGCAGCTGTGAGAAGTGGAAAATCATAAAAAAAACGACGATAGTTCGTGGGGGTTTCTACAGAAAGAAATACGAGATGAAAGAAACAATTCATTTCTCAAACTTCCGTAAACAAATAAAGCAAAAACAAATTGTATACAACACAAATACATCTGTATAATTATTGAGGTTTTGCTTGAGCAAAAATTTTCCCCCTTTTTCATTTTTTCCACTCAAGTAAATGAATACACTGCTTGTTGACTCTCTATTCTTCTTTCCCTCATTGCATGTTGCAGCTTTTGCTGTACTGTTAACAAATTTTCACCATTGTTTTAGCATTTTGGGAGATCCTTTGGAGGTGGCAAAAGTGACTCATTAGGACCCTTGCCATTATCTACAAGGAATGCCATTTTCAATCCCCATGTTGTGTGTATCTCTAGATGGCAATGCATAAACCAAACTCCTGCAATATTATTACCAAATGAAAATAAAAAGTCATTTATCACCGTTAGACAAGAGGAAGTTGCTCGAATGGTAAGCACCCCTTACTTCCAATTCGAAGATTGTGAGTTCGAGTCACCAAGGGAGTAAAAGGCTAGGAAGCTCCTAAGGAAGGGTAAAAAAAGTCATCTACCGTTATATTATATTGACCTGATTGTATAAACATTATTACTCTAGTCGTCTTAAAATAGTTGTCACATTTTGTTTCTCGAGAATCAACTTGACTAATTTTCAGAACAAATATTGATTAGATCAATTTAACATTTTAAAATTAAATTCAGATATTCAAGAAACTATACGGAAAGTACTATAAGTTGCAAATTTTCTCATATCAATATGAAATATCGGTCAAAGTTCACATTGTTTGACTCTCGTAAACCAAATTGTGACAGATATTTTGAGATGGAGGGAGTACTACTAAAAAACAAGAATCAGCGACTGACAAACTATATAGATAAACAACAAAATCTTCTCTAATCCTATCTAGCAATGAATTATCAAAAAATTTGTTAGCTACAAGCAATTTAGTCTCAGATTAACAACAAAGTTCGTAGCTAGTTTCAGTTCTTTTTGTAGCGGAACGTACCTGGATTGTCAGCGCGGAATCTTATGGCGACCCATCCTCCAGAAGGAACTCCAATTGTATTCCTTTCAACAGGATCAACAAGATTAAAATTCTTAGAATCCTTTCTGGGATTGTAATTCCCTAATCCTTTACCCACTGCAAAGAAATTAAAACCATGCAAATGGACTGGATGGTTCTCAGGTGCTATAATTCCAGTATCCTGCAAAACCAATTGAACTGTTGCATTATAATTCAACCTATAAAGTCTCGTCCCGTTCGTTGTAGCCAAGCTTACTGGTGGTACTGCTCCCGTATAGTTGAAAACAAACGGGGGATTCCCTGGAAAATCGGTCGTAAAAACGCCTTTTATGCCAAAGAAATGCGCTTGTAAGAGCGCAGTACTTGGCATAACAAACGTAACATTGTTTATACTAGCAACAACTCGGCTTCCGTTAGCCGGTATACAAGTCGGGCACGGATTGATCCCGAGCCCGACAGTAAAAAGCAACGAATGGTCTACATTTTTCGGAACTTTAGCAGGGTATTTTTTCGAATTAAGGCTTTTAAGAGAGTCGATAAAGTTGTTGGCGACTGAAGTCGCGTTTTGGGGCGGGGCACTAGTGAGAGTCGTCGGGGCACTTCCTAGTGCCCCGGTATAATGCAACGTGGCGGTGGCCGTCACGTTGTCTACCGCAATAGGAGAGTCCATGAAGGAGGAAGCAGCAACCATGTATTTTCCGAAACTTTGGTCAGCTGTGACAATGACATTTGTTGTCTGGCCAGGGGCAATTACAATTGTGTCTGTTTTGAAGGGTTTAACGTAAGTGGCGTCGACTTCAACTACGGTCATTTTGTGTCCAGCAATTTTGAAGAAGAGCTCTTCATTAAGTGCAGCATTGATCAGTCGTAACATGTATGTTTTTCCAGGAGCAACACTTAATGTGTATCCACCTGCATATCATATGGTCCAAAAAACAAATTTACGATTAGTTTATTTCTGTCTCAATTTATGTGATATTTTTCGCTAGAGTCAAATTGACTAATCTCAAAGCTAAATAATTGAATTAATTAGATCAACTCAATAGTTTAATATTAAAATTTAGATATTCAAAAACTATACGAAAAATACTACTTTAAGTTACAATTCTTCTCATGTCAATTTTGTAAGAAACTATATTTTAAAATGTTGGATCAAGATGTACATGCATAGTTTAATTTAAAATAAGCTAAAAGTCATGCCACATCAAGCTATTTGTATAAAAATCTACTCCCTTTGTCACATTGTTACACTTTTTCCTTTTTATAGCTTGTTCGAGAAAAATGACATATTTTTATATTTGAATTTTGAAGACTCTTAACTTTAAACCTCTCTTTCTGCCTCAGGACATATGTTGATATCCATAAAAATGCCATGATATGTTTAAGATCGACCAAATTTTTAAGTAAAAGATTAATTTTTTATATGTAACAAATCTCTCTCTTGCTATAATTTTGTATCTGGTCAAACACATCCATATAAATTAAAACGAAGAGAGCTATAAGTATTACCTTGGGATGGACAATTGGAAACAGGTCCAGGATGACCATTGATTGTGTGAGCATCAGAAACATTAGGGGCTAATCCTGAACTTAGAGCTTCATTGATCACAGCTTCAGTATCAGATTTCCACCATTCACCTACATTACATCATTAAAAAATTCACCATATAATTTTCCAACTAAGAGATCGTCTTTGATTATCTAATTATCATATCGACAAGTGAAATGGTCTACGTAAAAATGTTCACCTAAAACAACCACAGCTTCATGGTTAGGCTTGGGGAACGGATATGGCACACCGCGCTTAGGCAGGACGACAATTGCACCGTGCACAGTAGCCCTTAGCCACAAAACATGAGCATGCCAAAATAGCGTACCCCGTTGGCCTGTAATTGTGAAATTGTATACGTAGCTTTGCCCTGGTTGAATCGGACATTGTGTGATGTATGCCGGTCCATCTGCCCAGCCAGTTCTAAGTTGTCTGATACCATGCCTGTATGTAGTCAGATACGAATTCAGAATTTAAACTTAATGAGCAATTCACGTTTTCGAGAACGTATTTTGAACCTATATGGTAAAATTAATGAACTTACCAATGGATAGAGACATTATATTTGACATGGTTAACAACTTTGATGAGCACTGTATCATCTTCTCTAGCATAAATTGTGGGTCCTGGGAACCTTCCATTAACAGTGACAATTGGCTTGCTTGAACATAGCCTACTCATGTTCCTCATTACCACCTGGTACACCAACCATATATTAATTAAGGAAACAAATTAAGCAAAAAAATTAAAAATACTATTGGATTAATTTAATTTAGATATATACAAATTTTACACGTTCGACCACCATATTTAAAAATGTTGTAACATGTTATTTTTCAAGTTATTAATCTTACTTATTATGAATTGTTACTTGTATTTTTTTTTTCAAAATTACACGGTCAGACAGGCAGTATATATAAGTTAGATTCAAAATCAAAAATATATAACTTGTTCATTTTTATGGAAAGTGGCTTATTGATCTATGGTCATTCATTTATTTCACCTTTTATATGGCTTAATAGTAACGATTTTTGCATGTCTATGCTTCAACCAATTTATTTTAGTAATATATATAAACTAGTGTGCCTTTTTCCCTTTTATTTTCCTCTCATTCCAACTACTTTGCTAATTGGAATTTACTGTCAACTAATTAATTTACATGAGCTTATCGTTAATTAAAGAGATATATCTTTCGAACTTTTCTAAATTAATAATCCATAGAGTACAACATTTGCTGACAGTTCAATCGTTAATATAGCGGATTGAATCGCAAAAAAAAAAAAAGATCTTTATAAGTATTGAGTGTGTTCGATATGTTTTCAAATTTTCCTATGTTATGAAAACTCGAGCCTAATTAAAGCTACAATAACATGACTAAAAACGTTCATGGTAGAAAATCGAACGTACTATTAAAGCTATAATAACATGAATAAAAACGTTCATTGTTCTTTATAGTAAAAAGATGCATATATCTTAGCTATAAAAAAAAAAGAGAGAGAAAAACGAAAGAGTGAAGGGTAAAAAACCCACTTAAAGTATCTCGGTTTTTTGAGTTTCATACATGAATTATAAGGTGTGCGAGTTACCTACTTGAACTATCACAAACTATTTGTCAAAAACACACCTCAACTATTAATTGTTTGAGTTTCATACCCGAACTTTTGGGTAGGAAAAATGAACAACTAATAGTTTAGGTGTGTTTTGATGAATAATTGGTGATAATTCAGGTAGAAAACTCAGACACCTGATAGTTCAGGTATGAAACTAAAAAACTGAGATATCTAATTAAGTGTGTTTTTGACCATTAACTCGAAACCGAAACAACAGTTATTAGTAACTTACATTGAACTTGTAATGACGAGTAATGCCAAAAGCTGGAAAGAGGCAGAAGGCCAAGAGCACAAAAATGCGAAGCCAATTTGACTCCATTTTTTTCTTCTTTCTCTTTTTGTCTGTGTTTTTTTTTTTTTTTTGTTTCTGTATGTACTTTCTATAGAACTCTTTGCTTTTGATCAATTCTAAAAAATGTGTTTTAGAATTGTTGCATTCTGATTTTGTGACATGCCAACGCAAATTATATATAGGTGAAAGGCCTTTTTACTTAATTTAATTTAAATTTGCTGGTGTGTCATTTTTCTTTAGTTAGGTAAATGATGGATATTGGTGTCCTCTCTTAGCAAATTTCTCCATCTATTCTTTCGTACATGTTACATAAAGTTTATTAAGTGGACCCTACATGTTAAGCTATTAAAAACTGTATTTACTTGGTACTTTTATTAGGGAAAAAAATACTTTAATTACCTGATTAATTAATTAATTCCTTCATTAGTTGTAAGTTATCTTAATGAACCAAATTAGTGAATACCTAGAAGTAATCTCTGATGCTTGTTACGTAAATTCAACAGATAAGTTAGATCGGCGTTAGAAATTATGCGATGTATATAAGTTAAATACTCCTATTACTTAGCCATAATGCAGTCGGCACCTTGAAAGGTATAAAGGTCGTAGTCAGTTGAATATCCTCCCCCTAAAACTTATATATGGTATATAGGTCAAATTAATATTATTTTCTTTAGAAAAATTCCTGACTTCGCTATCACAGGAAGAATCTTAGATGAAACCGGACTATATATATTTTGAAATGATATACAGATGCAAAAAGAAAAAGAATAGAAAACTTTTAAATTGGATGGTCACAAATCTCAACACAATTAATATATTAGTGATTTAGTAAAGATTAAGCCAATGTTTTTAGCACTTAATTAAGAAGGTAGAGGTGGAGATATTTATATATAACAAAATCCCCATGCATGAAGGACATATAAGCAGCAAGACAACAAAATCATAGAAGTAGAAAACTCAAAATTGTTTTTACTATTAAAAAAGATCCTAGGTAGTTATAGGCCTTGTCCATACTACATTGCATGAAGCAGTTTCAAACAGAAAACTTTTCCCATTCATATGTTATTGTATTAATATACAGAAGCTTCTTTTGAAGGTCATGATATACAATATATATACAGAGGGCTAAAAGTGAGAATAGTTGAGGAATTTGTCTCTTTGTGTAAAATAATGGTCCACAAGCCCCCCCCCCCCCCCCCAAAAAAGGGGAGATCACTTAGCCATGAGAGGTGAATTTAGAATTTTAAAAATATGGTAAAAAAAAAAGAAGGTATTAAGTGGAAATTAATTTCTATTTCTTTAGGTAAATAACTTATTATTTAATTAAGTGCATTATTTAACTTTTCTAAAATATGGGAGTCAATATATAATATTAAATCAATTCTAGAAAATATGTACATAAAATATCTAGTTTTACAAGGAAAATGCACCGTAAAATGGGTAGTAAAAATCCGCCCCTCTTATCGATGCTTGGAAAAAAGCTTAAATAGATTGATAATCTTCGAATTTTTTTATTCAAGCTCCCCCAAGTTTAATTTTCTTATAAAATAGAAATACTCTCTCCTTTTACTTTTACTTGTTACTATGCTAAAAATAAATTTTCATTTTACTTTTCCCCATCTCATTAACCGAAAATTAAATAGAGGAGCGCTCAGTTTATAGACAAATACTCCAAAACAGTTCAATGTTTAATCTTTCTAATAATTTATTTTCTTTGTTGTAATTCATATTCATAGTCCAACTATATTTTTCCTCGTGGTTTCCTTTTTCTTTTTCTTTCATTTTAAATTTAATTTCTTTTATTAGGGAAGGGAAGATGGACCTTCATAAGAGTGACCTTCATAAGAGTTGATTCATTTGTACTACGATATAAATATATATATATATATATATATATATATATATATATATATATATATATATATATATATATAATTCTATAATTCTTTTTACGTAATTTTTAAATAATATATATTACTTCCTCTGTTTCAATTTATGTGGCATTGATATAATTTCGAGAGTTAACTAAATTTTCTATATATTTTTTAAATATTTTAAGTTGTTAATTATTGTGATTTATAGTGCTTCCAATTTAATTTTTAAATAATATATTTTACTCTTTTTACTCCAATTTATGTGTCATTGATAGTGTTTGGAGAGTCAACTAAATTTTTTATGTCTTTTAGATATTTTAAATTGTTAATTATTGTGATTTATAGTACTTTTTACGTCATTTTAAAATAATATATGTTACTTTCTTTGTCTCTATTTATGTGGCATTGACATAATTTCTAGAGTCAAAAATATTTTAAATTGTTAATTATTGTGATTTATCTTATTGTGTAATTTTTAAATATATAATAAGTTAAAAAGGTAAGACAAATAGATTAAAACAGAAAAATTAACAAAAATGACCAAAAAATCTCTAGATGCTGAAGCTGGCACGAGAGCATCAACTCCCTCTTATTATATATATATATATATATATATATATATACGATCTGAAAATATAATAGAATTATCTATAAACAATTTGTAGTCGAGTGGTAAGTACTCTTCTATTCTTAATTAGAAGTTTCGATTCGAGTCTTATGAATTATCTTTAATAGGAAGCGATTTAATCTTAAAGTAGGATTTTCCAATGTAAATTAAAATTAGTTAAACTCAAATATAGATATCAAAGACCAGACAAAAACCAACAAAAATTATCAAAGACCGACAAATTAAAACCAATTATTGTAATAGCCAAAGATCTAACTCAATAAATGGTAAACCAAATATTAAATTGTGTTATTAATGCAAAGAAACGTGTCAAAAACCTAACCATAGTTTAATTAGCATCAAGTTTGGTGGAAAATAAAAGGAGAAAATTAAAGCATTTGCTAATTAATTAGGAACTAGAATATACTTTCTCCGTTTAAAATTATTTGTCATTTATTTCTATTTTTAATTTTTATTTTTATTTATCATTTTTGACATATCAAAAAAAGATAAATAAAATTTTATGTTTTACCCTTAATTTATTTACTAAGACTTTTTGAAATCTCAAATAATCAATTTCAACTAGTACTTATTAATAGGGGTAATATAATAAAGTCACAATATCAATCATTATTTTCTTAATAAGTATGTCAAGTCAAAAAATAACAAGTAATTTTAAATGAAGGAAGTAATATTTTTTGCTGAGAGCATATAGGAGTTAATTACACATTAGAAGAACTTAAAAAGTTAGTTGTTAAATAATTTTCATGGTTTATATACATAGAAGATCACTATAATTAATTACCTTTAACTAGCTAAGGTTGAATATGACACTAGTATATACACATACATTGTTTAATTCTAAGCTAAGATTAACCCCAACCGATTGATCGATGGGTTCCTATCAACTTATCAATCATCAACCTTTTTTTTATCTTCCTAACCACCCACCCACCCTTACAAATAGATACGTGCCTCTCCGAAGACATATTAGCTTGTTTGACTAAGTTTATTTTTTATGAAAAGTTCTTATTTTTTTTCAAAAGTGTTTATTTTAAAAAATTAAGGTATTTGGTCAAGCTTCTGGGAGAAAATAAGTGTTTTAGGAGAGTAGTAAAAGCTGTTTTTCAGAAGCTAAAAAAAGTAGTTTCTCTCCAAAAGCATTTTTTTGAAAAGCACTTTTGAGAAAAATACACTTAGAAACACTTTTAAAAAGCTTGGTCAAACACTAATTGTTGTTCAAACGTGCTTTTTAAATTTATTAGCCAAACACAAACTATTTTTCAACAAAAGTACTTTTTTAAAAGTATTTTTAAAAAAAAACATTTCTCAAAATAAGTTGATTTTAGAAACTTGGCCAAACAGGCTATAAAGATTCGAGATACGACTGAATCCACTGAATGTTTGAGTTATTGCATTTGAAATTTAATATTAGTAATATTGGCTTTACCTATTTCTTAGCCCGTCAATTAGTTGACAAATCAACATATTTAGTTAATTCGTATAGTAGATATACAATATCGAGTTATTGTTGCAAACTTCGAGTTATTATTACGGCAAAGAATGAACAAAAATCTAGAATTTTGATTAAATTTTTTAACACAGTTTAAGCTAAAGGCTAAAGCTATTGAGTTCGACTGAATCAATACAATATCTAGTATCTGCACCTGTCTCCTCCTTACTCTCAGTCTCTCTCCCCAAGACGAAAGTTTTTTTTTTTTAAATAATAATAATAATAATGATAATAATGATAATAAAGGGAAAAGAACCACAAAAAAGAAAAAAAAGAAAATATAAGAAGGAAAATTGGTTGTGTTCTTATAAAAACGTAATCAAGGACTAATGATAGCATCTATAGTAGCATATCTTTATTAAAATTGAAGGGTTTTAGTGAGAGATCAAGAAGATGTTTATTGTGGAAGAAAAGCTCAAGAATGAACTCAAAAATTATAGAGAAGAATGGGCTAAACGCTACACATATTTCATGGTTTAAATCTAAACCCAAGCCCAAAAGAAGAAAGATGGAGGCTCACATGAAGCTCAAAAAGCTAAAAACCAAGCCAAGAAGAGGCTGCAATTTTGGCCGCAAATGGGTTGTCATGCACACCCACGTGGTAGCAGATTAAAGCCTAAAAGTGATTGTTTTGGAGCTGCTTTTCACGCCCAAATTTGGGCTGAAAAGCCACGCCCAAAAATTGTGTTGCTTGATTCTATAATTGAAAACTTTTCCTTATTTTTGTTAGCTAGTTTTTGAAGGTATTTTTACTAGTTTAAAAGTTTTCTATTTTAAAGTTTCCTAGTTAGGTTTCTTTATTTATTTTCATAAAGTAAGATTCAAATCCCATGCTATTTGGGATAGGTTTTCCCCTATATATATAAGGGTGGATTTTGTTATTTTCTATACAACATTATGATTAATATTATTTGAGAGGTTTCTCTTCTTTACATCTTTGTGTGCTGAGTATGGATTTATCTTACAACCTTATAAAAATGATTCTTTATGAGGTAAGATTAATTCTTAACTTGATATCTTTGGTTCTTATTCGTAAATTAAAGAAAGTGTGATTAGTCTTATACTAATTGTTGTCTCTAATTTCTTTGAAATAGGGATCAGATCACTCTTGAATTGGCTTTATAAGTGTCATAATTAGTTCTAATCCGCTAATTTTAAATATTAAGATCAATTAGAATTCTTAGCACTTTATTTTAAAATTTGGGGATTTATTCTCAAATTTTACATAACTTTCAAATTCTTGTCTTTAATCTTTGTATTTTCACTACTGCTCTAATATTACTTTATTTTCTTGTTTATTCAAGTAACCAGACTCTTATCAAGTGGTATCAGAATGGAAGCAAAAATACAAAGATTAAATAGAAATTTGAAAGATATGTGAAATTCGAGAATAAATTCTTAAATTTTAAAATAAAGTGTTAAATGCTAATAACCCTAATTGACCTTAATATTCAATGTTAGCGGATTAGAACTAATTATGATATTAATAGAGTCAATTCAAGAGTGATTTAGACCCCTATTTCGAAAAAATTAGAGACAATAATTAGTATAAGACTAATCACCTTCTTTAATTTACGAATAAAAATCAAAGATATCAAATTAAGAATTAATCTTACCTCTTAAAGAATCATTCTTATAAGGTTGTAAGATAAATTCATAGTCACCACACAAAGGTGTAAAGAAGAGAAACCTTTCAAATAATATTAATTATAATATTATTTAGAAAATACCAAAATCCACTCCTATATATAGGGAAAAATCTATCACAAATAGCATGGGGATTCAAATCCTACTTTTATGGAAATAAATAAAAAAATCTAACTAAGAAATTGTTAAATTAGAAAACTTAAAACTAGAAAAATTAGTAAAAATACTTTCAAAAACTAGCTAACAAAAATAAGAGAGTTTTCAATTATAGAACCAAGCACCCAACTTTTGGGTGTGAGAAGCAGCTCCAAAACAGCCACTTTTAGATTTTAATCTGCTGTCACATGGGTATGCATGACAACTCGTTTGTGGATAGAATTTTAGCCTCTTTGTTGGCTTGATTTTTAGCTCTTTCAGTTTCATGTGAGCTTCCATTTTTCTTCTTTTGGGCTTGGATTTAAACCATTAAATATGTGTAGCGTTTAACCCATTCTTCTCTACAATTCTGGGGCTCATTTTTGAGTTTTTCTTCCACGATAAACATCTTCTTGATCTCTCACTAAAATCCATCAACTTAGATGGAGGTATGTCACTGTGAATGCTATCAACTAATTAGTTGATTGACCAGAGCCAATAGATTATATGTTTTTTTTGTTGATTTTCGCTCAGTATTCGATATTCATATTAGAGTCCAACTATATCTAAATCGAGCGTTGCAGTGCCCATCTTGAAGGCAACACTCTCAACAGAATTTGAACGGTACCCAAAACTCGAACCTTAGATGTTTCACTTTCACGTCGAATTGACCACTTTCAATATCAGGTAACATCGCCATAATTTTCTTGATACATTTCATGTTTGTATATTGCTTGTATATTAATAATGTGAAAAGAAAAGAGAGATAATGGTCCAGTTCTTATAATAAAAGGGGCAGCCCGGTGCACTAAAGCTCCCGCTATGCGCGGGGTCCGGGGAAGGGCCGGACCACAAGGGTCTATTGTACGCAGCCTCACCTTACATTTCTGCAAAGGGCTGTTTCCACGGCTTGAACCCGTGACCTCCTGGTCACATGGCAGCAACTTTACCAGTTACTCCAAGGCTCCCCTTCAATGGTCCAGTTCTTATAATATCATATGAAAATTAGGCTGTTTTCGTTTACTTAAGTAATCCCGTAATAGTTAAGATCTTCAATTTTAATAAACTGAAGGATAAATAAATCACTCATACCAAATATCCATTTGATTTGTGAATGTAATGGAAAAATTATGTAAAATGGCTGGTCGGCCAAATTATTTATCAAAAATTTGTCACTCGTTGCTTCTTCTTCTTCCTGCTTCTTCTTTTTTCTTCGCCTTAATTCTTTCTTTTTCCTGCTTCCTTCTTCTTTCTTCTTCTTCTTCTTCTTCTTCTTCTTCTTCTGCTTCTTCCGTTTGCGTCCGCTTCTTCTTTCTTCTTCTTTTTCTTCCTTCTTTTGCGTCGTCTACTTCTTCTTCGTTTGCTTTTTCTTTGTTCTTGTTTTTCCTTTTTTTAAAAAAATTGACTTACTGTAAACGTGAATTATTTTGAGAGAATTATATATCAAAAGACTCAAAACATCGAGGGGAGCTCATATCTATAATTTGAGACTGTTTAGAGGAGATTTTGAGTTGGTCGGGATTGAAAGAACTTGTTTGGAGAGGTTGTATTAATGGTTGAAAGCTTTGTTGTTTATTATGCTTTCATTTAAAGATTTAATGACTAGAAAAAAAAGATCGATACACTTGTACACACTATTTATACAATATCGTTACACATTTCTACACCATTTATATAATATTGATACACATTTATGCACTATATAGATATAATATTAATACATGTTTATTCATCATTTATACAATTTTGATACATTACATAACTTTTATACACTATCGATACATGTTTATACACTATTTATACAATTTTGATACATTACATAACTTTTTATACACTATCGATACATCACATATACATAACATATACATGCGGCTATTTTTTTTGTAATTTTTTTTTTGTGGCTAGTTCATTTTTAGGTTTTTTTTTTGTAAAGAAAACTTGGCTATATTTTTTATAAATTAATTACTTTATTATACATATTTAAAATTATCCTTGGATAATTTCCCTTTTTTAAGAATTAAAAAACTAGGTACTTTTGTTAAGAGTTCTTTTATAAGTTTGTTTAAAAATTAGACTTATTAAAAACATCAATTTGTAATTAAATATAAAAATTAAAAATTAAACTTATTAAAAACATCAATTTTTAAATAAATATAAACCTTTTCAATTGTATAAGGGTTACTGTAGTACTACAAAGTAATACCTAGAAGAAAGAGCTAACACGGCAAGCGCGTTCTTGAGCAATAAGCAATTTATAAATATTGTATAAATAGTGTACATGAATGTATATACATCTCTCATATATAGTTATACGTTATATATACACGATCATACACTATTAATACAAAAAACAATAAAGTTCCCTTCTAAAGGTTTAGGAGAACTTATTGCTCAGATCGTTGGACCGTCCTCCACCGGAGCATGTCTACAGGGAGCAAAACTAGCAGATAAATTGGCCCGAAATGGCTTCACAAACCTCAATACTAACTCCCCCTTAAGTTACATAACAAGTTTCTTTTGGACCAAAAGAAAAAGAAGAACTTCTTTAAGGACCACCCAAGAAATAATGACCAATTCACTTCTCTTTCTCCAAAAAATGAAATGGATAATGTGGTTTTAATCAGAGGTTCAAAAGTTCTTCCATTGCATCCTTCTCATAGTCACTAATCTTTTGTTGTCCACACTTTTCTTCCTAATCTAAACTTTGTGCAAATTTCAACGAAAATGATTCATCTAAAATCTATTCACTCCTCTTTGACACCTACACAACAAGCTTCTTTTAACAGAACAAGTTGTTTTAGAAGGAAAAGGACCTTCATTTCCTTGTGCAAGTACTCAAGAAAATCAGATTCAGATGGTAAAGGAGACACCCGTCAGCAAGAATTGCTTGCCACAATTGTTCTGCTTCAAACACAGAAAGTTCGTCTAACCGAATACTTAGATGAAAGATCTGCATATCTAACACAGTTTGCTCAAGAAGCCAATACTGAAATGGACCAGATTGGTGAAAATGCCCTCAAAGAACTAGATGAAGCTGGTGCAAGGGTCTGTTAATGGGTTGATTTCTCATATGGTCGCTTAACTGATAGATATTTTCTCCGAAAGTCACCCTTTTCTTCTACAAAGAAAGTGACTTTCCGAGATAATAACAATTAGTGGAGTGACCATATGAGAAATCAACTCGTCTGTTAATATGGACTTTGGATTTAATCTCATGATAATAAAGCTGTTTATTTGTTTTTGTTTCTTTGTGGAGCAGATAATGGGAAACATAGAGAGCCAAATGCAGGCTTTTGAAGAATCAGTGGGGTTGAACAAACAAGAGATAGAAGAGAAGGAAGAGAAGTTAGCGGAATTTGAAGGCCAAATGGAGGAGGAAAGAAATGAATGGCTTTTCTTTAAGAACTTAAGGCAAAGACGAACCGTGGCCGTGGACAAAGCAAAAGCTAAGGAGGAGATGGAGAAGATTAAGCAACTTAGTAGAGAAAATGCTGGATCGACGATTAGAAGGACTATTTACCTTGCATTTATAGGCCTTGTAGTAGTTGGAATTGCAGATGTTTTCATCTCTTCATCCTCTGACTGGAGAAAAGGTGCAGTTCTTGGGATTATTTTGGTGTGTTTGCTTTCTCAAGTCATCTATGAGCAGAGTGTTTTATCAGAAACAGGACTGGACGGAAGACAGAAATTCAAAGAAGACAAAAAGTGAAAATCCTCTCTCTCTTTTACAGAAAACCACTAGTATTGTAGCATGAGTTATCTTATTACTCGCGAGGCTGATATATCATGCCAATTTTTATCTTGCATCATGCATATTTGGTGACAACACTGCAGCCACCAAAGTTGGATATGTATCGGATGCTTTATGTCGATCAAAAGAATGATATCTGCTGAATTCTAGAGAATATAGAAGTTATAGGACCTCAGATTTGGATCTCCTACATTTCTGATGTGATCTGGAGAAGCACACCAAGAGGAATCAGGTTCTACTATGGAAAGATTCTTATTCGAACACTCAGGGTGTATTAACCGCGAGAAAATCATCAGAACAGAGTACATCTGTCTTTAAGGAAACAAAAATAATCAGCTCCCTAGCATTCTCGGCACATCAAACATACCATTCCATCAAACCGATGATTAGGTTGTCTAGATGACAGATATTTCTGGTTTTCCAAGTTATGCAGTTATTAAAGGAAACTCAAAGACAATTATATTGCAGTACCTTTACCATTATCATATGCCATTCACATGAAAAGTCCAACACTGTTGATGAAAATTTTGTATTCCTTTTACTGTTCTTCTCCTAATTATACACTTAGGTAAACTAACTTGTACTAGCATTTAGCAGACATTTCTCAAAAAGCAGAAATAAGCCTATTAGGAGGAGGGAGGAGTTATATAGTCAAGATTCAGTACCCATGAGATCATAATATATGGTGCACTGACTTGGTGAATTTAACATCTTTAAAGTCCGTCTTTCAGGGGATTTCTCAAACACGTGGAAATATCAAGGATACTCTATCGAACTTGTAGCAAAAAACAGAATCGAGGAATGTTCGTAGAAAAACAAGACGCACACAACAGAAACCCATGCATGATATTTACAGTATAACTTTGACCCAATATAGCCCAGCATGCTAATGATAATATGATATAATCACCTGAGGTGAAAGGAGATTTCTCTTACGGTTCAAAATAGAAAGTGTGGTATTGTGGGACAAAATTGCCTTCATAGTAAGCATAAAATGGCAATCCTGCAACCAAGAAGCAATCTTTCTCTCACTACATTTTGAATGCCAAAAACAACTTCAGAGAAAGAAAACCTAAGTCAATAAAGAACAAAGAGTAATATTCGAACCTGAAAGCTTCTTACATGAAAAAAGAATCATCTGATAGCTTTAATAAGTGTATTCACGTATACCATGGATCCAAAGTTGGAGTAATTTCCTGGTCTGGGCATTATTCAAGAACAAATTGGTACCTATCTATAGAGTACTTTGACAGGTGAAATTAACTTCTTAAGCTTTAAAAGTCTAGCTTTACTAAACCACTCTATAAGGGTGTGATGAATGATGAGATTTGGGTTACAGTCCCAACGCACATGTTCAGAAACAGGTAGAAACATTCTCTAGTCTACCACCACGAGAGCAGACCACATAAATTATAATGTTGCTAGAGTAAAATCAGGTTTGTACCTCTTGCTAACAACTTAGCTCAACAAGTTGAGGAACATGTCTTATTTTCTGCTTGGGCAAAGACCATTCTGTAACAAGCTATATGTAGTACTTCACAATCACCAAATTTTTCAGATTTGCATAAAAACTCATCCTGCATATTATAGGTGACAACAGTGGGTGAGCAATTCTTAGTATTCATTTCACCAAAAAATTTGATTGCGTCCTCAATTTTAGAAGCTTGGACAAAGTCATTGTATGCTGAGAATAGTTTAGTTCAGTGTTTTGAATCAAATCCATCATAAAGTTATTTCATTTCTCCTCTATCATTTCAAAATCTCAACAAAGTTAAAAGCCTTGTTCAAATACCCATTCTCCACAGCCCGTCAACTGCTTCAACTCAAAACACTTTAACCTTTCCAACCTTACAACAGCCATTGAGTACGCATTATATACCACAACATCAAGTGATAGCATTCTCAATGATTTTCTTGTAAATCCTTTCAATCCCATTAACGTTGGCAGTTCACACACAAATGAATCAAGGAACTTCAAGTGAACAAATCCATTTTTGGCTCATCTTTTCCCATCCTATCCCGAAACTCCAATTCCTCGTTAAACTTGCCATAACCACATAAACCACTGAGTATCCCATTATACAAAACATTTGACAACACACGCGACCCTTGTTAACCGCTGCCAAAACTCATGGTCCATCGATTAAAATACTGAAACGGGCCACATTTGGAAGAAACCTTCTTTCAAACATTTCATCAAACATCTTTAGAGCATCATTTAAATGGACACATATAGCTAACTATATACATCAAGCTTCAAGTTACTCTCCCATATCCAGCCCAACAACTGTTTAACCATACCAAATTGCCTCACAACTTATCTAATACCCAAAACTAACTAAAGCAAATTATTTTACCTCCATTTCTTCACACATAATTAAATCTCCATATTTTTTCCTATCTATATCCTCTATCATTTCCTTTACAATACTCAAGTTAGTTTAATACTCCATAAGTTTTTACATGTTATAATTATTTGTGGATATCTATTTTTTTGCACTTCTAACTCTCACACTTGTTCATGATATAGTAATCATAATTGGGGGCCGAATTTATGGGTTAAAATATGGGGTACGTGAACCCGTGATTTCTCCGTAAAATTAAGTAATCATACAAGTATAACTCATAAAGGAAATAACACAATATTCTTGCCTATGGGTGAAAGTCTTGTTGTGAAGCTAATTAAAGAGGACATTATTGAACACTGTCGATATTTGCCAGGAGTGAACAAAGTCACTATCATACACACTTGGAGAGACGCAACAAATGTGTAAATATCCTGGTGATCGAAGGGCACAAACATGATGAGAATTTATTAATACGAGAAGACGCACTCAAGAAAATGAAATTTATTGTACTACGTAATATATTTAAGTCACGTAGCTTAGTAGACATACTCAATTTTCAACTGTACAAAATATATCTTTCTCTTATGAATCACTTGTCACCTTTAAACTTTGGATGAATTATGTTAAAATGGCAAAAATCTAACCTCTTCTAGGCAGTGGCGGAGCGCCAGAATATTCATTAAGAGGGTTCGAAATATGAATAAGTAAACACACAAAGAAGTCAAAGGGGGTTCAACACCTACTATATATATATAAATAATAATTTTAACTATATATAAAGTGTGTAATTTTTCACCGAAGGGGGTTCCGAACCCCCTCGGCTATATGTAGCTCCGCCCCGGCTTCCAAGAGAAATCGAACATTTTGTTAGAAACAAAAAATAGTTTGCCTGCAGGTTAACTCATTTTTTTCATTTTATGTACAACTATTTTCTTTATTAGTCTGTTCTAAAAAGGAAAGTTGTAATTTTTTTTATGTTTGAAAATAATTTGATTTTAAATTTTTATTTTATTCTTATTGGCATATTTTTATGGTCACAAAAAAACTTAATAACGTGTTTAAGATCATAGATTTTAAAAATACTATTACTTTTAAATTTTTCATGCTCAATTTAACATAATTACATAAATTGAAATGAAGAAGTAATTTTTAATGAATGATGAAACTTTTGGTTGGAAGAAGAGTACATAGGGATGGAAAACAGAAATTGGTAGATCGCTCTTGATTACCTTACCTCTTCTAAGCTCTAGCTATGAAATAAATATTTTTTCGGTCTCAATCGAAAGGAAATTGTACCCGATCAGGGATGGACGTAAACTCGTAAGCTATCGAAGGTAGGGATAATCGTCCAGGTCTTATTGTGAAAGAAAAAAGCCGTCTGTTCGCCTTTAGTTAGAAGTAGAAGTAGAGGGCGCCGTTTGCCCCACACTTCAGAAAAAGTCAAAAAATTCGTTTGATGAGAAATAAAAAGGAATATCGAAAATTCGAGTGGCTGAAGCTGAAGCAGCTACTTTCGAAGTAACAGAAAGAAAAGCGATCAAAAAGAAATGTAAAAAGTATAAATTGGAACTAAAGGAGTAGTGAAAACTGGAAAGGGGCGGAGTCAAGTGGAGGACATTATATATATAAGGTAAAAATTATTTTTTATGTATACATAATAGATGTTGAATTCCTTTCATTTTTTTATATTTTGAACTCATTTGTGAAAATTTTAGCGACTCCGTATAATGAATGTTCAATAGATACAAGTATGAATCAAGGCGTTTAAGTGAACTAAGCGCATAATTTCAAGAGACCGCAAATGACTTAGAGCCAAAAATCTAAGAGAAAGAGCCGTAAGATTTCCATGTGTTATGCAGACCCCATAGAGTACATTTAGTACAATATACATACCCATTGGCTGGTGAAAAGAGAAGGCAAATCTCAAATGTTTTCAAGAAAATCTTTGCCAACCATTTCCACTAAAGAGGAGGTTTTAATGGGTATAAAAGTCGACATTATTCCATAGGATTTCGAGCCTATCCTTGTTACATCTTCTATTCTTTCTTTTTTTCATCTTTTCTTACCATTGACTACTACTATTGAATTGAATGAGGAAGGCATGTACATGTAAAATATTTGTTCTTTAATTTAGTCACTTTTTGACTTTAATGGCAAAAGCATATATGTTGATCATTGAGACTTTTACTTGAGTAAAGTATCCCAGATACAACATTTGTCTTGTTGATTCCTTTGATTTCTCATTAAGATGAGGAAAACGCCTCACACTATGTAACATATAATCATTACTTTTGTCCATTTATGTTATCTCAAAAACAAACATAGAGCTAATGTAATTAATTACCATATTTACCTAATTCAACACTATAATATTGTCGCGTGCTAAGTGTAAGAATAAATTGTACTCCCTCTTCCTTTTTCCCATATTAGTTGCTCACTATACTAAAAATAGTTATCCCATATTAATTGACCATCTTACTAAATAAAAAAAACATTAATTAAAAAAATTTCATATTACTCTTGCAATTAATTCTTTTTGGAAGTGTTCACATTTGTTTGTAAAGTTCCAAAGAAGTTTTTTAAAGTTAGTAAAACAAGCTTCTTATTTATTATTTCTTAATATGCGTGTAAAAGAAAAGTGTGCAAATAAAATAGGACGGAGGGAGTATTCTCTTTTTTGGTTTTTCATCCGGTGTTCGATACCCGCATTACTTTCCGACTAATTCGGATTCGCACTGCGTAGGACTCATTCGTGAAAAATACTCCCTACAAAGGACTTTTCCATATCAAGAACTCGAAACTGATACCTCTAATTAAGGAAGATGCAATGGATGACAGGATGAGAAGGATTGCGGTAAATATATGATGAGAGGGATTGCGGTAAATATATGATGAATCGTTGGAAGTAACTTCTTAGAGACTAAACCTTAGTTATACACATATGGTACGTTTTTTTCTTTTTGAAATAGACCAAACATGTAAAGGATATTCCTAGAATATGATATTAATGATGCTTCGACCCGTTTGTTTGCACCTCTATTATTTCTCTTGATGATGGTTAATAATTCTGACCGAGGCTTAGGTAAATCGAAAGAAATAACTTGACGTTTTTTCTCTTTGATAGGATATGAACCTTGATTTCCTATGATTTTTGGATCGATCATTAAGCCACATCCTTGGAGGCTAAATCGTATATTCAGTTCGAAACTCCAAGCAAAACTTTTAATTTGTTCAAGAAATAACAATCTTGAAAGATGAGCTAAGTAAAACACATTACACGACTTTACGGAGGAGTTTTCCGAAGTCTATTGGTGATGTAAGAAGTTTATATGATTTAGAGAGTTTTTATGCTCCTTCTGTTTCTAAATAAGTGATTATTTAGCTTTTTTCATTTTGTTCCTAAATAAATGATGTTTTAGATAATCAAGAAAAAATTAATGATATTCTTCCAATTTTACCCTTCTTTAAATAAAGAAAGGTTTATAAAACCAAAAAACTAAAAAAGTTACATTTTTTTCAAACTATTTATCAAATGTTTTTTGTTTCTTAGGAATGAGTAGTTTCTTAGGGGGTGTGTCGAAGCTAAAAGAACCACTTATTTAGGAATAGAGGGGTAGAGATTTGTTAGAGACTTTAGCACTATAGCTTCACCATTGACCCAAATGATTAAGAAAGATTGTATCTTTTTATTGGGATGAAGAACAAGAGAAAGCTTTTTAAGTCTTTATAAAAGATTAGCCAAGTAAAGCACCCCTTTTACAATTCTATACTGCTGTAAATTGCTTGAGAATTGGTTAAAAATCTCAAGATACCATGGCAGAAGAGACTATATCAAGAGAAAATGATCATCTAAGATGAAAAATAATACTAACAAGACATTCAAGTGCAACATGACCAATTCATCACTTTTATATTTAACTAATAACCCATCGAAAGACAGAATTACAGACCCCAATCAAGCAAGTAATAATAAAAGCTGTAAATCTATATATAATATATATCCCCAGGACCAAAGGCATATCTTCTGAACCATGACGGCAATTGTACTACATATACCAATTCAGTGAAATTATTTATGTATGTGCTACAGTTGAAGGAAGAAAGATTCAGTTTTTCTACTCAATCTCTATCCATACTTTAGCAGTGTAAACAAAGGAATCTGATTCTTTGGCATCTTTGCAATCCAATGCTCTCCGTTAAGTTCAGTTCTCCCAGGGAAACTGGATTTCTTCCAACCTTCTCTGACTGGATTATGCTACAGCCTCTAACCAATAAGTCCATGCGGAAACCTTAAACAGGACTGACTTCACTCTCACCGTTGTTACCAAGAAAGATGAACAACTTGCAGCAAGTCTAAAGCCTTAAATCGCGTTCCTGGATTAAAAGGAGGAAACAGAATAAGGGTCAGTTCCAATGAGGTACAAACAGGGAACTACAAAACTTCATTTCAAAAAGAACATCGAGTTTGCTTTTACCTAGAAACAAACAAAGTCAAAAGAATTATCAGTTCATTTGATCGACCATATTATTGTTTTTCTTTCTTTTTTGGGTGGGTGATCCACTATGTTTTGTTTCATTGACAAGGACTTCTCTTTATCGACAACGACTAACACATTATAATGAACTCAAGAAGCAACAATCATGAAATCACTACCGTAAAGGGAAGGTTAGTATCAAGGTAATCTAGAGACAGAGTAAGTATGACACTCGTATTAGCAGAATCACAATGATCAATGCGACACCTTCAAATAGCTTGGAGTTCCGTGCACCCCGAATCTCAATAAGTTAGCTGATAATTTTTGCAAATTCAGGTCATTGTTAAGACAGTATAATCAGATTTTACTTCTGAGTGTAGTTGATATACTCATGGAGGTGGATCCTCAGTTTTTCATATATAAGTTTCAAGATATAATTACAAGTAGTATCGGAATATCTTCACGGGCGAGACTGTTCATATCAAGATTAGAAGACAAAGATAAGAAGACAATTGAAGCACCATGAAACTAGTATCAAGTGAGATTACAGATCCTTAGCTGTCATACTAACCAAATATGACAGTTAAGTCACCCTTTTTCCTTTTTGGAACTACTGCTAAAAAGGAACATGGAATATACAGGTGAATATGGAATTTAAGGAGGTAAGATTAACAAACTAAACAAAAGGAGAAAAAGAAGTAAACGACAAGAAGAAAGATTAGCAACTCCAAAACAAGCATGTACGGATACAATGATCTTACTCAACTAAGACATGAAGATAATTCATTGAGAAAGAAAATCAGATAGACATCAAGAAGACTAGAGACAGAGAAAAGACTTCTTCTTCTTCATGTCACTATATATTAGAATAAGTCCAGGAAGCATTCTAATGACAAATGCATAGTCAAATAATACAATGGCACAAGTGATTTAATAACAAATGCGACAAAATTAACACAATTAAACAAAAGAAACACCAAGGACCTTGGATTTTCAGTACAGGCGAAGTACGCTCCTCCCATTTGGCCTACTTTGTGCAGGTAAACCTCTACGGCTGCCTCTCATGGGAGCAAAATGGAACCGCAAGAACCCATTATCGATATGATTAGGCGAATACCTTGCACTCCGATTCCTCTCCAACACAAAATCATCTTTCTTTTTACCATTGCCATTAGTATCAATGCCAAGATTCCTTACAGTTCCAAAAGATCCACCAATATTAGTTGAATTTCTCCAACTAACACTGCTATTACTCCTAAACATATTCCTATTAAGACCCCCCTTTAAATCACCATTTGTCTCCCTCCTCATGTCTTGCCAAGATCCTGAAAATGACCTCTCCACTCCATTTGATCTACTATACCTGTCATCTTCCTCATCTTTGTTTCCATTACCTTTCCTATGTATAAAACCCCATATATTCCAGGCCCACTTCTTTGACTTTTTCGATCCCTTCCGTTCCCCATTTCCAATCCCGGAAGCACTATCCTTAAACCCTGTCAATTCAAAAGTCTCCGAGAAATCATCCCTTAAAGAATTGGAATTGGAATTGGGAATCGAATTCAAATCCCTCTCAGGCAGAACTTTAGCATTAGACACTGCCTTCATCTCATCAATTTCTGCCACTACAGCAGCTGCTGTTTTCCTAATTGAGTTAGATCTATCAAGGCTCTTCCTTCTCCTCGAAGACGAATCCAAGTAATAGTCCCTAGTTTGAGATGACCCTCCAGGTAAATCAGCTTCCTCACCGATGCAATTTGCTGAAACAGGCGACTCTTCTACCGGAATTTGGTCATCCGCCCGTTGAACATGAACTACTGGTGCATCTTCTATTACTGAAACCATAGGTGGAATCCTCGGAATGCTCCTTCCCATGAAGTGGACATCACAAGAAGCTCGAGGCTCATCAAAGGAGTACCTAGGATCATCAATACTAATCCTCCCAATATCGAGAGAAAACCGAGGTTCAGTGTCACAAGACCTCCTACCAAACCCATAATCTGCAATCTCCGACTGGGTGTCTCTGAATTTCCTCGAAATGGGCTTCTCCAATGACAGTGTAGATGAGTTCTCGCAATTGTTTCGTTTTTTCGCCTTCTGTTTTCGCCTCCAATTGTGCCATTTCTTGCTGAAAACTGATGCAGCAGACAAGAAACTTCCTGCAATTTCCTTCAAGTCCCTTCCACCTGAAGCCTTTTTCACCTGTGAATCGAGATCTATATGATCTTTCATTGGCTTCAATATATCCCCATTCACCACCTCTTCTTCCACAATTTCTGAATCGACCTCTCTACCAAAACTGTTTTCCACAGTGCACTCCTCCTCTTCAGTTATTTCATTCACCACATTTCCGTTACCAATATGGCTGATTTGATCGTTTTCTGGTTCGTCTTCCTCTTCCTCTTCCTCTTCTTCTTTAGACTCGATAACAGGCCTATTCACAAAAGCATCACCAGTATCCTCACAATGAGAGGGTTTAGTCTCTCCGTCGAGGGAAAATAAGGACCAAAGTGTATTACGTACACGAACGTCACAAGACTTACGTTGGGGCTCAAAACCAGAACCACCCAAGAAGCTCAACCCCTCGTTTTTAGAAGCTGAAAATGACTTGGTACGGCGAAGTTCAGGGAAAAATGAAGTGGGTTTGGTGGAGGGTTTAGGAGGAAGAGGAGGATGTTTCTGGTTGAATGTAGAAAAAGTAGTAGAAGTTTTTGAGAAAAGGGCTTTAATGGCAGAAGCAGATGAAGTAGAAGGTCGACGAGAAGAAGAAGAAGCTGGATTATTATTATTAGCTGCAGTCTGATCTAAGGTGGTGAGGCGTTCACAGAGACATTCTGGGCAAAATCCGGTGAAATCTTCATCTGGGTGTCGGTCACAACTGAAGGAAGAACGAGGTGGCTGAGCCGGCGGCGGTGGCAGTGGCGGCGGCGGTGGCTGTGTTGGGTCAGTAGTGGTCGGATTCATACCAGGTGGTAATAATGTGCAATGCCCAGTCTGCTCATGTTCTGCAAATCACAGAAAGAGAAACTGAAATGCTGTGAGAATTTGTGAAGGCAAAGTGAAGAAGAAGAAGAAGAGAATTGAAGGGAAAAGGAAAGGGAAAGAAAAAGAAGAAATGAAAAATGCCTCTTCTTCCTTCTCTTTTCCTTCACAACGGACACTCTTTCATCTTTTTTTCCCAAAATATATTATAAATAATGTAATTTGTTTGACCAAACATTGTAGCCTTGTCGTTAATTTATTTCATATTTTTCTATTTTATTGGTGATGTATTTTTCGAGGGAAACAGAGAGAGCGTGATTTGATACTCAAAACAATTTTGTCATTTTTTGTGTACCCTTCGAACGATAGCTCGATATACCAATATTATTCGCGTTGTATCAGCGTGAATCAGAGTGAACAGATACAATAGATATACAATGAATTGATATATTGATACAAAATAAATTAATATAATTCTGAACAGATAAATACAGAATGAAACACGTAAACCTCAAACTCTCACCATGTATTGTACTCTCTTTGTTCTATTTTATGTGACATTGTTTGACTTGACATCGTATTTTAAAAAAAATAAAGACTTTTGAAACTTGTAGTCTAAAACAATCTTTGGATATTTGTGTGGTTGTAATTTATTCCATTATGGGTAACAAGGAATTTCAAAGTTAAATTATTTCTAATTATGGTAAGGTGACATTCTTTTTGCACGGATTAAAAAGAAAATGATGCCACATAAAATGAGACGGAGGGAGTAATTTTTTTAAACTCTTACAAGATGGGAGTGATTTCGATAGAAGACAAGATACGAAAAGCGAAATTGAGATGGCTCGGGCATGTGATGAGAAATGCACGGGTGTCCCACTATCAGTCAACTATTTCTTTTTGAAATGGAAGGAATTCACGAAAAAAGTCCAAGTGTGGAGGTATGAGAAGGAGAAGCGATTAAATATGATATGACACAGTTACAACTTACCGATGACATGACCTTAGATAAATAATGATGGAGAACACGAATTAGGATAGAAGGTTAATAGGTAATAGTGTTTTATATTGTTGCCTTTGCTAATAGTCATAGGACTATTCTTATAATTTTTTGTTCTTCAATTTTTATTACCATCTATTGTTTGGTGTAATTCTGACACTCTTGTAATATTATTCTATGAGGTAATTTTTTCGTCTGAGTTTTTTACGAGATTTTCCGTATATAAAAATTAAATTTTCTCACAGGAGATACGTAAGTATGATGAAAGTCAAAGTAGCTCAATTTGGTCGGTTACGTTAGAAAATTTACCGAATTTCCCATTTTTTAAAATGGACGGAATTTGAGAATTATAAATAATTCCTAAACGAAGAAGATAAAAAATTGAAATACATAAAGAGGGAACGAATACTCACACATGCTCTTTTATTATTTTTAATCACCTTGTTCATTCCAAGGAATCTCTCTATTTAATTTATATATATATAAAAGAGAACCTTCTACCCGCTTACGTGGCACTCTCCTAGGCAGACATTCACTTTATCTTTTTTCTCTATTTTTTGGATTTCCCTCCTATTTTTTCTTACCATTATAAACCCTAAAGACATCCTTACAACCGTACATTTACCTAACGTTCCCCTTCGGCAAACCTTACCCATCCCTTCGGTAAAAACTCGCGTCCCTTCAGCAAATCTTACACAATACTTCGGTGAAAACTAGGGCAAATCATAAAAGATGTTTTTTTCTTCTTCTTTGTGAGAAATTTATTTCCTCCCTAAATTCAGTGAAAGTGTTTGATTAATTCTTATGCAGTTCTTTAGATGGTAACGAAATAATGATGATATGAAACGGCAATTCTCTTATTGCGATTGCTATTTGTTTTCTCTGATTTGTGATGTCAAAAGAGATCAAGCGGCTTCCAATGCTAAAAGTCTTAACAACTGATCACAACCATTGAAAAATCCTGGTTCATTGTTTTACCAATTCAGTGACATCTACTGTAAATTTATCTTTCATACTATCTGAATTTCGTAACTCAATTGATTCCTCTTTTGGGTTTTTTCTACTTTTGTCATCAATGTGATGATTCGTTCCCAGCGCTTAAGTTCGTATTCGATGATTTGTAATTTTGACCTTTTCGTTTGTCCTGGGGGAAAAAAAATTAGGCAATCCCGAGGAAATTGGAAGTGAGGAAGAGAACTGCAGAGAAATTCTTTTTTGGTTCGGGTAAAATTTATCAGTTCAACTATATGTGGATGTAAATTTAACTTTTATGTTTTCTGAATTTTGTAACTCAACTGTTTCTTCTTGTAGATTTTTTACCTTTTGGTCGTCACTGTGATGGTGTCTTCCCATAGCCTACATCAGTATTTTATTGGTTCAATATCTGTGATATTTTATCTTTCATGAATTTGTATTGATTATTCAGTTGCTGTGATGACAATTTTTTTAGACAATCCTGAGGGACTTGTAAGTGAAGAGACTGCAAAGAGAGGTGAAATTTTTGCACAACTTGATCAGATAACACATTGAACCTCATTAAATACTTTTAACAGTTTATGTCTACATGAATTTGATGAAACGTGCTTATAGTTATTGCCAAGCTTCGTGTCGGTTTCTTTGATTCTGTATTCAACCATCCTCTCTTTTCCCATCGTAGGTACTTGCCAAAGTAATTAAACTCTTACTTCCTTTTGAGATTTGCTTGATTTAGTGTCATATCTTTGGGCTTCCACGACACTTCTCTGTTTCTCCTTTTCCCAATTTCAGTTCGTACTCTATTTCAAAATCTATTTCTTAGGCCAAATTTAAGCCATTTTCATTCATGGTATGTTTCATGTATCATTCTTGATAATTATTGTATTTATATCATACGCAACTTTTCCCAGAAAAAAAACTTGAATTTAAGCTTTCTACTCTAACAAGCTACATCACCGGAGAGAAGCCAATGGTGGGAGTAGAAAAAATATAGCATTCTGGGTTTTTTTCCCCTCAACTTCTTACTTTTTCTTTTATTTTCATAAGGAATTTAGAAGTACATCCTTCTTACTATTATGTGATGGTGTAATATACCATAAATTACATAATTACAGTTGAAAAATAAAATGAACAAAATTGTATTAAAAATATTTCCAGGCTGAGGCGCGGATACCTCGCTCTCTTTAAGGAGATTCAAGTCCACTGCGGCATAATCTACACCGATCCAGCAGTATCACTCTTGACTTGTCCCCTCCAGGATACAACAGCCCAACAACGTCGTGTAACTTAAGCAACTCCAGATTAGTTGAAGAGTTCAAAGCTCCACTAAAAGAACACTTTCCTTCAACTTATAATTACTCTCTTTTGTATATAGTGAATATAGTTGTAGACTTAGAATACTTTCTTAGTCTCAACTCTCTCTTTCACTACACACTACTATATCTTTCCACACTTCACATATTTTTCATTATTTTCACTATATTTTCTTGTATATAATACAATGCAAGACCATCACTATTTATTGGTGTAGAATTCTTCTTTGTAATCAATTGGAAGAATATGGGGTAGTAAAGTGAATAAGTAAAGGGATAGATGTTACATAAGTTACAAGAAACTAATGACCATGAAGTCACAAGAAACTAATGACCATAAGAGTTACAAGAACTAATGGTCATCTTTTACCACAATTTATATCCACTAACATATGCACTTAATATATGATATAAATATTAAAATGCACCAACAATCCCCTATTCATTTTAATATTAAGATAAGAAAGTTCACCAATTTAGTTGAAGGGAGACTATTATGCATAATGAAGGTGTGCTCTGCATTGAACCTTCACTTAGTAAAACAATAACCTTTACTCCAGAGTCAGTAGTGGTCTCAGACTTGAACTATGACTATGGCAGGCAACGGAACCGGCACCGGTAGTACCGGACCGGTATTAACCGGAACCGGACCGGTACCGGCGCATCATTCCGCCGGTTTGCCGGAAACCGGGACGGTACCGGTACCGGTACAACCGGGATTTTTTCCCTTGTTCGTCCCGGTCCGGTACCTATCGGGACCGGACCGGACCGGGACCGGACCGGTATACCGGCAAACCGGTCTTTTTTTTTAAAAATTTTTTTTAATTAAATTAAAATTCGGTTATTTATAATTGAAAAAGTTTCAAAATATATAAGTTATTTTATATTTCTTTTAAAAGTATAACTTAATAAATTAGATTTTTTTTAGAGTTTAAATTTTAAACTCTAAAAGTTTAAAACTTTAAATTTCAAATTTTAAACTCTTAAAATCTTTTTAAACTTTTAAGTCTTAAGTCTTAAGTCTTAAGTTAATAACTTACTTACTTAAGTTTGAAACTTTTTAAACTATCATTTGTTAAACAACTTTTTTAAATTTCAAATTGTAACTTAAGTTTGAAACATTTAAAAATTGAAATATATAAAAAAGACTTGTATTAAATTGAAGACAATAATTAAAAAAATTTAAGGCGAATAGCCTATGATTTTATTCATAAAAATTAAATAATACAATTTGTATTACAAAAATTAGAAGAGAACCTAATCTACGCAGCCACCTTCTAGGAAGGGTTCTGTTTGAATTAGGCCTCGAACTATCATACTAATATTTGAATCCTTGAAAATAGTCTTGACGTAGAGTTTCTAACAATTCCCTCGTAACATTTTCTGGAAGTGGTTGTTGTGCTTGATCCTCCAATGCATCCATGCCGTCTTCACTAGAATTTACCAAAATATTATCTATATCATATTCAAATTGGACAGGTAAACTAGGACGCCCATAATTCCTTCGCTCGGCATTGATCCAATCTCTAAACAATACCGATATCTCCAAGCTGTCCGATGCTAATGAATACCTATGCTCCCCAATTTGATATCTTGCTGCACTAAAAGCGCCCTCCGAAGCTACTGAAGATGCTTGAATAGCTAGCAAATCTCGAACCACCGGTTGAAGTTTTGGAAATGACTTGCCGCGAGTCTTCCACCATTCCAAAAGTTGAGGTTTGCCTTGTGCATCCTTAATGCTTTCCATTCCCTGATTAAGATATTCATCAAAATCATTCCTTTCATTAGAAGTAAGACCAAGATAATTTTCCATCATATCATCAATATCATCTTCATTTGAATATCTACGCCTAGAACTTGAAGGTTCTACATTATGTACTTCATCATTTATTCTACTAGAATTATACAAGTCATACAATTTTCTAGCTTCAATTCTTATGCTATCTTTAACATCGGACAAACTAGGTAATTTGTCCTCTTCGGCAACTTCGTCACCTTGGATACTTTGTTCATATATAATCTCTAAAATATCTAAATTAGAATATATTCTTTCAACCATTCGTAATGCACCTATTTCTTTGTAAGTTGGGTTTAATAAACAAGCAGTTAAATAAATTTGAGGAATAGGAATAAAATATTTTCTAAATTTTTTAATCATTGCATTAATAGAATCTTTAAACCGTGGAATATTTTTGTATTGAAAAAATTTATCAGAAATAGCACATATATTTGGTAAAACTGAACAAATAGTTGGATAATAAAGTCCAGATATTTGTTTTGTAGCTAAATAAAAAACTTTTAAAAATTCTTTAAGTTCATATACTTCTTTCCAATCAGTGTCAGTAATTCTATAATCAATATCTGAATTGTGAGCATTCCAAACCATTTGTAAAGGCTTCCTATATTCATAAGCAACTTTAAGCATTTCATATAAAGAATTCCATCTAGTAGACACAGTTTTTGAAATTTTTCTAGGGGGAAGTTTTAATTCACGACACCGATTTTCAAATTCTACACGCCTAGACTTTACTTGACATTTAAAAATAAAATGGCATGCAGCTTCACATTTTATACAACCATTATTATACATTGCTACACCATCTCTAACAATTAAATTATATATGTGTGCAGCACACCTAATATAAAAACCGTCAATATAAACAGGGCAAATTGTCGGTTTTAGTTTATCAACAACATTTGTATTATTAGAAGCATTATCAAGGGTGACACTAATTACTTTATTACAAATTCCATAAAATTGTAAAACATCTATAATAGTTTGAGCTATGTAACTACCGGTTTTCAGCATTTCACAACATTTATAACCTAAAATTCTTTTTTGCATGTTCCAATTTTCATCAATCCAATGACCAGTAATAGTGAAATAATCGTTACCATTAGGACTACGACCCATATCAGAAGTGATAGCCATTCTACAAGTATTATAGTTAAATAAACAACGAAGATATTGTACATGTTGTCCTTGATAATCAAAAATAGCTTTTTAATAGTATTTCTTGAAAAACCTGTGAAAGAAGGATTATACACTATTTGAATATAATGAACAAAACCGGGATTTTCAGCAAAACTAAAAGGCAAGCCACAAAGAACAATCATTTTAGCTAATTCTTCAAGATCTCTTTCTCTACTATAACTGCGATGTGTACTAGGGCCAGCAACATTAGAAGGATTTAACTGTGATTGGATCATGTTAGAGGCCCCTACTCCTACAGATGCATCGGGAAGGGGAGTACCATATTTTTTTGCATCGGCTATAGCCTGAGCTTGCAAAAATTTATTTTTACAACATGTCAGTAAATGATTTCTTAAATGTCCCGTCCCACCCAACTTTCCCGTAGTTTTATGATTCAAAATATATTTACATACTTTACAAATAGCTTTAGTTTTATCATCACTTTGAATCATAAATTGTCACACAACAGATTTTTTAGGACGTTCAGCCTTTGGCCTAGCCCTAGTAGGATGTACAGGGGGAGGGGGAGTGGGAGCGGGAGCAGGAGTGGGACTAGTAGCCGTAGGCGGCTCTGTTTCATCATCATCATAAGTATCATTACCATCATATTCATTATCATATTCTACTTCTTCATCTAGCTCTTCATTAAAATTACCAAACCTTGTCTGTAAAAATTCATAATCTAATTGAGTATTTCTATCAATATTAAAAGGAGTTTCATCAACATGTGTAAAATCATCCGTATTTATTCTTAATTCAGGTTGTTGTCTAGTTTTAGATTTGGATTTAGAAGAACTACCGACTTTAGTTTTTCCGGTTAGTGCATTACCTACTCTACCAAAAAATGAACTTTTACCCTTGCCAACATTTTTATCACCGGATTCCATATTAAAATATTAATAGTAAGCAAATAAATAAATACAAAAATTAAATGCAAAAAAATAAACAAGTAAAGAGATGAAAGTTGGAACGAATGTACCAAACGTCTGCGTAAAAACAGACGTGTATAACCAAAAGCCGAAATTGATAGATGAAACTTGAAGCTTGAAAATTGCTCTAAAATAATCCAACAAATAAAATTAACAATTTAATAGAGACTATTAGAGTATAGAGAGTAGAAGAGTAGAAGATTGAGAGTTGAGAGAGTAGATGAAGAAGAAGAAATTTTGTGTAATAAATAATGAAGGGGTGGGGGGGTTTTATAGTTAAAATTTAGGACTAAAATGTATTTTTAAAAACTTTGGGGTATTAAAAAAAGTTTGGAGGGTAGGGGGGTGTTTTGGAGGGCTGTTTGGCTGTTCTAGCCGTTGGGTGGGCCCCACTGGCCGTTGCCAACGGCTACCCAACGGCTATTTTTTTTTAAAAAATAAATAAATAAAAAAAAAAAATTGAAAATCGTCCACCGGATCGAACCGGACCGGACCGGACCGGTACCGGGACGATCCGGTAAATACCCCCCTTCCGTCCCGTTACCCCTTCCGTCCCACCCCTCAACCGGACGGGACCGGAGTCCACCGGACCGGAACTGGACCGGTAATGGACCGGGACGGTCCAGAACCGGTACCGGTACCTCCCGATCCCGTTGCCTGCCATAACTATGACTGCTTAAGGGAAATAAAGTTTACTGCTTACACACAATAACCACGGTGTTGACATAAGCTTTTATAGCCAGCACATTACGGCCTTGTGCTATCCGGATTTTCATAAGTGTTTTTGAGAATAAGCTCAATTCTCATAGAAAGCGACGTACTTTCACACTTACATAGGTGAAATCTGTCAAGAGTGTTTCTGTAATTCAGACACCCCACTCATAAGAGATACAGACTTTCATTAAGAGTTTTTTAAACTCAACCTTCACAGACTATTACAGGAAAAATGCACTCACACCATAGAAAAGATAAAATAATAGTGCATTTTCTCAATAAGTCATCATATGATTCATTTTTCCTATTGAACCTGATTATAGGATCTCTAGTCCCCAGGTTGGGTTTCCTCATATATGACTCAGAAAATTTTGAGCTTAAATTTATTTCCCCTCGATGTGCTTCAGACCCTTTATCTTATCAAGGCCTTGGTTAGTTCATCTGCAAGATTATAACAAGATTTGACAATTAATTTTACTGGTACCACTTGTCAAATATTATTTCACAATATTATTTACTCCTCATAGGTCTGAACTTACTGTTATGATAACAGTTTTAAATTCTACCAATAACATTGGTGCTATCACAATAACTCAAAATTAGAGAAATTAATTTCTCAAATAAAGTGTTTGATATAATAAAATCAATTCACTTTTATACTAGTTGAAGTTAGAACAATTACTTCAATCTTCATGGTAGAGTTAGCAATTATTTTTTTCAACAAATAGCACCAAGTTTTTTCATCCGCATCAAAAAATCTTTCAAGTATAGCAGGATAAAAGATTTTTTTATAACAAGCCTCAAACTTTTGTACCAAGCAAATATACATGGTTTGCTTGTACCTGCTAAGTACTTGTATCGAACACACAATATCGAGCCAAGTGCAAGTAGCCACTTATCTCATATTTCTTATAAGCTAGCAAACTCCTTTTTTTAATTTGTCACATGCACCACTTTCACATATTTGAATCAAAAGAAGTTACAAGGCTCATATAATCAATAAAATTGTATTTCACAATTTTTTCAACATAATGTGACTTGTCAAGAAATATTCATCACATGTTTTATGATATTTTTTATTTCAAGAATGAAATTTATTTCACTCAAATATTGCATGTCAAAATGGCTACTCAACATGTTTTTATAGTTTCTTTCACAACACTCATGTTAGCGCAAAAAACACATGTAAATAATAACATGTGAATTATTTCAAGATTAATCTATGCATTTTTAGTACTCTTTTAAGAGCATTTTCAAAGATGTAAAAATCACATTTTTTCATGATGAATTTTTTCTCATTTCATGAACCCCCACTATTTCAAGAATTTGAATATAATTTTTTCATGAAAAGTAATATCACTATATTCATGAAGAATATTAGGTAAAAAGTTTTTTATATTTTCCTTCATAATAAATAGAATTTTTTTTTACCTTTCCTCCGCTTGAGTTGAGCAAGTAGAAAAAATACTTTACACATCTATCTCTTCCCTTCCATCTCTTGAAGAGATCTAGTGACGTTGAAGCGGGATGATGTTGAGATCTCCCATCTTGATATCCGCAACTTTCAAACTGTAACAAAACATGAATCTCCTTAAAATTGATGGTGTAATATACCACAAATTACATAATTACAGTTGAAAAATAAAATGAACAAAATTGTATTAAATCTTCAGGCTGAGGCACGGATATCTCACTCTCTTTAAGGAGATTCAAGCCCACTGCGGCATAATCTACACCGATCCAGCAGTATCACTCTTGACTTGTCCTCTCTAGGATACAACAGCCCAACAACGTCGTGTAACTTAAGCAACTCCAGATTAGTTGAAGAGTTCAAAGCTCCATTAAAAGAACACCTTCCTTCAACTTATAATTACTCTCTTTTGTATAGTGAATATAGTTGTAGACTTAGAATATTTTCTTAGTCTCAACTCTCTCTTTCACTACACACTACTATATCTTTCCACACTTCACATATTTTTCATCATTTTCACTATATTTTCTTGTACATAATACAATGCAAGACCATCACTATTTATAGGTTTAGAATTCTTCTTTGTAATCAATTGGAAGAATATGGGGTAGTAAAGTGAATAAGTAAAGGGATAGTTGTTACATAAGTTACAAGAAACTAATGGCCATGGAGTCACAATAAACTAATGACCATAAGAGTTACAAGAACTAATGATCATCTTTTACCATAATTTATATCCACTAACATATGCACTTAATATATGATACAAATATTAAAATGCACCAACATTATGTAGTGCCCTTTTTTCGTGACAGAAACTGGAGATGTAGCTTTGATAATAGAGCATGATTTTCACAAAAAAAAAAAAATATTGTATACAATCCTAAGAATGACAATATGAGAGATATTCTAATTATAGAGAGAGAGACGGTATATTCATGCGGCCCCATAGTTACCTATGTGGAAAGCTTGATTTCGCGAGAGGAACACTACTGGAGTGAAAAGCGGCACAAATAATTTGGAGAGCTTTGAAGGAAAAGGGTTCCCTGATTTTTTTGTTTGAAACTTGTATCTATTCTTCTTCTTAGTATATAGGATATAGGATATTTGGAATCTTCAATTGATTTTCTATATCGGATATTTTATTTTCTCCTTAATCTTTTCTTTTTCTACTTTTAAGTTGAAGTCTGTACCTATATATGGACTCCTATTATGATTAGCTTCATGACATAGATAACATAAAATCTACTACAGATCATCATATCACAGATGATGCATCTCTGGAATAATCAGACATAGTTTTTTCTTTCAGTTTTTATTAGTTCACCATCTTCTATGTTATCGTCGTTCACAACGAGAGGTGGATGTAGCCTTATACACTGTGTCGGGAAAGAGTCAACGCGCGGCTCAAATGATCTCAAAGGATGCAAGTCATAACAATAGATTATTAAATAAATTCAGGAAACGGTATGTTGCCCTGCTAGCTTTTTTCACTAAATGTATGTTATTTAAGGTTTTTGCAGATAAATATTTTTCTGATTTTCTTTATCTCAATTTATAATTTTTTTCCCCGTAAATTTAGTGTCAATTGCGATTAATTGATTTCTTGAGGTTAAGCATTGTTGATAATTGCATTGTTAATTGTCCAGGTAAATTTTTGATTATGTCTTTACCGATTACACTACATAATTATTCAAGACATTTACCATTGAATTTCTCTTTTGAAACAGTAACTATACTACCCGCAGTTTCCAGAGATTAGCCGTACATTAACATGAAACACTAATATCTGATGAACAACCTCTTAAACCTTACTCTCCCCTCTACTGCTTTTTACTTTTCTCTTTTCCGTTTGAGAGTTCTATCTAATCGTCTTTTTTTGTTTTCAATATTCTGCTTATACCTGTATATTTTATATTGGTTTTGGGTCTGTCTTTACTTTGTGGTTAATTCATTTATGAGGTTTGGTGTTGTTGATAATTGCATTGTTAATTGTCCAGATAAACTTTTGATTATGCCTTTACTGATTACACTACACAATTATTCATCCCATTTAACATTGAATTTCTCTTTTGATACAGTAGCTATACTACCCGCAGTTCCCAGAGATTTGTTGTTCATGAACATGAAACACTTGTGGAATCAATATCCGATGAACCAACATGATGAACTTCTTAAAGTTTATACATGAGTCTTCCCGGATCCATCAAGCAACGAATAATGCTCCCCCAACTTTTTGATTCATGTACACATATGCTAGCTCATGTATGCCTTTGTAGTTTCTAAATGATTGAGTTCAGAAAATCAATCATGCACCGAATACTCTGGTCGGCAAACTATTGATTTATTTACAACGATTATGCTATCTTATGTATGCCTGCTACATTACTTTTCCCGTTATACAACGTCTATCATGCCCTCTTTATCATAATGTTTCTTCTGCGAAATCAATTGACTGCCCACCTTATTTGTATTTTGTAAATGATCGTGGACAGATAAAATCAAATGGTACATGCTCTTATTAACAAAGGAAAAGTAACGAATCAGTCTACTGTTATCATTTTATGGCATGGACGCCAGTAATTACACTGAAAATAGTCTTTGTTAAATTAACATTTTGCTTAATATAATGATTTACCCATTGCAAAGATGATTGATTAGTTATTAAGCACTTAAGGCTATTAATCACTAAAATATAGCCCACGCCTTCTTTATAATGACATGAAAGAACACGGAATACACTTCATTCATTAAAAATATTATTTACAAAGAGAAGTAATAAATGTTCATATAAATAAGCATACAAATGATCATTCCCGAGGGAGATGTAACGTCGAAGTCGATGAACATAACCACATTCATAGAGCTCTAACGCTTAATCATTTCAGGGAATGATGAATGTGTTACGCATACACTACAACTAAGTATTATCTACAATTAATAACAGTAAAACAGAGAATGAACAATATCCTCAAGAAATACTTCAGCTTTTTAATAAAACAAATTCGTTGCTGAGACTAAATTTACATTCAGCAATATTATAGTGTAAAACGTTTATATTGCAGATATGAATTCAACCGTGGAGGGTACCATTCTTCTGGAGCCTTATGTGGTGCACTCAAAATGAGTCAGGGCTCTAAAAGAAATAAAGGACATGATGAATCAAGACGGATATTTAACGCCAAGGCCAATAAATAAATAAATATCTATGAAACTCTAATGCATAAACATTCCCGCAAATGATCAATCAATTACAGTACATATGCGGCAGCTAAGTACTATCTACAATTAACATCTATAGAACGAAGGCAATGACCTAAGCAAATACTTTGGATTTTTAATATAATAAATAGGTTGTGAAAACAAAGTCTATACATAGCAACATCATAATACGTCTGTGTTGCAGATATGAAGTCAAACCTGATATTGTTCGTTCTTCTGTAGCCGTACGTGGTGCCATCAGAATGAGCTAGGGGAATGAAGGCAATGAAGGACACATAACCTGTCAATTACACGTTGTTTTTTCCATACATGTTTGGAGGGTGCGTCATGTATACATCGTTCAATAAGTTGTGCGCCCTTATGCAGTGTCATCAACCATTCACACATTTTAAATGACTATTATATATGCCTAAATCGCAAATCCACAAAATCCTTCTTCACAAATAACTAACATCAAATGTCCACTGAGCCTTTTGTATTTCCAGGTATGTACAGGGCATATGATCGGGATGGGGCCAAAGATAGAAGACGGGATGTCAATATCTTATTCAATGTAAGTCATTAAAACTACAATTTCAAAATGACTTTGGGATACAAATAGTATGTCATTAACAGACAAGAAATCCAGAAAAGATCATTATTAATTAAGATCTATATTTTATCAAATTAGAATGCATATGAGAAAACAAAACGAGGATCACATGCGGAACTTATTCTGTAATACTTGAACTTTCTCGATGTTTTTCCTTTGTGGCGGTTTTTAATTCCATTGAGTATTGAATGTTGCAACATCATTACTTTGTAAACAGAATGCCCTAGTGGACAATTGATTTTGATGGACCAAGTCTGAAACTTGGTATAATGCTTGACAGTGCACTTATGTCTGTGAAAAAAGAAATGAAGGCGCACATTTTCACGTTCATTTGGTACTTTTGTATATCTACCTATTTATCCAATATTAAAAATATATATTCCCATCGCAAGGATTGATTAGAAATCCCCGTCCATCTAACATAAAATCTACTATAACATATTGAATTAAATGATTGACCTGTTAGATTAATATTTACAAGCTTTAAAACTTTTAGTATCCTTATTCATTAACTTAACTTACTCATACATATAGGTAAAAGAGTTAAAAATAATTGGACAATTATCCAGAAACTTATGACAATAAATATTCATTGGTGTGGGAAATCAAAAAAATGTAAATCGTCATTTACGATTGATAATTCATGACATACTTCTCCACCGCGCGAAGCGCGGGCATTTTGCTTACTATAAAATATAAATATAAATAAATTTCGTTCTTTATTGTTCCCTTTTGATGTCCCCTCATAAATTATCTTTTCGGTTACACTAAAATCAAATCCATTAAATTTTTTCTTCTCCTTATTAACAATGTAAGAAATATAATTTTATCGAAAATAATCTCTCTATCTTCGACATAGAAATAAGATATGCGTATATTTTATTTTTTCAAGATGCATCTGTGAAATTAGGCTATATACATTATTATTATTGTAGCAAGTACACCCTTAAAACTGACTACTATAGTGTTTGGTAAACTTATCAACTTATCAAACTAGCTTACAAATAATTTTTAGCTTATTTACGTGTTTGATAAATATTAAAAGTGTTTATAAGTCAAAAATAATAGTCATAAGTTGATCATCTCAACTCATGATTTAAAACTTATAAGTAATTTTGATTTGATCAAGCATTTGATTATTTTATCTCCAATATTTTTTATAATTTTTAAAATGCACGTCCTAATTTTTATTTTTTTTATTTCTCTATTTTATTTATGTCATTTGTTTCTTTTTTAGGTCAAAATTTTGTAAAAAACTTTTAGGACATTCAAGTCATTTAAATAAGAGAAAAAGGTGTTTATCAATATTTTTTTAATAAAATATACTAATTATTTGTTATCGGTTTCACTTTTTTTATATCAAATACATAATTAATTATTTATAAAATTAACTTCAACACCTGATGTTTGTTAGCTACTTTTAATCAGCTAATCCAAATAGCCTCTAACTATTGCCAAAGAAGCCTACAACATATGTGCTCAAATAAAAAGTTTCACTCTTTTTTGCTATTACTTAGTTCTTTTGTTTCATACAACTAGATGATTTTAATTAAGGAGTAGAATAGATTTCTTTTATTACACAAATAAAAAAAAAGAGAAAGATTTATTTAAATAGTGTTTGGGAAGGAACTTTAGATTTTCAAAGATTCCTTTTGGTGAGAGATAAAAGCAAAAGTAATAAATCACGCCAACACACATAAGTCCTCTCTCTCTCTCTCTTTCTCTCTGTATGTGTAATAGAGAAATGTCTCACCTGTTTACTCTCCAACACATCTCTTTTCCCTTTCTTTGCTTTTACTTTTGTCTAATACAGTAGTACTACTAATAAAACCTCTCTTTTCTTGGTTTTGGAGTTTCCTTTTGTTTTTATCTTTTAAGTGTACCCCCCCACCCCCCTTTTGTTTGGCATTGTGGAATTCTTTTTTACCAATTTCTCATGCCATTTGTGAGTTGTTATGTTACACTTGTACCAACAATCTGTGACAAAGTATAGGGGAAGAATGACAAGCAATGAATCTACTGGCATACTCAAAAACATTTATAAATGGATAGCTCGGTGTACATAACATCTCGTATTTATGCGAGTTCGAGAAAAGGTTAACATAATTATAAAGATATATAATATAACATCATATTATATATAAAAAATGATAATAAAAATACAATATTACGACTCTCTTTCATGGTGGAGGTCATTGGTTCCATTGCTTGCAACCTCTATTTTATTAAACGAATGACTAATGAGGCCTCTAAATGATGTAAATCATATTTCTAACAAAATTCAAATTGGTGAACTTAACTAGAAAAGCAATATATGTGTCCACCTAGTGAGCTAGCCCAAGTTTCAATTCCACCAAGGTCACAATTTCTAGCGGTAAAAACAACCTTTTGTAGAAATATGGAGAGTAAGACCGAATACAATAGATCTTTTGTCGTTCGACCCTTTTTTAGAAATGTCCACGATACTGCTTCTCTCCTGAGGTGGCTCTGCTCCTAATTAAGTGATTCGACCATATAATTAAGCAACAAAAATTACAAAATTATACTAATAATTACTCCATAAAATTAGGAATATAAGATTGTGGTTATTAATACATTTTTGATAGGAGGGAAAAAAGGAAAGTCTGAAATTAGACAGGGCAGAGGCAGGAAACCTCCTCGTATAAAGTCCATGAAGATGATGGGACATGCATACCTTTCATATCACTAAAATTCCATTTCCCTTTCACCTTTTGGACTATAGTTGATATACACTACTCCCCTGTTGAAAAAAATATACTCTCTCTCCCCCCCCCCCCCCCCTCCATTTTATATGACTCACTTTTCTTTTTAATCAGTTCCAAAAAAAATGACACATTTCTATATTTAACATCAATTTAACTTTAAAATATTCATTTTACCCTTAATGAAATGGTTTATAGTCACACAAACATCTAAGATTTATTTTAGACCACAAGTTTCAAAAGTCTTCCTTTCTTTCTTAAAGTCCGTACCAAATCAAACTAGGTCATATAAAGTGGGATGGAGGGAATAGTATATATATACACCACTCCCTCGTTTCGATTTGTTTGGCTTACTTTCCTTTTTAGTTTCTTTCAAAAAGAATATCTTTTTTCTTTTTTAGAAATTTTTTAATTCCAACTTTCCACATGTCATATTCAAAATCACAAGATTAAATGATATTTTAATACATTTGACATATTTTTAATTTAAGATCACAAGTTTCAAAAATCTTCTTTACTTCATTAAACTCCGTGCCAAGTCAAAATAGGCGAAACAAATTGAAACAGAGGGAGTACTAAACTTTGGCACTTTGCTAAACCTAATCTACTTTATAAAATAAACAACTTATCTATTTGTATATGAGGTGTTTGATGAAGTTTTTAGGAGAAAATAAATGTTTTTGGAGAGTAGCAGAAGTTATTTTCATAAGCTAAAAAAATAGTTTTTTCCCAAAAGCATTTTGAGGAGCAAGTAGTGTTTGACCAATTTTTTTTGAAAGTGCTCCTTAAGTGTATTTTCTCAAAAGTGCTTTTAAAGGGAAAAAAATACTTTTTTTAACTTTTGAAAAATAACTTCTGATACTCTCCAAAAGCACTTATTTTCTCCCAAAAACTTGATCAAACACATCATATTTTATAGTTAAACACTTTTTTTTTAAAAAAATTAACCTCTCAAAAACAAGGCCAAACCTGCTATAATGCGTTTAAGTTTTATCCACTAATGATATGGAATAAATTAGATAATTATAAATAAATTTCTATAAGTTGTAATTGATTATTTGCTATTAGAAGTTAAAATTTATCAACATAAAAGAATTTTAAAAATTATACTATTAATATATTAAAGTTAATTAAATAATAGAGACACGATTTACATTAGCTTACGTGTGTGTAATTACTTTTTTGTAAATTATAAGTTGGTGTATGGTATGCATGCAAGTATGGTGGGATTTGGCTCCCTTCCATTATACCTTCCCTTCATTTCCTTAAGTACATAGTTAGATGAGTGACACTTGTTCTATTTATTTTTTAAGGCCTAGATTAGATTAATTCAATAAATATCTTAGCCATAGTTAAAAGGATAAATTTAGAAAAAACACTCTTAACTTTGGCAAGAAAAAAAGATCTCTCTCACAAATTCTAATATCCATAAATATCATTAATTTTATTTTACATTCATTTATTAAAAATCTAAAAAATTTGAACATCATCATTTGTAAGAGCTCACCCACTAGCCACCGCCCCCACCCCACCCGCCCCCACCCATATCCCACCCCACCGCACCCCTACATTTGTTTGTCAAAATGAGCATTTTTTTTAAAAAAAGAATGCAACCTCCATGAGCAGTTTTTTTAAATTGAATTAAGATTTACTAATGAAACGGAAGAATTGATTAAAATTAAGAATGAGATTCAATTTTTTGATAAATGAATGTAAAATAAAATTAATAATATTTATGGATATTGGAATTTGTGGAGAGATCTTTTTCTTACCAAAGTTAAGAATGTTTTTCCTAAATTTATCTTTTTAAATATGGTTAAGATACTTATTGAATTAATTTAATCTAGACCCTTAAAAAATAAATAGAACAAATGTCACTCATCTGCCTATGTACTTGAGAAACTGGAGGAAAGGTATAATGGAGGGGAGCCAAGTCCGCAAGTATGCAAACATAAAGTGAATCTGTGTCGTCAACTATTATTATTCTTCATTTCTTGTATTTTTTAATAGGGAAGAATAAAACAAATAATTTGTATAAACACAAAAAAGCTTTCACATTTTGTCTGTGGCTTAGCTGCTCTCTTTTCTTCTTGTTTGTTTCTTCTATAAATTAGTTACGACAGTGCGTGTTGTGTACGGCCCAATAATATCATTTTATATTTATTATAATTTATTTTATTTAAGTCGTAATTACAATTTATACTTAATTAATTATAAAATGTAATAATACTTCATCAGTAATAACAAAATAATTTTAAAAAAAGAATAGTTAATTATGCTCCAATTTTTCCATTTTAAGGCCCTAATCTATTCCAAATATTTTTTAATTTATTTAAATTTATGAAGTTGGAATTGTGTTTGTTTATACAAATTTTACAAAGAATATTTATATTAATATTTGAATATATTGTGGCGAAAGGGGCTTAGAGGATAACTAAACGATTAAAGATCAAGCAAGCGGATGCAATTAAAGAGCATCACCACTTTTAAAAAATATTTTTTTATTTATATCTGTCACTTTCATCAAATCAAAATATTTTACTAGCGACATTACTTACTTTCCCCAAAGTATTTCTCAGGACCTAAAATTATATATCAATGAATATGAATATGATAGTAAAATACTCATATTAATTATTATTTTTTAAAAAGCATGCAAAATTTAAATTGGACAAATAAAAATAATGAAAGTACAAAATATTGGAGGAACTCAGCTGATCAAAAAGTAATTTTTTTCCCCATCCAAATGTCTTGAAATGATCAAATTGCCTAACTCTGAAATATCGAAAATGTCCTTATATCAGCCTAAACAGGCACATTGACAGCCTCGTGTCTGCTTAGACTCATTTGCTCTTATTAGTGAGAGCCCTTTTGGATTGACTTATTTTAAGTGTTTTTAAGTTAAAAATAACTCTTAAACTGTTTTATAGTGTTTGAGTAAGGTAAAAAAGTGCGGACACTTAATTTTAGGCCAAAATAACTAGGGGTGTACATGAACCGGGTTGGTTCGGATTTTTTAAATACCAAATCAAACCATTAGTGTCGGATTTTTAAATTTATAAACCAAACCAAACCAATAAAAGTCGGGGTTTTTAACCTTGGGTATTTTTGATTTTTTTTGATTTTCTCGGGTTTTTCGAATTTTTTCGGTAAAGTCTTCATACAAACATATAATTAACTTGTGCTTCAAATATTTCTTTAGTCCGGGAAAAATACAACTATTTAAGGTATTTCTTAAAAAAATAACACAAAATATATTCACTTTATTTGGAATTAATGAAGTGAGTGATGACAATAAAATATTCAACCAAAAAAATAATAAAATAACATAGAATAAATATTGCATATTAATAAGTCATAATAAAAATAATCATAAGTTAAAAGTATTAAGTCATGCTAAAATAAGTCTAATAAGTATTAACTACATAACTAAATATTAAACAGAAAAATAAATTAGTTTATGTATTTATATAAAATTATCGGAAAAGGGCCAAAAATACCCTTGAACTATCTGAAAAGGTTCAAATATACCCTTCGTTAATCTATTGGGCTAAAAATACCCCTCAGTCTATCTTTTTGGCTCACTTTTACCCTTAAAACTAACAGCCCTCTTTTTTTTTTAATTATTACATTTTACGTGGCTCTTTTTTATTGGGCAAAACTAAAACCCAACCCATCCGAATTTTCCTGCCGCCCCGATCCAATTTCACTACCCATGACCCAAACCCATTTAGAAAAACCCATCAACATAAAACATACATCGATCGTGGGATTCTCAGGTGCTGTTTGGCCTTCACGACTTATTTGAATAGGACTCTCAGCAACAGAAGGAATTGATTTCGTAGTATTATTAAAAGCAGGTCCACTTTCTGCATTATTTTATTTTATGTTGTTATTTGTCTTTGGAGTTTGCCTCTCTAGAGCTTTGATTTTCTTGTATTGAAGATATGGCAATAGATGTGTATGAAATAAAAAGTAAGAGTTTCGTTATTATGTTCCTCCCTTGGTTAACCACTGTATAAAGAGAAAAAAAATTAAGCAAAATAGAACTTTGATTTCCAATTATTGCGGCTGAACTTTGACATGCATGGTGCACCCCTTAAAATAATCTAAAAGATGTTTGCACCGCTGAACAAGCTTTTTTCTTTTGTTTTCTGATTTTCATGGCTTGCATGAATTGGATTTTCAGAGTCAGAAAGAATTTATTTTTATAGTGTTCACAGTCAGAACGATGATCGTATATTTTATGTCCTTTGTTGGATTTTTCTAAATGGGTTTGGGTCATAGGTAGTGAAATTGGGTCGGGGCGGCAGGAAAAATTCGGATGGGTTGGATTTTAGTTTTATCCAATAAGAAAGAGCCATGTAAAATATAATAATTAAAAAAAAAAAAGGTTGTTAGTTTTAAGGGTAAAAGTGAGCCAAAAAGATACACTGAGGGGTATTTTTAGCCCAATAGATTAACGAAGGGTATATTTGAACCTTTTCAGATAGTTCAGGGGTATTTTTGGCCCTTTTTCGTAAAATTATTTATATAAAATTAAAGAATAAATATCTAACTTGTTTGTCATTCCTAGTGTTGGATTGAATAAACTTTTGTTAACATTCATATTAATTTGGGCTTTATTTGAGTTACTAATATCTATGGGTTGTAAAAAGACTTATTGGACCATTTAAAATTCTAAGTTTAAACTTGAAATAATATGTTGAAAGATAAAAACTATGAAAAAGTTGAAGAAATGTTTATAAATTACATCACAATAAATATTTTTATGTATAAAATATTTTTAAAAATAGTATACATGTAATATTGGGTTGGTTCGGTTCGGTTTGACTTTTTTTAGTTAAAACCAAACCAGACCAATTATAGTCGGGGTTTTTTTTCAATACCAAACCACTAATCGGATTTTTTTTTCCGAATTGGTTCGGTTTGCGATTTGATTCGATTTGCGGTTCGATTTTGTACACCCTTGAAAATAACCATAAAAAGCTAAAAGCAAAAAGTTGAGATTTTCAACTTTAAAAAAGCAGCTTAATATCCAAATAGGGTCTAAGTAACTAGATTCAGAATTCTGTGTTAGTATAAGCCCAATATTTTATTTTTTTTATCTCAATTTTTATGACACAAATGAAATTAAGAGTCAACTAATTCTCTTATATATTTTTAAAAAAAACTTAAAGTTATTAGTTATTGTAATTCAACATGCACCTTGTTACCATTTGCCTCCAATTGTGGCCAATGCATTATGCTGCTTAATAATAATTAGACAAATCTTTAACTGCTTAGTACAATGAATATCAAAATGAAATCGTGCCATTATATAGATTTACATGATTTGTAACCATCATTTTGTATATGTTTGGTCTATTTGACAGCTGGAATTCATCATTAATTACAATTGCCTTATCAAGAAAAAATCATTTATTTCAAAATCTAATTTGATTGTTTTGCTAGATTTATCAAATTACGACCTCCGTGGCTCTAACTTTTTGCATGCATAATTTGCTAAATGAGTAGCTATACTATTTTTTTCTACCCATGTTCAATCAACTTCAAATAAAAATATTAGAAGTTACGTATGGTTAAATTTCAAGCATTTATGGCTGAAGTTCATACAATTAGCAGAATGTAAAGTCAGGTTAGAACGTCGTCTTTGAAAGGAGATTTTCAAGCAAAAATAGTTGAATACAAGCAAAAAAATGTTTGCCTAACTGAACTTTTATCATATATATCTGAATTTTAGTCATATAAAATTCAGACACCGTCTGCCTGAAGTTGTTTCGAAGTGAAACCTAACATTAGAGTTTAGATACAACATCTCTAAAGTGTGAAACAAATAAACTTACAAATTTTACGCATTACATATATATGACTTAAATTATGATCCCAAAATTGAGTATCTATGCATTTTGGCCGACTATTTCAGCCAAAAGTAAAATATTTTATTGTTATTGTATATATATTTGTTAATATTATAGTTTTGATTGAGATGGGGTAAGAAGAAAAATAATGAGAAGCAATGGAATAATTGCACAGGCGTGCATCAGAGTTTCCACAAATTTCGTCCATCTCATTATTAGGTCGAATAATGCTGTTTCATAATTACTACTAATTCTTCTTTATTACTCCCTCCGTTCAAAAATAGTTATCACTTTTTGCTTTTTAAGAGTCAGTTTCGACTAATTTTTAAAATTAAATTAGATAATATTAATTTAATATTTTATAATTAAAATTTAGATATTAAAAAACTATACGAAAAATATTATAAGTTATAATTTTCTTATATCAATATGATGAAAAATATATCTTAAAATATTGGTAAAAGTTTATGTTGTTCGACTCTAAAAAGAATATTAAGATAAGTAAAAAGAAACAGAAGAAGTATTACTCTTGGCATATCAGATATTGGTTCATCTTTTTTGGCTTCGAAAAATTACTGTTACTAGTTGTTTATACTAAATTATATCAATACATTATAGTTATGTTGCACATTAATGTAAAAAGAAGTAGTATTAATTAGTCATATATGGTTAGATCAATACTAAAAGTAACATAAAAAACAAATATCATGCATCCGTTGTTTAGTGCATGTAAATTAAATGATTATTCGAGAGTATTTAAATAGTGTCTATGTTTACTATTTGATCCCTAAATCGTTACATTTGTTAATTTACCCTACTTGATCGATTGATCCTTACGTACCTCTATTATATGACCCCTATTTACCTCTTAAGGTGTGAACGGACTTTTTTTACCTATTTTATCCTCATTCTCTTGTATGGCCACTTATTGGGCATGACATGTTTAATTTGGGGGAAGAAAAAAAACGTTTTTGAAATTATTGGTTATATTTGTCAAAATTTTGGTTAGCACTTGCTTATAAAAAAATGTTTAAACAAATATAGAGGTGAGTGAAAGTTGGGAAGAAGGAACACTTGATCATTTCAAGATAAAAAGGGGAAGCAAAAAAGGAAGGAGAATAGAGTACTTTCAACCCCACATGCACAGAAATATGCATAAATCAGTGAGGAAGAATCTAACAACCAAAAGGGACACCTAATGTCGAATGATACGTTGTGGTGAAGTAGTAAGCGTTCTTCATTATTAATCAGATGTCTCGAGTTTGAGTCCCTCTGAGTACAGAGTCGCCGTTGTTAGGAAACGTGTTACCTCCCAATGTGAGACTTTTCAGAGCGAATCCAAATTTAATCGAGCTCTAATATGAGTGCCTAACACCGAATGAGAAACAAAAGAAGATAATATGTCGAATGATAGCCTAATACACACAAAACCAAAGCCTTCATCTTTGAACCTAAAATTCAGTATTTATCAATAATGTTTTTTCTCAATTAGAGATGGAAAAAAATTAATTAAAGCCTGCGAGGATATTAGACTTCAAGGAAAATGTTTAACAGTCAAGAGCACCATGTATTATGGACTTGTACTTGAGATTTTTAACGACAGCCCCCAACTGTTGAAGTCCCACATCATTTGTGAGATGAGAATTTGATCTCGTTATATTATCTCAGACAATTATTTTTTCATGAGCTAGTTTTTGAGGTTGAGTACGTAGGCTTTAAATTTATTTCTTTATGAAAAAATTACACAACATGCCAAGTATCTATGTCTAATTACACTCCGTACCAATACTACATTTAAATTACAATTCACACCTTTTTCTTTGATTTTATTGGTATATTTTTTGCCTCGAGGCCCACGATTTCACTGATACAATTTAAGCGTATCTTTTAACAATTTATACGCTTAAATTCACTCCCACTTTATCAAATCATATCTCTTAATTAACAATTTCTTTCTCTAAATTTGCGGCATATCCCAATCTTCCATCATCAACACGAATTCAACCATCTTTCCTCTCAAAATCGTTTTCCTTCAATTCAGGTAATCTACTCAAGGTCTAGATGAAATTGCAGGGACTGTCGATGCTGCTCAAGAGGAAGAAGATCGAGAGGATGACAACATAACTTCGATCCAAATTTCATGCATGTTTTTTAAGAGAAAGAAAAATAGACAAGATTTCATGCACATTTTTGAAGTTTTGAATTTTTTGTTTGTATTTATGCGAAAATCAAATGCAAATGCATCATAGAAAGAAAAATAGACAAGATTTCATGCACTTTTTTAAAGTTTTGAATTTTTTGTTTGTATTTATGGGAAAATCAAATACAAATGCATCATTTATATTTGCTTGATACAGATACAAATATATTGTCTGATGCAAATGTATTTTTGGTATTTTATGGTAGATTTTGCTTCCTTTTTTTTTTTGTATCTATGGGAAATCAAATACAAATGCATCATTTGTATTAGAATGGTTCTACGGCGAATATATATAACTTAAATGCATTTTGTATCTTTAAATTTGTATTTTTTGTATAAATGCTCCAAATGCATTTGTATTTGTGATTTTTATATAATTAAAATGTATATGTATTAGTGAATTTATATCTTTGTATACATGATCTTGAGTTAGACCCCTCCCCCCCTCCCCCACCAAAAAAATATATTTATATTTATATATTTGTATGTCAAATATCACTTATATCATTCTATATAAAATAGATAAAGAGAAAGAGGTACAAAATACAAAGAGGGAGAGAAAGAGGTGAAAATACAAAAATTCAAAGAGGGGGAGAAAGAGAAAAAGAAGTATGTTTAATATAATTGTATTTGTATTTAGAATATATTTTCATCTATTTTTGAATATATATGCTTTTTGTATTTGTATTTGTGTACTTTTAGTAGATAAAACATCACAGTCTTATGCATTTGTATTTACATATATATATTTTGTTGAAATACTCTATGCCAAATACAAATCGTATGAGCTGTTATCTCTAAAAGATTTGAATTAAGACCCATTCCTTGATTTAAGGGATTTTTTTTCGCGAAGAGATCCTATGGAAGACCATGAAAATATTTTGAGTTTGATTTATGGGATTTTCCCTTTGAAAACAATCTTGTTGTGAGAGTTTGGATCTTATGGAAGACTGAAAAATATTTTGAGCTTGATTTGTGGGATTTTTCTTTTAAAAAAGATCTTGTTGTGAGAGTCCAAATCCTAAATGGAAGACTGAGGTAATATTTTGAGCGTAATTTATGAGATTTTTTGTTTTAAAAAAATTTTCTTGGCGCAATTTTCTCAATCAAGACTAAATGTATTTATATATGTGTGGTGAATTTTATACAAAAAACAGACGCAAAATATAATTGATATATAAAGTATTGATACGAATTATAATTAGGCTAAGTGTTGCTATGGAGGCCTAATTAAGTTCATCTTAGCTGATGTTTTTGACATTTGCTCTTTTTTTATCATGGTATCAGAGCTAGGTTCATCCCAACTTATTTTGTTTCCCACGTAGGACGCCCCGTCTCATATTGACCACGTTCCAAATGTCTAATCTTGGACATGCGGGGGGGGGGGGGGGGTTGGAGTCCCATATTAGCTATTGTTTGGAGGTTGCGTTAGACCTAAAATCTATTTCTTATTAATCAACATATACACAAACACACGGTTAAATATTTTTAAAAAAAGAAGGTGATTTTGGTAGAGCTCTCATTTTGGTATTATTTTAGCATTTGAGGAATTTACGCCCCACTTAATGTTGCTAATGGGTGTTGGTGGATTTTTTTTTTCATGATTTTACAAAGATAATTCATGAGATTCAAGAAAATAAGGCTTGTGATCGACATGATGGCTTAGCAAGAATTTTGTTCTTATTCTCATAATCTCATGAGTGACGTGCCATTGAGGTTGGTCAGGATAGACTACCTATATCACATTCTTTTGATAGTGTTGCCCCTTTTCTAATCCTGCTGAGCACGGAATGCTTCATGCAGTTTGTGGTAAAATCAAAATTTTTACTAAGAAAATTCAAAAAAAAATGCACGAACGAACAAAGGAATTTCGACTTTTAATTATACACATAAAAAAAAGTTGACATGTCTGTGTAATTTGATTTTTGGAAATGTCAATTACTCTTTCCGTCCATTTTTACTTGTCTACTATCGATTTAACACACATTTAACACACCTTAAAAAATAATAAATAATTGGGGTACTTTAGTTATCATCTTTTGAATATAATAAATTTAAATGCTTTGAAAAATGTATTTAATAAATAGTTTTTAATTGCAAGGGTAAAATGGACATAAAAATAAATTATCCGTTGATTTTTCAAACTGGACAAGTATTGTTTGTATATCTATTTTTAATATACTGGAGTCTGGACAAGTGAAGACGGCAGGAGTGGCTCAAGGGTGAGGCTAGTAAAACGTGTGTCTACTTGTTCAACTTTATACAAGTTTAAGTGTTTACTTGTGCACATCCAAAGTTAGAGGGCATAGATGTCAGTTGAGACCAAGTTAAAGGGCACATTTATGTATTATTCCTTTTGTTTGTGTTCAGATTTTCATATTGCAACTAGGTTGTCTAGACCTATAAAACTCGACGCAGAAACACTGCAAAAAGACTACTTTACCCTTTATTTATCCTACTATTAGCTATTTTGTGGATCAAGAACCAATTCGATTCGAATTGGCATTTTCGTTCGGAAGTTGGTGTGCTTATCATGAATTAGAATCAAGGTACCTAGTGGTTTTGGGATCATGTTGTTGCATAGCTCAAGACGAAACAAAGTGGTATGTGATGTTTCACTAGTATTCTTACGATCAGGAACTCATGCCCTGACATTGTCATTGTGTCATCCCACGGGTCAGAAAAGGGGCCTTTTTACCATCCTCGAGAGTCGAAGCTCCACTCCTTTAGTGCAACAATCAACTCGAGATTGTGTGTTTTAAGAAAAAGGAGTTCTCAAATGATTTTTAGAACCTTGGAAATATGAGCTAGTGAAACGACTTAATACCTTTAATCAATATCAATAATATATTTAGTGTAATCCCACAAGTGGAGTGTGAAGAGGGTAGGATACGTACACCATACCCCTACTTTTGTGGAGGTAGAGATGTTTCCGATAGACGTTTAGCTTAAAATAAGTGTAATCAAAGTAGGATTGAAAGGAAACAAAGCAACTAAAGCAACACATAGTAGTAAAAATTGAAGAATAAGTTCAACTTTTAATGCAATAACAAAAAGCGATCAACCTTCAATTTTGTCAATCTGGGAATTATGCTATACAGTTAAAATGCAACATGTGATATTCGAGATATACAGTTTTAACCATCAAGCTACAAATTCAACTCCACCATCCTATCCTCACTTTCAAATATCACAAAATAATCAGAGCAAAGCTAGAAAATACAGTAAGAACAAGAAGTAAAAGAGTGTACTTCCCGGCATCGCGATGTAAATTTATCCTTGCACAGTCACCGTTCTGTCACATGTACTCTACTAATAACATTAACAGAAGCAATTTCATTCAAATATTTGTGTACATCAAAAAAGGGGTCAACCACGGTCCACGACCATTCTTACCGTGCTCAAGTACATGTGGTTTTATACTAGAGGAGAAGGAAATATTCAACGCCAGAAAATTCAGTGTCCCTTACTATCTCAATAATTTACATGATCCATTCAAAAGACCACTAACATTACCCCTACAAGAACCACATACTTGATTGTATACACCGAGTCATGTCTGATCAAGGAACTTCCTTTTTCGAGTACTCTATTGTTCAAGAACATCCGCTCAGAATGATGAAAATTTTCTGAATTGTCATATTTGAACCATTGATCAGAACCAGTATCAGTAAGTTGGTACTCAACTCAAGGTCCAGAAGGGAGTGATTGCTTCATTTCTTTCAACCTGATGGAAATTTGTTGTCATATAGGTGACTACAACATCATAAATTAGTGTTCCGCGAAAATGATGGTAGTGGCATGGCCTCCTGCGGACGAAGGATGACAAGAACACCAAACATTCCCAGCATAGGGAGTACGAGAATCCATTTCAATAGCTTATAATAATGCATATGGAATGTTAGAGAGAAATCATCTGAGAAATATAGCCCGTTCTTGTCAACCATCTCCAACAAAACAGTCCCAGCAGTCCTCACACTAACAGTTGGGAGCATAATCTGATGTTTTCCAGGACGGTCGAATATCTTATTTTGCTTAATAGTTCGTTCCCCTTGGTAATTACCAGGAACTAACAAGCTCACCTGTGTCACGATGGAGAAGAAATAACCGATGAGATTTTAATAGTATGCAGGATGGACCAAGTATGTGAAAGCTATTTACCGTGACATTATAAGGAGCTTGAGACCCAGATGGGTATCTGTATTTATCAACAATCTCTATTTCAACCCAGAAGCTCTTGCCCTCTTCATCACGGAAAGCTCTTGAAGATGGAGTTGCATAGATCCCCTCACGATCATTACGGTAAGCAGCATTGTTTCTCCCTTGACTAGGAGATCTCCAAGCCTGAGTGCATAGCTTGCAGGTTTTAATATCAAAGAACACGAACAATTAAGCCAAAAAAAAAAAATAGACCAAAATTCACTTACCTTGAGGGGATGATGTGGAGCAGGTGTGGAGAAACAGAAGACATTGCCATTCATGGTTGTTACAATAAGGTCAAGATCATCGCCACCATCAACATTATCAGCCAAGACCATGCTGTATCTGAGATGAGCAGAAAACACACAGCTGATCAAAGATAAGTCTACAAAAGAAAAAGAAAAAAGGAGAGAATGAATGGTTGTCTTACGAAGTTTCACCAATATCTACAACATCAGCACATGATGTTGGTCCGTCTATGAGATACAAATAACCATCAAATGACATTGTGACAATTGTAAGCCCTTTTTTCTTCTCCCCACGTTTGCTCAAGTCAACAAGAAGTGCTCGATTCATCACCCTACCATGAGTCCTATAAGGATATGGACGTACAAATGAGCCATCCTTGCCATTCAGAACATATATATTCCCAGAAAGTGTTGGGACAACGATATCTGTATGGCCATCCCCATCCACATCGCCAATGACCGGTCCCTGAGGAACAAGGCTCTTGAGATGCTTTTCCCAAATTTCTGTGCCTTGTGCGGTCCAAGCAGCAACATTTCCATGTGAATCTGTTGTAACGAGTTCAATCTTTCCATCGTCATTGATATCAGCTGCAACTACTGCTCCTTGGATTTCAGCCATTTCGAGAGGGAACTTTTCCCTCACTTTCCCTGATGTTAGGTCATTAGTCTTCAAAAGGTACGACAATAAGAACAATCATCTGAAGCAGAACAGAGAGGATGACACATTTACTAAAAAAGAAATGAACAGACAACACTTCGAAACCTAACTGCCACTTAGGGAACGTGTATGACTGTCTAGCGGAGTAGGTCAAAAGTATTGGTAAAGCCCTGCAAATTCTAATAATTTGGGTTAATTACAAGCTTAATGGATGATAATTAACCCCAAAGTCTGCACAGACACACATGAGGGTGGTAAAGTATTTGAAACGTGTTAACAGGTGTATGGTGTGGTTTGGGATTTGGTTGGAGTGGTAGGAAGGACAAAATGACCAAAATGAAGAAGTTTGAAAAGGTCGGAGGGTGCCAATTCTTTTCTTATGAAGACGAGGCAGGTGGTGCCATTAAATACGTTTATTAAAGGATGTTTAATTTGTACATGTTGTAATCATGCATGGATTACGTTGAGTATGTCATGTTAGGTTGTTTCGCTAGATGGAAGTTTAAGGCATCGATTTCCTGTCACGTTCCTCCAGATTTGGGGTGTGACAGTATCATGCTTGCGCGTTTAACTGATATTTAGTATATCTATGACTAAAAGTGATGCCAGACCTCATAGGCTTAATTGAAGAGGAACCTAGCAGGAAACAGCATTCTTTAGATGATACAGAGCATTATAATTACCATGATAGGACAGGGTTTTAAATCAATGACGTGTCTCTCATGATGGGAAAATAATTCAGATCACATGGAAAGAACAGTTATGGTGCTAAGGTGAATAATAGAAGCTGAAAATTACTTCTGAATTTTTTGAATTGAAATGAATGGACTGAATAATGGATACATAGGATTCATATTGCTGAATCCAGTAATAGGAATGAGGTGTAGTGGTCGCTTGATTGATTGACCGACTTAAACCAGACATCAGCAACACAATAAGCTAAACAATAAGACTGGAAAGACCTTAACTGAGGATTACCATTGTGATCCAACACATAAAACAAGCCATAGGAGGTCCCAACTAGAATGTCCATATTCCCATCACCATCCAAATCAATTACCGTAGGAGAAGAGTATATATAGGCTCGGAAGTTCCCGTTGTCAGTACTTAAGTCCAGCTGTGCAGTCCATTTAACTTGCTTGGTATCTAGATTGAACACAACAATACCACCAGCAACATATTTTCCTATGTCAATGTCTCCAAGTTCTTTCGAATGCTCCTCATTGTTGTAGTACCTGTGAATTCATGATCAATCAGCTTTTTTAGTTTTTTGGGTGCAGAATTGACTTCCAAAAGTTTTAATCAGCTGTCTGTTACTAAAAGAGACCTTCTTTTAGGACTTTTTTTAGAAGGTAAAAGAGTGTTTCATGGAGGAAAATAAAGGGGCTCTATTTGACAGAAAAAAGGAGATTTCAATCATTTATATATGTTTCGTACAGTAATGCGCATCAAGAAGATCAAAGCTAAGATCCTGTCAAAAAGATATAGCTGAGATAAATAGCATTTAATTAAAAGATCTTGACTTGAACAATTGCAGCTCCCATATTTATTTGGCAGTAGTGTCATGAGGACTGAAATGTGTAACACAGCCCATTAACATAACCAAGCTGAAGTTTTAGCTCAACAATCCCACATACCCAAGTAAACATCCTTTTCCTGGAAGCAGTAATCATTATCCAATCAACATGAGGCTCACTTCATGATTCCATAATTCAGTTAACTGTCCATTTAATAGCAGCGACGAATGTCTTAAATAGCATATACCATACAAGAGGAGGGGTCATCAAAAAAAAAAAACATACAAGAGGAGGTTGGTGCTTCGCCAACAAAAAAATATCTGCGAGTCTTAAATAGCATATACCATATGATGAAAATTCAACGACTTCAACATTTAAGGAGCAAATAAATAAATCAGCAGACTTCAGTCAGAAATGAGAAACAATGTAAAACCAAAATAGCACCATAGTGAAAAAGCTTACTCTTGGTCAAAGAAGTAGGATACTGCAACAATCATTTCCGACACCCCGTCGTTGTCAATGTCAGCAATGACCTGATAGAAGCAAAGAGATCCAAAATTTATTATTTAACGTTTAACGACTATGAAGTATCAATCAAATAAGCTGTTCTTTACAAGAGACTTACAGGAGTACATAAAACATGAGCATCAATATGAACATAATTCTCCAATTTCTCATGTTCTGCTTCCTCAAAATTTTCAGCTTTCCATATTTCATCATCATCAAGGTAATCCTCATCGTTATAATCATAATCATAATCATCAGGCAGCTCCTCCTCATGATCCCTGAATAACTCAAATGATGAATCAGCATCCGATTCCAGACCTTCTTCATTTTCCACAGTTGCAGCTCTAAAATCTTTGGATCCAGAACCACTTTCCTCCGGTCTTCTCAAGACATTGTCTTCAAGAAGCCTTCTCCCCTTACTTGTTCCATTCTCCGAATCGCTGATTTTCTCGTTATCAGAATTTAGAGTAATATTGTTCAAGTTAGTCATTTTAACTTCTGCACCAGTTAGACCATCATTTTTTCCCTTTTGGTCCTCTAAATTAGATGAATTTGATGTGTTAGGTGAAACTCCTGATGGCAAAGATATTGAAGCATTAGATGCGTCATGGTTGACTTCTTTTTGAATAGAATGGGTTTCAGTGTTAACTTCAGATGCAGTAGATTTTGAATGGTTGCCTCCATGAGTGGATGCATTATGACCTAAGAGAAAAAAATTTAATTAAAGATATGATTTAAGATACAATGCAATTGATGAAGGTTAACGTCTAGCATACCACGTCTAAAAGAAAAGAGGTTATCCTCAGAACGTAACATCACCAAATAAACAAGAAGAAAATATAAATTAAGAGTATCTCTCTTGACATGTTGAGATAATTATCTAGGAAAATAGTATTTCCGCAGTGGCAAGTCAAAACAAGCACAAGGGCCGGAGTCCCATTGAAAATCAGTTGAATACTAGAAGCACAAACGAAGAGGTAGAATTGGCACATAGGTGAAAAAAGTCGAGTGGCAACATAGGATTAAGTGCACTAATGCTTAGAAAAATATAGAACAAGGTACCAAATTACAACAGAATTATTCGAGTAATAGACCCTACAGGATAACCAGTAGATTAATTTAGTACTGCAAAATCAAGAATATTTAGCAGTAATTTATTCTGGATCTTAGTAACAAAGATTAACTTATAAAACATAACGAAATCACGGTTCTGCAGATCTATGACAAGTGTCACAACACATTTTAAAAAATTACCTATGCTGTGGCAGCTTGGTAGCATATATCATACACAAGCAGGAATATTAAGAGGAAACAAAGTGACTGTGAGAATCAAATGTAAGAGGAAAATACTCACGGGCTATGGAGTCCATGAAAGCCTCCTGTACGAGTTGGTCATCATGGACATCTGGATGAGAACGGTCCACCGGGTCCTGTTTCAAACCCACATGCCAATCTTTTTTAACTCTCAGCCGAGGAATCTCCAATTTATCAGACATCAAGTATCCTGAGACCCTATGCAAATCTAACAAGGTCATACTAAATAAAGAAAATGTCTCAACAAGAGAACAGTTAGAAATTATGCTGTACTCATACCTGAAAAAGAGCACCTCACCATTATAAGTGGCCAAACCTATCTCCCTCACCCCATCCTTGTCAATGTCATATAGGAAAGGAGTGGAATGAACAGTTGATTGATGGAATGCCGGCCATCCTGATGATGTGAAGTTATAAAATTTGTAGAGATGTCATCAGATTTATATATAGCAGATAATCTCTTCATATTAAGGTGAATTTTGTTGTTTCATAGTTTATAAATTCACATCTTGGTGTTCAACTTATATACAAGCGGGATATGAGGTATTCTGTAGCTCATCTAATAAGCTTGCATTTATTCTTATTAAACTAGCTTTCCACAAATCATACCTGGAACTTTATCTCCATCAGAACCTTCCAGAACTTCCAAGTAATGAACAAAAGAGGGAACTACCACCTCAAGCTTTCCATCACTGTAGTAAAGATCCAGAAACATAGCCGAAATGAAAAAAATTAGGAAACAGAAAACAATAAGAGATACTCAAGTTCAAAAATAAGCAACTGCATGTAATTTCATTGAATCTCACACATAACTAGGATAGTTGTAGCTTTTCCCTGCAATAATCAGAGAGGTCTTGAAGACATAGTTATTCACCTTTTCAAAAGACCACCCAAATTCATCAACAAATTTATATTAGGATACATGTATTGTTATCTCCTCAATTACATTTTTTATAAGGTGAAAGTTTATTAATAAGGTACCTAGATGGTACAGAAAAGTACAGAGAACAAACAGAGGCCAAACAAACAGCCTGCTAGCCTTTCCTTCCTAAAAAAATCCAAAAATTCCATGAACTGATCCAGACAAGCTAAACTGCTAACACCAAAAATACAGATTATGCAGACATTTATTCTTAATTCTAGAGAGATGATTTCTCTGTCCTCCGAAGCAAGCTTTGTTCCTCTCCAACCATAAAGTCCAGAAGATGCATACTGGGATGGTTTTCCAAATCTGCTTCAACACTCTAAGTACCCTTTGAAGTTGCTAGCTTTCCAATAAGCTCCTAACCTGAAGCATCACCCATGAAATGCCACACATATTTATGAATAATTCCCAACATTGTCTTGAGACTCTACAGGAAGGAAAAGATGATTAACTGTGTCCTGGTCCTCTTTACACAGATAGCATTTATTACACCAAGCAAAACATACGTTTTCTGCAGGTTATTTTGAGTTAGACAAGCAAGCCTCCCAAGCATGCTACCTTAACAGGAGCGTTTGCCTTCCAAATCATATTCCAAGGTCAAGTCTCATCCCAATTCCTGTCTGCTTCAACAAAATACTATAACTTTTAACTGAGAATATTTTAGCTTCACTAGCTGCCCAAATCAGAGAATCCATCTTACTTTGATCCATAGGGACTGATTCCAGCTGCTGAAGCATTTGAAAAAAATTGTGTACCTACCAATCATTTAGATCCCTCTGAAATTTATTTGCCAACCTGAGTTTGAGTGAAATCCAGCAACAAAGCCTTCTTTATTAACAGAACAATTCAACTATATAGGGAATTTATCTTCAGACATTCTTCTCTAACCCATAAATCTGTCCAGAAATTGATCCTATGTCCATCTCCCACCTCCAGCTTTGTGTATTTGATGAATTCTTCCCTACGCCTGCTGATACCCTTCCAAACACCCCCTTTAACATTCACTTGTCATCCTTTTGCCATGTATAGCATTAATTAACTTCTTCCAAGCTTCACTGTCATCTAAGTTATATCTCAAAAGTCATTTGAAGAGCAAGGTCTTATTGTGTAGTTTGAGATTTCTTACACCTAGTCCTCCACCCTTCCTATCCTTGAGAACTATCTGCCTCTTTGGTTACTTTTGACGAAATAACTGCATCCATATCATTGATCTTTTTTATTATTACTATTATTCTCTTGATAATAATTGATCGAAGTACCACTGTGGAAACAAGTAGTCTCAGAAAGTAAACAATGACAACACTCATCTTAAGGCAGTCATCACACAATCAGGCAGTGTAGAAGCAAATGAATTATAACCCAAAAGAAAGAAGCTTCTCTCACGTTACCTGTTAATATCAGCAATCAAGGGGGATGCATACACGCTAGAACTAACTTCTGTCTGCCATCTTAGCTCCAAATGCTGAGGACACTGTGTATTCAACAATTCATCCTCATCTCTGCCAGTAGAAAACACCAAAAACAATATTAAAATCTTTTCAGTTTTTATCCTGTGTATCAGGCGTTGAAATCAAAAGTATATGTCAATGGTACTTCCTCCGTCCCATTTTATTAGGATGTTTGACTAGACAAGGAGTTTAAGATGTTAATTTGACTTATATACTCCCTCCATCTTAATTATACAAGGGTGTTTGATTGGGTACAAAGTTTAAGGTATCTGTGTTGGCTGAAGTACAATAAATTAGTATTAATGGGAGAAAAATAATAAACTTACAGTTGAAAAGTTAGTTTGATAGAGAAAACAAAGAAAACATCATATCAAATTTTAAACATTGTATAATTTAATGTATTCGAATTCTTAGAAGTTCTGCAGCTTGAATAGATATAGAATGGTATGAAACATTTTGAACCTTCCAAAACAGGAACAGTGTCATATCAATTAAAACAAATAATCCACTACCAATTTAGTAATAGTAGTAGAAGAAAATGGTAAAATAATGGTTTAAAAGTCTGTTATAATCAAAATTTTGGTAGTTTTATGAATGTGAACTCTTGAAAGTTCTATAGAAATGTTATGGTGAAAATATTTTTGTACGCCAAAAAAAATAAAAATAGAAAGAGTGTCAGCCAAATTGGGACTAGCACATATTTTAGGAAGAAATTAGCATCTCCAATTTGAAATTGTAATCTAGATAATGGTTAAATACACTGAACTATTATTTGTTCCTTTTTCTACCTGAACTCTCACCCTCTATGTATTAAAATACACCTCAACTATCAATTGTTCTGTTCCTACCGCAACTATGGCGATAGTTCAGGTAGAAAAAGAGAACAACTAATAGTTGAGGTGTCTTTTCATACGTAGATGGTGATAATAGAGATAATAAACACACATATCTATCGTCTTTTCACGAGCTTCACACCCCAACTATCTCTTGTTTCCTTTTCCTACCTGAATTATCACCATCTATATATCTAAACACACCTCGACTATCAACCGTTCCATTTTCCGACCTCAACTGTGGCAGTAGTTTAGGTAGAGAAAGAGAGCAACTAACAGTTAAGGTGTCTTTTAATACATAGATGGTGATAATAGAGATAATGGTTAAAAACACACATAACTATCGTCTTTTCATGAGCTTCTCACCTCAACTATCACTTGTTCCCTTTTCCTACTTGAGTTATCACCCTCTATGTATTAAAATACACCTCGACTATCAATTGTTCCATTTTCCTACCTCAACTATGGCGATAGTTTAGGTAGAAAAAGAGTTCAACTAATAGTTGAGGTATCTTTTAATAGATAGATGGTGATAATAGATATAATGGTTAAAAATACACATAACTATAGTCTTTTCGCGAGTTTCACACCTCAACTATCACTTGTTCCCTTTTACTACCTAAATTGTCACCATGTGTGTGTGTGTGTGTATATATATATATATAAAAGCACACCTCAACTATCAACTGTTCTATTTTCCTACCTCAACTATGGTGTGAAACTCGCGAAATGCCATAGTTTAGGTGTGTTTTTGAACATTAAATTTTTGATAATAAGACACTAAATTGGTAATATCACCAAAAAATAGGAGAAAATTCTCAATTAAGAGGTTATGCAAAATCAAAATGGATCAAAACAGCTCAAAAAGCAGAAGGAAGGAAGGGAAACTTACAAATTGGGATAAGCGAGGGAATCATCAGTGGCTTCTCGTTCTCGAAATTTGTTCTTAACGGTATATTCAGATTGCAGAAAACGGAAATTTGAAGACAATAGGAGAAAACAGAGTAGAAAAACCCTAGCTTTCATTGAGATCGATTAATTTACCGGAGGGCTGTCGTAATTTCAGACTGCTAAAAATCTAAAGAGAAAAAATAAATGAAGTTTCTAAAGTCAGTGTATTTTTGATACAGAAAAGTCTTTGCTATTCAGTTCAGCATTGCGGTTTCACTACTACTTTTTTCCATCAACAAATGACCCCCTTGTTTCTGTTAATTGCAGAAACCTCCAAATAATGAGGTTATACTATGTTGAGCTAAGCTAGCGTTTGAATATGCGATTTCATCTCATGATTTTAAATTAGCGTTTGAATATGCGATTTCATCTCATGATTTTAAATTAGCGTTTGGACATACAATTTAGAATCATGAAATGAAATTTCAAATTCTCAAAAATATCATGATTTGAGATTCCAACCATGATTTCAATTTTTTTAAATACAAAATTTGACTCATAAGTTTATATTTTGTAAGAATAAATCTCATTATTTTAAATTTTGTAAAAAAAGGTTCATGTTCGGCATGAAGAGATTGTCCGTACCATTTGAAAGAGTTATATTAAAGAAAAACTAGTTATTACTGTAGACATTGAAATTTTGTGGGATTCTACCAGAAGAGCCCAATTTCTATAAGTTTCTTAGAGGCTAATCTACCAGACCCTAGCTTGGAGGCTACTCTACCTTAAACCCTAAATCATGCTTATTTAAAGGGTAACATATTCCCTTGAAGCGGCATCTCGAATATTTTAATAAACTTTTGAGATATTCACAAAAGATCAACGCGTATTTTTTTTCAAAGGTTGTCTGATGTTCCTTGCGATCAAATAAATCACAAGGATGTCCAAATCATTCTATGTCTCAAATTACGGAGAAAAATCAAAGAGAAGAATCAAAGGAGGAGTGGAATTGTACCCACAATATTCATCAATAAAATATCTGTTTTTTCATATTTTATTTGTAATTGCAATTTATTTTTCATCACATTAAAATTTGTTGCAAACAACTACTATTGTTGACTAGTGGATATTTATAAAATTATGTGTCTTTGAAAGTTTGTAACCACACATATTTATTTATAAAAAGAACATGAAGATATCTGATTTATCAATGTAGTGTCTTAGGATATTTCGATATCTTATTTATGAACTATGATTTGTTCATTTGGTAAGATTGTGTAAAAATTAAAAAAAATTGATAGTTTACACAACTTGTGAAATTTTCATGTTTATGAAGAAAAAAAAATATAACTTAAAAATTTTAAATTGCATGTTCAAATAAAACTTCAACTTTATATCATTTGACTTCATATCATGATATCATATGTGCAAACGACCGTTAGAGTTTGTAAAAGTTTGCTAGGACTCGTTTGTTAGTTTTGAAAAAATATTTGGAGATTATTTCAATTTTCAAACAAGTATTTGTTTTTCAAATTGACCGATTTTTTCAATTTCAAATTGAAATATGAAACTTGAAGTTTAAAAAGTAGGTTTTAGGAAAATTTTCAAGTTTTATTTCACAAAATTTTTAACTCTGTTTTCATATCCAAACACAACTTCGACTTCGAAATACTCCCTCCGCTTCAACTTGTTGGTCTTTTACTATTTGGACAGTCAAAGAATATTTTCTTTGATCATAATTTTTTCAAATACTTTTTAATATTTTCTGTGGTTTATAGTACTTTTTAGTCTATTTCAAAAAAAAATTGAAGATTTCATATTCAAATTCACATTGAATATTAGTTAGTTTGACCCCATACTCTGAATTAAGCCAAACAAATTAAAATAGAGAGGGAGTACCTTTTTTCAACTTAACTTCAAATGTAACTTCTTTTTTCAAATATAAAAAATTCATGTCCAAGCGCTTAAGTTGACTCAATGCAATGGTGAGGGAAAGAAACAAATCAATGAAAGAATTTGCCTATTTGGCTTTGATTATTCTGCTGAATAAAAAAAAATGAGACTATACAATCCAGTAATAACAAGTCAAATTTTTGCTACTATGCTTGAAGGACCTTTGAGAAATTTCCAGCTCTTCATTACTGAAATATTTCATGTGTTTTCAAGAACTTTCCCACTGTGACAATTCTTTCATAGCCATTTTAATATCTTTGATCTCTTTCAACATGCTGCTTATACAAAATCCCAAAGCATATAATGAAAGAATTGTCTTTCCTTTTAACTTCTGTTTTCCTTGGCTACTCAATATTCTGTCAATCACCTCTTTTGATCTCTCAAGGAAAAAAATTAATCCTCCTTCTGCTTTTTTATCATTCTTTTTACTCAATTTCCCCTCTTCAAGATCATTAAGTATATCATCATCTGGGAACAACTTGAGTAAACTGGGCTTATCAAGAAATGTGCTTATCGACGAAATCACAGTTTCCTTCAAATGCTCCAATTCATCGTTTATACATTCTTGTAGCTCTTTGCAATCAGCAACACAGCTTTGAAAATCATGTGACATGTTGTTGATATTATAGACGACGAAGTAATATAAATCGACCATTTTTGAGAGAGAACCTTGCAGCTTCTTGTAGCATGTTGCATTAAAAGGAAGAAACCAAAAATCAGGCTCTAGTTCTGCATTGTGACAGAATTTTTTCAAGTCCAAAATATGGGATTTTAGTTTCCTGTGTTTTTCCATTAACCCCTGCAATTCTTGCTGGTCTTTTTGCACTATTTGGTTCATGCAATCTTTGAGAATATCCAGTGTGCAATACAATTGATTCCTAGCAAGATTGGCAGCTCGTTTCGGGCTCAGTAAAAACTGTACCACGATGAAACAAGACAGTCCAATAAATGTTTCTGTTAGTCTTATGATGGCGAATTCATTGGCCTGGCCGGAGTATTTTCGTCCTAAGATCATCACAGCTCCTAATAGCGCTGAAATTCCGCCCGTTGGACCATAAATCCGGCTGTGTTTTAAGAAACTGCTGAAAATGATCCAAGGGAGAAGAGCTAAGAATCGTAAGTTATCGATTTTTTGGAAGACAGAACACCCCAAGACTCCGTAGACTGATCCAAATGTGATTCCTTGAGCCTGAGCATTAGCAAGAGTAAATGCTGCTAATTTGCCTTGTACGAAGCTTGAGGCTACTGTTAAGCCTGCCCAAAAACCATTTTCTTTATCGAATAACAGGCCTAGCCACACAGCTAGGCCTAAAGAAACAGAACACTTAAACGCAAACACCAATGTTTCTTTTTTTGGTCTAATTTTCATCCAGTTGGTGTGGCAGACGCTTTTTGAATCATTACTATGTGAAGAGGATGAATTGTTGAGCAGCATTTTTGCACAAAATAAGAAGAAAAATGCAGGTGGACTTGTTTGTGTTGGAGATATGGTGTCATTATGGAGCAAGAAGGATTTATTGAGAAAGTCTTTTTTTGTTTCTTGATGAGGGATTTGCTCTGATTTTCGACCAATTTGCTCAGATATCTGTAGTAACGCACCCTTTAACTCTTCATTCACCAGGCCGGTGGAAAAGGAAGGACATGATGTTAAGGCGATTTCCATTCCTCTTATGGTTAATTCCATGTTTTGGATTTCATTGTCTCCTGGAATTTCGGAACATGACTTCAAAAATCGTATCCAAGGTGTTTCCCACATTAGACCTCCCTGCACAAAGAAGTATAACTATGAGTTGAACTCTTGGTACAAAGCATTTTCCCCTTAAATGGTCATGTGCAGCACGGATTTGGATTAATTGAACCAGTGAGTTTCAGATACCAAATGATTTTTTAAATAGAGGTAAAGCATAAAAGGTAAATTAAAGCTACATATATTAGTCCAATTAAGGTTTCTTACCTTCAAAAGTTTGGTGCTTTGGAGAAGCTTGGCTCCTGTTTGAGCAAGGATCTTGGCTTTGGACAAAAGTTCAACTGCAGTGAGATTGTCTTGGGATGTAATTGCCCTTGAATATAAATCCACTCTCTCTTTTGAGTTTTCAGCATATAATTGATGTAGTTTCCTGACCTGATAGATTTACAAAGAAAGAAAAATAAGGCTACAACTTCATATTGTTTTCAACATTTACATACAAAAGTTCAGCCATATATGCTTAAAGATCAGTTATTTAAGGCTACATTATAAAGTGTTAATCTGATTGAGACCTAAAAGAACCCGGAAACGATTGAGTTATTAAACTAATAAGATCAATTACCCTCTAGTCCTACATTTTTCAACTTCCTCGTTACAGAAGATTGTTGCATTAATATCAGATCCCAACATACACAAATAGGGCGTAAAGGAACAAAGTTTAATTTTTATGCACTGACAATGTAAAAGTAATATTACAGTACTATATATGTGATCATCTAAAAGATAAATAGTGATACTCGTCCATAATAAGTGGGATTCGTAACTTAAAAAATAAGACGGGTTACCTGCTATAACATGTTAATATGCATTGACAGAAGAGTAATTGTACTCAGTCGGACATGTGACTGTTGGGATGTGTGTGAACAAAGTCCCACGTAGAAAGTAGATAACAACAAGAAGCTACTTATAAGGGGTTTTAGGGAAAATCATGCGAGTTTGGCCCAAGGCTGATATTCGTTATGTTAAGAGTATTTTTTAGGTTATTTTAGCCCGATACTGACCTCAAAGTAAGCTAGCCTCGGATAAGGAAGCGACAAGGCAAGAAGAGAAGCCACGATTCCAAGAGCCGTGCTATATGCAACACGAAGAGGGTGAACAACAGCACTCGTATGCACTCCACGAATAACACCATCAGCAAACACAAGCACCAATTGCCCAAAAGCAATTTTTTTGCACCTAATATCTGTACACTCTACGAGAGCCACCCATAACGAAGTTACTGCCACTGCCAGGGCGGACGCGACAGGCAGCAGCCTATCAGACCCGTTGGCTGTTGCTATCCATACGCCAAGCATGGAAAGCGGCATGGTTTGAACCGTGGCGATAATTGCATGCCAACAGCCACTCAATGTGTCACCTAGCGTCGAGTCGCTTGTGACTAGAGTGGCTGTTACATATGCAAATGCTGGAAATGCTGCTTGTTTTTTCAACCAAGGTGGTCCATAAAGGGTGGAGCAGCCAATTATACTATATGCTAACACGGTCCGAATTGCCGAGTGTAGCTTCATCCGCCACGTAATGCGGTTGTGCTCCGCCACGGACACGGTGGTTGTGGCGGCCACTACTGACATGTTGTTAATTACTTGCTTTATGGAGTGTTTAAGGAAATGAAGTTAATTAAGCAAGAAATTAAATGAATCGAAGAGGGTATTTGTAGGGACTAAAAAATTAGGATGAATATTATGTAGTAGAAAACGTGTTGAAAATGCAAGTACTAATTAGTCGTGATATGTTACCCATTATTAAAGAATAAATATACTCTTGTAACACATTGCTTAGAAAACAATTATTATAAAGGGGTCCCATGTTGTACTATACGTATTTAAGCATTTGTTCTAGATCTCTTATACAATGCAATCTACACCAGACATAACCTTAAGTTTTAATTGGAATGTTAACCACGGAAATAGTCTCTTTTGACCCTTTATACGAAAGTGTAATATCTCATGTCAGATTTGGCGCAACAGGCCTCACGGATTTGTTCACTGGATTATGCTGTCATCGAGCCAAAAAGCACACGTACATATGTAAACTTGTGATGTCTTATAAAGGGTATTCTCACATTCCAACATCGGATTCGCCTAAAGTATCATGTACACTTCTTCTTCAGAAACTTGTGAGCTTAGAAGTCCTTCTCTATGACCCATCTTTGTTAGTCTGTCCTCCGTCATGGGCGTCACATTTATAACCGAGCAAAACAATGAATGAAATTCAAACCTTGCATAGAGGAAATTTCTTCCTTCTAACTTCAGTCAGTATCATTTGGTGCTGGCATTGTCTTTCACGACATGCAATTTCCCTTCTTTTTTTCTTTGGCATTGAATTGTAAGTTTTTCAAGAAATGTTTTTCAATACTTTGATAGCAAATTCCAAAATTCAATGTTTGGAATTTCACTTTCTAGTTAATCAGATTTATAGGCCGCCAACATGACAGTTTCATTCAATTTTTTACTTAAAAAAGATATTTTTGAAGATTAATAGAACAAAGAATAACGTACGCTTGGGGAATTTTCACACCGTCTTACAGAAAATCCAATCAACAAGACCATATCATTGATGTTTACAATTATCACATATTTTTATTTCTAGATCTTGTGCAATAGTGGGTAGAAGTTTCATCGAGGAGATTCAACATCTAACTATACACTAGTAGTATATATTACGAGTAGAAATTTGAGTAAATTACACTAAAACCCCTTGAAATGTCTCATTTGTAGATACACTCCCTAGGTTAACTTAATCTGTAGTAAACAAGAAAGATATTAGACTTCTTTTCCATATGTATTTGGTAAAGGATATATATTAAAAGCAAATATGGTTTTTCACGACGGTTTCTGTTTATTGCATTGGAATTGTGATGTCATTCTATTTAATTATTCTTTCGTTTTTTGTATTTATTATAATGGAACCATTTTTTGCATTAAATACTGATTAATTCCTATTTTAAAAACGTGTTTTCTCCAGTTTGGTTTTCTTGCCCTAGCTAACCCTAGAAATAAAAATTTAGTATTTTTTATTTCTTGTTTGGTTATTAATTTTGGGATAAATTATACTTGGATTGTTAATTAGTATCACGATAAGTTATCCCTCCCAGAGGGTGAAATAATAATATCGGGATTAGTTATCACGGGATAAGATAATAAAATGCCAAAACTATCCTTGAGGTCCCCAAACACTTTTTTGTTATATTGAATACAACAAATCAAACAATCAACAAAATATATATCAGAGTAATTAATTTCAATATTAATTCTAATATAACTAATCTTAGCATAACTTATCGTCAAGCCAAACACCCCTTAAAACTGCAAAAAATTCATAAAATGACAGAGAGGGGGAGTAAACACGCTACAATTGACCAAAACTGACATTTGCTTAGTTTAATTTTTGAACTCGCCATGCAAAAAATGAGTGTATGTGTTTTTTTCCTTTTTTTAATATCTCAAAATTCTATTTATTTCTAGACAAGCAAGGACATCGAATGTTCGGAGATAAATTTAGCTCATAAAAATATGATATGTCTAACTCGTTCATTATTTATTGATTCAGCCATCTAAAAATTGGATGGATATGTAATTCAAATTGATCTATATATGTTATATATAGTCATAATAAAGAAAAAAAATCATTAGGTATTTAAACAGATTATAAAAAGAATCTAAAAAATTAAAACATGGTAAGAATTGGGTTATGATCTATTACCTAACCAATTTTTGCCCATTTATTAATTCGGTGCATTTTAATATAACCAATCTAAATTGGGATAATTTCAAATATGTACAATAAGGTAATTAGTTTAAAATAAATATAGTCAAGTTTTCTTTACAAAAAAAATAGCCCAAAAATGAACTAGCTACAAAAAAAAAATTACAAAAAAAATAGCCGCATGTATATGTAATGTATCGATTGTGTATAAAAGTTATGTAATGTATCAAAATTATATAAATAGTGTATAAATGTGTATCGATATTGTATAAAAGTTATGTATGCATGTATCAAAATTGTATAAATGATCTATAAACGTGTATCGCTATATAAATGATGTATAAAATTTAACCCAATAGATATTTTGTTTAATTTTCCCATCTAAATTCAATTTAACCGGTTATTTATTTAATATCATAATTGATTGGTGATGAAGATACGACGATCAAGCAAAGTTGGATATAGCAAAATGACAAGTTTAATTTTTTAAAATTTATTAATTATCTTAAATTAATAATCACACCGCCTGTTGGATTATGTTTAAAAACTATTAATTATTTTGCATGAGATGTGAGTGTCTAACAACTTCGAAGGAGACATTATTAAAGAAATAACGTGGACTTATTTTTTGACCTAGAAAGCAATATATGTAGCCAAATTATTGGTCAAGCATGCCCTCTCCCACACTAGAGGAAACTACGTACAATAAATATAGTATCTTCTAAAAGGGGAAATTGGAAAAAAAAAATAGATAAGTTATTTGAAACCCTAATATGATGATGTTATTTTATCGATCTCAATTTATGTGATGATATTTGACTAGGTATGGAGTTTAAAATAAAGGATAGATTTTAAAACTTTGTGATCTAAAATAAGTGATAGATATTTATATGACTATAAATCATCTCATTAATCATAATATGGAAGTTTAAATTAAATTGTTACTAATATGAAAATATGTTATTCCTTTTTAAATTGAATAAAAAAATTAAAAAGAGTGTCATATAAATTGGAACAGGTTGATCAATAATAAAATATGTGATGGTTGTGGCCGCTATTACCATGTAGTTAGTTATATCTGTATTAAAAAAAAGGAATTTTGTAGCTAAACAACAAAACACGTCGCTACTTCTATTTAACGATGAATTATCAAGTAATTTATTAGCTACGAACAATTTAACAACGAATTAATTAGTGACGAAGTTTGCTGCTAATTCCATATAAATAAAGATAATTGTTATTTTTTGTTGTCAAAATAAACGGAGCTATATATGAAAATATGAAGTGTGAGTTAGTCAACCAAGAAATTAAATGAGTCGAAGGGTATTTGTTGGACTAGAAAAATAGGATGAATATGAAAATATGAAGTAGAAAACATGTTTGAAAATGCAAATATTAACTATCATAAGAAATAAAATGTACTCTCTTCGATACATAACATTCATAGAAAAAGAAACTGTGGTTTCTCCTGTTTGATTTTTTACCCTTAGCAAATGATGAAATAAATAATAGTCTCTCAGTTTTAATTTATTTGTTTGATTTTGAGTTGACACGAAGTTTAAGAAAGTATAAAATACTTTTGAATCTTGTGGTATTAAACTAAAGATATATTGAATATAATGTACCATAATGTCTTTTAATATTGTTTTCTTAAACATGTCATGTGAAAAATTATAATTAAAGAGTTGACAAAAGGGAAAAAAAATATTCTTTTTAATGGACTAAAAAGAAAAATAAGACAAAAAAAATGAAATATAGCGAATAAAAATTAAAAAAAATATATAAATAAACTACACCGCTGGATTGCATATATATGCATCTCTTTTCTTTAAAAAAAACTATTAGTTACATATTTATTGAGTGAATTTGTCACCACAGTACTTGTCCAGAGACTATATAAATATTTTTTGCTAGAAAATAATATTTTCTTTCGCACCGAACACACCCTAAATAAAGCCATTAATCATCATGTCATATATATTTTTTTGATTTAAATGACATTTTTATCTTTTTAATATTTAAAGACCTTTCATGACATTACCAAATCATATTCATATCTGTTTGATGTGAAGCAATCCTTGATTTTTCTGGGGTAAGTAATAAGTAATAGTAATAAGCTATCCTTGTCTGCTAGTAGAAAGAGTTTTTCTTTTAAATTTGAGCAAAATAGAAACATGTCTATAGAGTGTTATTTTCAAAACTAAAAGACAAGGTTTATTTTTTAAATTTTAAAATGTCCCAACTTATTTATAATTAACACGTGATGCTTAGGACTTTGTATTAAAAATGAATTTCATAGTAGGAGTTGGTGCTACTTAATTATTTGGGAAATATCATTTTGTGATGTCTTCATTTTCATGTTTGGTTAATCGTGGTGCTCCCTCGATGGTTTTTCTTCACAACATTAAAAATGTTATGTTGGCACCATAATTAAGTAGGCGTTTGGCGCCATAGAAATCAAATATTTTTTACTTTATTTAAAAAAATTGAAGTTGGAGCTTCAAATAAAATTGTGTTTGATTATACTTTTTGCAAAAAAAAAAAAGAGAATTATATTTTGAATTATGAAAATAGAGTTGAAAAACAGGTTATAAGTTATTCTACGAATTTGGAATCCAATTTTAAGTTGAATTTTAAAATTTTCATAGTGAAACACTGCTTTTCAAATAAAGTGAAAAAATATTTCAAAAAAAAAAGTGAACAATCTTAAGGAGACAAAATGACTATTGTGTTAAAATTCTTACATAAAAAATAGTCCACTTATAATTTATTACCTAAAAAATGGTCATTCGGCTCAAGTTATTACCCGAAATGGCCATTGGTATACATGCAGTATACATGCGGCTATTTTTTAAAAAAATTTCTTGGCAGTATACATGCATATACATTATATATATATTGCATATACATGCAGGGCCGGCTCAACCACTAGGCCACTAAAGCAATCGCTTGGGGGCCCCAAAAAATTGAGGCCCCATTTTTTCTTAAAAATGTACTTATACATATTTATAAGAATAAAAATAAAATTACATGTACTTATAAAATTTGAAAGAATATTATCTTAACCTTAAACTTTCTTTAACACACAATAGTTATTCTGATATTGATGGTTTAGATTACTTTTGAATTAAGAGTGTTAAGACAAATAATACAAGTAAAAGATAATGATCTAATAGAAATACTCAATCAAATAAAAGACTTGATTCTTTTTCAAATACATATATATTGCTTATAAAATAATGTTAACAGTTCCTATAAATGTTGTCTCAATCGAAAGAAGCTTTTCAAAAACTAAAACTGATAAAATCTTATCTACGATAAAAAATTTCTCAAGAGAGACTGAATGATTAGCTATATTATCAATTGAAAAGGAATTAATAGAACAAATCAATTATAAAAAAGTAATTAATGACTTCGCATCTAAAAAAGTTAGAAAAGTAGACTTTAAGTAAAACTATATATGATGATCTTTTCTTTTGATTCTTTTTTCTTTATATTTAGGGCCTCTCTCTAAAATTTGGCTTTAGGCCCCTAATCTTGTTGAGTCGGCTCTGTATACATGCAGCATACAAGCGGCTATTTTTTTTGAAAAAAGCTTTTGACAGTGGTACATTTTCGTAAGGCCTCCAATTTTTTATGGTTAAAGAGGTCCTAAGACTCATATTAGACTGGATATGTAATCATTTATTCGCGCAAATGCCTCAATTTAGAGATGGTATTTAATTCTTCCCTCTTAAATATGTGGTCTTTAATTTTGTCCTTCAACAATTTAAGTAACAAATAAGAGATCAAAAATACTCCTGACACTAAAATAACAAATAACTTTTTCACAGCATAATTTTATATGTTCGTATCATAATATCCCACGAATTATATCATAAAGGCACAAGTTATATATGTTGTGTGTGTTGGGGGGGAGGGGAGGGAGCATAATATATTTCCAAATATAAAAGGATCAACACATATATAACATATTTGGATGGGCTTATAAGTTATAGCTTTGGCTTATAAGTCGAAAGCTATATGTTATGAATTTTAATTAATTTATGATTTTTAGCTTATTTTTGTCTTTTTTGACTTAAAAATATGTGCTTAAAATACTTTTCTATTTTACCCCAAACACTATAAAAATGCTTAAAAGCACTTAAAATAAGTCAATCCAACCAGACCATAGTGTATCATTCCATTATAGCTACCAAATATGTTTTTCTCTAAAACGGAAAAAAAACATATGCTCCAAAATACAAACTTCAGTTTTTGAATGCTACTACAAAATATGAAAAATATTACACAGTTTATGATGCATGACTTAATTCCTGCGGGACTTGATCGATCGAGACAAAAGTTCAGTTTCAAAAGACAAAAACTCTAAACTTATGCCAAATTATGTCTAAAAATAGGGGTACTTTGGTCCATAATTTTTTATTTAATGAGCAATATAGCAAAAATTAAATATCAGAGATAAAGGCGCAAAAATTAAACACCAATCCATTTGAGGGACAATCCGTGCAAAACCTTGCAATTTTTGCACGTAATAGCCATTGAAAGCAATGTCATTGGACCTGTCAATCATTGTATCAAATGGATATTGGGCTAGCTTGATGAATCTATATCATATTGTATCATATCATCGTACTTATTCTATAAGTGAGAAATTCTATAAGTGAGAAGCTTTCAAATTAAAAGTTGATTTAAGAAATTGCTTTTTAGAAATTAAACGACCAAATTACCCCTAGTCTAAAAGTAAAATTACTCCCCATTAAAAGTTAGTAGCATTTAATATATGTTTTAAACTGCTCTTATTAATAAAAACTTTTGAAGCGCCATTATAGAACCTGGTGAACATTTGGTTTCATGAAATTATATGAAATGATAAATAACCGTTATAGTGAACAATTACTTGAAAGAATATTTTATAACAGTCATAGGCTTTTCATCTCTTAATCTCTTAAGTTGAAGAACTTTTGGTAACGTTGAAGTAATGTTTGACCTATATAAACAGTGTGATTATTCAATAACGAAGGGTTTAACGGATCACCTTCGTCAAGAAAAATCAAACAATCGATTCAAACTGACCAACTTACAAAATGGTTGGGTCATTTCATTGCATAGTAACGCGATACAAAACAAACAGAACATATATATTATATATGTACTTCTTCAAGTTTTATAAGCTCTTCTTCAATTTTCCTCATGTAGATCTTCAGTAGGTAAGCCTGCTTTTCTACCTTTTCTGGAAGTTGAATACCTTAATAGCCAAAGCAAATGTGAAGGCAAAAACAACAGCATATGCAACAATCACAACTGCAACTACTCCAAGAAAATCATGCTTGAACCCGAAGTAACGTCTCAAGAATTGTTCCACTGTTTCATTGCTATCACTAATTTTGTTTTGGACGTCTCCATATTGTGATGCAACCAAACCATACAATGTCCAAGCAATAGGAGAAACCCAATAGTACCATCTCCACCATATGGGAATTTGCTGTTTTTTTTTTCAAAAAAAAGGAAAACATGTCATCATTTTCGAGCTCTAAATTGAATTACATGTAAACAACATGGAAGTGTTTCAAGAACTTACAGGCCGTGGAACTATGAATCCTGAGAAAAGATTCCATATTCCATAGAAGAAGAGAGAGACAATTTGCGCGATATTTTGATTTGGGGTAAGAGCAACGGACATCATACCATAGAAGGTGAAAGACAAGAGAGTGAAATACATGATAAACAAGTACCAAAAGAACTTGATCACTGTCCATTCAAATCCAATCATAGCATAGACAATAACACCATAGAAAACAGCTTGCACAAAGACATACGGCATTTCAATGAAAGCCTGCAAATTAGAAATTTTTTTAGACTTTTTTAACCGGAAATTGGTTTATAAGAAGTTAAATCCTCTCTGCTTACTTGTCCAAAGGCATAGGGGATGGCAGAATACATTCCAGCAGCTCTTTCTCTGTAAAATACTGTACGCTCAACGGCTACAACAGGCATCACTGATGATGCATATTGAAAACCAAGGAAGAGAACAGGACCATACATTGATCCCATAGCGTTAAATAGATCTTGTCTCTTACCCCTGTAACACACACACACAAAAAAAGCTTTTAGCATTAAGAACTAAAAGTATTTTCCAGATTATATGAGTGCTTGTTTTTCCTCATATAATTGGACTTACGTTTTAGTACCAAGATCCCAGAATATTGTCCCAACGGCCAAGGCGATGAAGATTGTAAAGATAAATCTGACTGCAGTATAAGCAGGATTACGCCAGTATGACCAATGTTGCTTCCAAAGGCAAGCCATACATTGGGTCCAAAATGGCTGTGAGTATTGATTGTCGAAATGCAGGTCTTTTGTAGCAGGGCGAGGCACGCTCAGTTCACTAATCAACGCTTTATTCCTCCCATAAAGATCTGATTTCTTGTATAAATCAGCAAAATCAACCCCTAACATCATTTCCTGACCCGGGGTTGTGACTTCTAACATCCAAGTTGCTGGATTGTAGCCATCTTGTATTTTACTTACCTCAGACAATGTCTGAGTACAAGAGGAATTAGTTCAGTATTTGATCGTATTAACTCAAAAAAGGAAAGATCATTTTTTTCACTTAGACAACCTACCTCAAAGTATTTGATCAAATGGCAAGAATTGTGACCCAATGGACCAACATATATCTCTTGCCCTCCTCGTTTCATTAGAAATAGCTGCAAGGGTGGTGTTTAGATTAGTGATTGATGTCAAAAGAGAGAAAAATACATTTAATAGCTTGATTGAGTTCAAAAAGGTATTAATTCACCTCATCGAAGGCTTCAAAAATGTCGATACTAGGTTGATGGATGGTACAAACAACAGTTCTTCCTGTATCAACAGTATTTCTAACAGTTCTCATCACAATTGCAGCGGCCCTTGCATCCAGCCCTGAAGTTGGTTCATCCATGAAAATGATAGAGGGGTTGGCCACTAGTTCCACTGCAATGGTCAACCTTTTGCGTTGCTCTGTTGAGAGACCGTTGACTCCTGGCAAACCAACTAAGGCTGATCTTAATGGTGTAAGCTCCACAAGTTTCATTACTTCCTCAACAAACATCTGCACAAGGATAATATACAGGAAATGTCATGATTTTGACCTTCTTTATTCTGTTTTAACTGATTTTTGGGTGAGATATTCATGTTATGGAAGGAATTTTTTTAGAGGTCCCAACCTTTCTGGTCCTTTCATCAACTTCATGAGATAAACGGAGCCAAGCTGAGTATACTAATGACTCATAAACTGTAACATAAGGTGAATGGATATCATTCTGCTCACAGTATCCAGATATACGTGCAAATGTTTCTTGCTTCTTAGGATAGCCAGATATCTTGATGCTACCTTCAATATATCCTCCTGTTTTTCTTCCGGCCAATACATCCATCAATGTTGTTTTTCCAGCGCCACTAACTCCCATCAAAGCTGTCAAAACACCGGGCCTGAATGCTCCGCATACACCCTTCAAAAGTACCAATCTATCTTCAGTGGCACCTTGATATTTCATTTCCTAGAAGTATCATTGGAAAGTTCAGTAGCATTACTAATTTTTGATCCATAACAATTAATTAAGGAAAGTAAGAGGTGTTACCTCAGGCATGTCAACAGAGTATGTAACTTCATCGAAGGTGATGGAATGCGGTTCAAATGGAAGAACCATTCCCTTTTTCTTCTGGACCTCACTATTGGACACTTCCTTCTCAATGCTCAATGTTTTGACATCTTCATTGCCTTCTGAGATCATAGCTTGTGGATTACCAAATGCTGTAGATATTCAACTAAACATTCAATGTTTTCACCTCTAGGGAAAAATAAATAGAAAAACTCTAAAGATACTCACGGTTGAGATAAGCGAGTGCAAGACTATAGCAGATGTTAAAGACGATTATGAATCCAATAAGTGCACCGATACCTATCCAGTACCAGTATGCATATGGGAAGAACCCTCGAGATCTTACAACTACAACTCCAAGTGAATCAGTTCCAATTGGTGCAATCTGTTTCCAGTTTTTCCCATCAAATTCGTTCACAAGAATTGAATTCAAAGGATACATAACCGGTGAAGACCAGTAACCCCATAGCCACCATTTCTTCACATTGTCTACAACATTAGCAGTAGACTGTTAACAGTAGTCGGTTTATGCAAGAAAAAAGCTTCTACAAACACATAAATCACCAAATATACCTCGTGAAAGAATGAATCCACCCAATGCAAATTGTACAAGCAGAGCAAATGTTCCAAATGTATTAGCAACTCCCATGGTCCTTCCAGCAGCCCCAATGAAGCGGAACAATCCTGACGCCATCAGGTTTACTAATATGAGTAGCAAGAAATGTTTGAACAATCTGCAAAAATAGACTCATGTTTACTAATCACGGGAAAAAGGAAACTGTTGAAGGTAACCTGATCATTATACTGCATCATCTTTTTCTAACCTTACCTTACAGGGCTCGGATCAAATCCGATGACATAGTAAGTGAGGAACACCCAAAGGCCAACTTCAACAAATGTTATAGGGATTTTGAGTATCCATGAGGGCATTGCATAAGCCCATGAAGGGAAAAAGAGAAGGTCCCTTTGCTTGTAGAAGACAGGAAGTTTGTAAATTGTCAAGGCTAGCTCAGCCATTCCGTTAAACATAATCGTAGTGACAGTAAAAAAGAGGGCCCCAGCATATTTTCCTCCATCTTCTGTAGTGTCACGGGGCATCTCAGTTCGGAAAAAGAGGGTCATTGCTATGAGTGCCATAACTGAAAGCTGAAAACAGATCAAAACTACAAGGCCTTAGTACTTGCAAGCAAATATGATGAGACGGAGACTTGAAAATTTAATATTTTTATACACTAAGTTGTCACCTGAATGAACTTGAAGATGTAAACAAATGAGTTCCTCTTCATTAGTAAGAGTTCTCGTTCAGTGCAGACCTTTAAGAGTTGTTTCTTCCCTATACCATACTTTTGAGTTGACAAAGCAGCAGGATGGCTTTTGCTCTTGTCATATGAAGCTGCAAGATCATCCCCGAGTTTCCTCCCAACATGGAATGATTGATATGCCTCAGCAAATTCTCTTGACGTGATAAACCGGTAAGTTTCATCCCTCCTCACCCAATATTTCTGTTGATCCTTCTTTGAAGTCACCTGCAAAGAATTCAAATTTTCACCATCATAAGGGAAAATAGATCAATACTTGTCAACTTATTAGTAGTTTATTGTAAGACATACTTCTTGCAAGAAGTCGGCCACGCCTTTTCTATCAGGACAATTGAAACCCATGGACTCAAAGAAGCCAAGGACATCTTCTCGAGGGCCCTGATAGACTATTTTCCCATCTGATAACAGAATAATGTCATCAAACAAATTGTACGTCTCGGGTGCTGGCTGCAAGAGAGATATCACAGCTGTTCCGCTCAAGATTTGCACATATTGTCTTATAGAGTTTACTATTGAGTAAGTAGTGGAACTATCCAATCCAGTTGAGATTTCATCCATGAAAAGTGCCTTTGACGGTCCAACGAGCATTTCACCCGTTGTGACACGCTTCTTTTGTCCTCCTGAAATACCCCTTATCATTTCATCTCCCACCATAGTGTCTGCACAAATATCTAGCCCCAAAAGCTGCAGAGGGAATAAGCAAATCACTTAGTTGTCAAATTTATTCCGCCTTCTGATCATCGAAAATTTAGAGAAATTAGTGAACCATTATTGTTGTTACCTTCAGAATATAATCTGTAACAAAATTGGCTTCTTGTCCTTCTTCTGCTAAAACCTACATTGTCACAAAATAATTAAGTTCATTTGTTTTCGAGAAAGGAAATATTCTACTTGCTTACCTTCATGAAAATATCAATATCAGGATCTGGCTTGATTTTAGCTGCTTTCTCTCTTCTTGACAGTTCAACCAACATCTCTGCAAAAAAAAAATCGAGAAACATCAATCGATATATATCATCTATGTTAGTCAAATTTCAACACGAAATGCTTTCTTATCGAAGAAGAAGTTGGAAGGAAATGCTAACCATAACGCGAGCCAACTCCCTGGCATCTGGCAGAGAATTCCAAGGTTTCTCTCACAGTCATTTCTCCAATGTGTAAATCATACTGGCTAATATAAGCAGCTGTTCTTTGTGGCACAAATTCATTCATTTCATGTCCATTATAGGTCACTTTTCCAGTTACCTGATTTCCACAAAAGAAATAAAAAACAAAGTTTAAGTTCTATGCACTGACGGTCTATGACAAGCATACATTAATTGTTAGACCGATAAAAAATGATAACTAATCTTTGCACTATCAGTATATATAACTTAAATCCCTTCAATAATGGTTTTACCTTAAGGGCAGAGTCGAGTTTTCCGGCCAAAGCTAATAACAAAGTAGTTTTCCCAGAACCTGGAGGTCCTAAAAGCAAAGTCATTCTGCAAGGCTTAATGATACCACTCACATCATCAAGAATAGTTAGTTTCCTCTTTCGACTCGGTAGGATATGGAGAGAGCTCAACATTGTCTATGAAACCAAAAGAAGAAAAAAGTTAGTTACAAACATCATTTTTGTTAAAGAAAAATGAGATTTGAAATCAAGATTTTCTTTTAGATTTTTTACCTCAAGAAAATTAGTCATGAAGTTGGTAAATGAAGGCAAAGCTCTGCTTCCAATATATGCATCTGCCTCAATAGTTAGATGCTCAAATCTTACTTCTATTTCTGGCAAATCTATACCAACTCTGAAGAAAGAAAAAAGAAATGTGAAACCTTTTAAATCAAGGGGAAAGAACAACTAGTCGCAACAGTATAACAATAACAATGTCTCAATTCTAAGCAAGTTGGACTGACTATATGAATCCTCATCGATCACCATGTCGCTCCATTTAAGCCCGTCTCAATTAAATGTTATAAAAAATTTAGTCTTAGATAAACAACAGTACCAACAACTACTATGTCTTAATTCTAAGCAAGTCAAATTGACTATATGAATCCTCCTTATTCATGCCACTCCGTTTATGTATATTTCAGTTAAATATTACTCCCCCCATGCTAGTTTATGTGAAACTGTTTACTTATTAGTTCGTTACAGAAAGAATGACACATTTTTATATATAGAAACAACCAAACTTTAATGAGAAACTTTTATAGCCACACAAGTGATATGATGTGTTTAAGGCTATAAGTTTCAAAAGTCTATAGCCATGTTATAACATATGAGTTAATATCTCAAAAAGTCATTGAACTATGAGAAATTATTTAGCAAAGTCATTGAACTTTGTTTTCTATCGATAAATCACCCAACTTAAGCTTTTTATTTTCTAAAATCCCTTAATCACATTTATCATTAAAAAAATGTTATTGCAAAATAAATTATTTTTCATGCCATGTAAACGTGAACCCCATATTAAAAAATCTATTCTTTGTTATTATTATTATACTCATACACCCACAAATTGAATTTCATCTAAAGAGAAACCTTATTTCCCTAATAAGCTTAATCTCCCCTCTCCCCCCCCCCCCCCCCCCCCCCCCTTCTTTCTTTATTTCTCCAAAGATTCTCACGAAAAAAGAGCTCAAATTTAGTAATAAATATTTATTTTAATACTAATAAAAGATTAATATAAGAAAAGCTACAAATTATTCACACAAGGAAAAAAATATTAAACCATAAGAAAAAGTTATTAGCAGAAAGAACGAAAAGCTTAAATTTTTTTATAATTATAAGACCTAAATTCTGAAATGAAAATGATAAAAAGAATAATTAATATTAATATTTACTTTAATACTAATAAAAACTTAATTAGCGATCAATAATTAAGGATTTTAGTCTTTAGGTGAAACCCAATTGTGAAAAAACAAATTTATTTCGTGAGTCACATAACAAATATTATTTATGTGAGGTAGTTCTCTAAAAGACCTAATCTCAATTTTCCAAATCATGGTTTTAAATAAATAAATAAATAAATAATTTATTTAGTCATGTCATTTTTCTTTTAATGATAAATGTAATTGAGTGATTTTGGAAAATAAAAGGCTTTAGTTGAGTGATTTTATTGATAGAAAGCAAAGTTCAATAATTTTGCTAGATAATTTCTCATAGTTTCAATGACCTTTAGATATATTAAGTTATTAACTCTACAGCATATTTAACACTACAAATTTCAAAAGTTACAGTCTGATTAATCACATAAATTGAAATAGAACTACAGAAGAAGGAGTAAAAAAAAAAAAAATAGTTTCTCTAACGTAACACTACAAATTGTCTAGATTTTCTAACAACATATTTACTTACCTGTCAATTCGATTCTTGAGTTTCAACAAGAACTTCTCATTATCCTTATCTACATCTTTCACAAGCCTATCAAGCAACTTGTTCCTTTCTTGAAAACCAATATCATGTATATCAATTTCAGCAGATGCACCTTGTGATCCAAACAAGAGACCTTTTCTTAAACGATCAAACGTTGGAAGTTTTTCGAGTGCTGCCCATTTAAGAGCCTCTTCATCGTCTTCGTGATCTCTCGTTGAACGATTAAAAATCTCCATGCCATTGTTAGTCCACATAGAGTTATTAGTACTACTATTCATCTTTAAACTTAACCTCCCTCTCAAACTATTCCCTCTTGAATTTGTTGGCTCCATTTTGAACCAAACAGAAAGTTAGTTAAGAGTCTTGCTAAAGTTTAAAAGCTAAGGGATTATTATATAGTAGCAATTACAAAAGGATACTATATAATTTTGAATAGTAGATGGTTAGGGGGGAAAATTAATTTTGAACAAATGCTTTTTGAATAGACTGATCAATTAAAAGCACTACAATTAAAACTATCAGTCAGTGCGCATCCAAAGAGTAGCGGCCTGGAGGTTCAAAAAAAAATATCAGCCATTTAGTTTTACGGAATGGGAAGAAGGTGCATACAGCTAGGTGTATTGTGGCGAGTCTGTTTTTCGCTAAAAAAAACAAACCAATTAAATCAAACATAATTGTTGGAATATAGGCATACTCCGCGGAAATAAATAATCATGAACACTTGCATGTAATATAGATAACACATAATCACATATTTTAATCAATTATAAAATCGATATTTATCTTTTGAAGCGTAACCGAATCGAACCTTCCAGCACTAGCAAACACCGTCTAGGCAAAAGTCTGTTTTACTAATATTTAGACAACTCTACTGATAGCCCAACTTTATTGGCCATATCCAAAACCATCAAATTTTTCTGTTACAATCAAAATGCTAAATAATGACATTAATTGGAACATTAAATATTTTGTTACTCTATATATTTATGTTGGGTCTAGTCTCAATTTTTTAGTTTACATCTTTTAAAGATGTACAAAGGTCTTAAATAGACTATAAGAGTCTACTGGGAACACCTCTGCCTAACATTGCATATATTCTAGTCTTTTCTCCTATATATCCACTAAGAGGTCGTTTCGTAGCTGATTAGAATTATGCATATATTAGTAATGTAGGGATAAGTTATAACATAATTTATATATTATTTATGCAAGTATTAGTTATTCATGTATTACTTATTCTACACTTTATCCTGCATAAGATAATGCATAGATTCCCTCACAACTTATATATGTATTAGTTATGCGGGTTTCTAAATTACGAACCAAATATCTTATTAATTTTATACATGAATAATTTATCTCGTAACTAGCTAGCAATCATGGTACTCCCTCTGTCCCAGATTAGTTGGTCACTATACTAAAAATAGTTGTCCCATATTAATTGATCACCTTACTAAATCAAGAAAGCATTAATTAAATTTTTCTCATATTACCCTTGCAATTAATTCTTTTCAAAGTGCTTACACTTATTTGTAAAGTTCCAAAGAAGTTTTTAAGGGGTGAATTAGTAAAACTATCTTTTTATTTATGATTTTTTAATATGCGTGTAAAAATAAAAGTGGTCAATTAATATGGGACGGAGGGAGTATTACTTACTCAGGATTTAATACATGCATAACTCACCTCCAAACTAGCTACCAGACGACCCCTTACAAACTCCCTAACTGATCAGAGGCAAAGCTGAATAGAATTGGTAATCTAAAGTCGATTCTAATAAAAGATTTTAAACCTTTTTTTTTTGAAAAATAATATCTAGATTTTTATTTGAAGTTTTTTTTTTCCTAGCTTTCACAAATGCAAAATTGTTAATAATTTTTTTATAATCAAGCTCTTCTAACAATTTTCAATTCATAATATAGACAATATATACATCTAATCTCTCTTGTATGCATCATTTCCTTTCTCCTCCAATGCATATGCATTTCATAACATCAGTTTTTTGCAATCTTATTGTAAAGAGTTGGGCATGTCCAACTCTCATTCATTAAACTTTCTTCATATTTTGCGGAGGTTAGGTATTATGTCTTGCTCCTTCATGTTTTTTTTTTTTTTAGTCTTTTGGGCTTTAATTATATGGTAGTGGTCCATGCCAAATTAAACCCCCTCACCCCCCCCCCCCCCCCCACCCCACCCCCTACTCCCACCTCAAGGCGGATTTAACAAAAAAATGTATCTCTTAACACATTATTGATCTTAGATAAGATTTTATTAATTTTTAATTTTGAAACTTCTTTTTGCTAAGGCAATTAACATTATTCTAGAAGCAATTTAAAAGGAATCAAGTTTTTTTATTTATTGAATATATCGATAAAGAGTATTAAGTATCTTTTACTGGTGTTGTTTCTCTTTAATCAGATTACGCTAAAGTGGAAAGCGCCTACTTTCAAAGTTGAATTACGATTTTGCCACTGTTATATATAAAAAATATTATTAAGTAGTAATATTTTAAAGTGGAGTATTTAAACTACTTAATGGGCAGATTTTCAACTTCGAGTAATTAATGGCGGCTTGTTTCTCTTCGTTTTTTTTTACCGTTATTTAAGAGTTCGAAACCTAAATTAAAAAGTAACCGAAATAGAATGCAACATAGAAGATGTACCCTTTATTTAGACGGCCCTACAGTTAATGGCCATTTAGCATTATGAATCCCTATAGTGCACAAATTTAGTGCGCTATATGAGTCTTTAATAGTAGGTCAAATTTTAGTTTTTTTCATGTTTTTTTGCACGTTTTTGGAACATTTTTATACTTAATATAACATATTTTTATATAGTGAAGAAAAATAGTGCGCTATGAAGCTTTATTCTTCAAAAAAATAAATCCCCAAAGCTCTTCAAAAACTCTATTTAAAGAGCACAAAAAAGTGTCTAGTGAACCATCTTAAAATTCATCCATCTCTCATCAATTTCCCTATATGTTTCTTCATTTGAATTCAAAAGATGGTTAGTGAACCAACTGTTAGTGTTTCATTATTTTGGGATGGCTAGTAATAATGTACATTATAGTTGTCCACCCCAGTGCAACTTTAAGTTTTCAATTTCACTTGACTACAAAAAGATTTCTTGCTGCAATTTATAGAAGGATGGTGTTAGTAAGCAAGATTACAAATTGATTGTAATAGGGCAATACCCAATTTCCTTTTCACCACAACTTTTAGTAAGTTATGCGGAATTCAATATCTATGACAACAAGTCTTTGACTGACTTTTTGAGAGCTCCAATTGAATATAGAGATCAAATCAAGCTAACTATGCTTCAAGTCTAGTCAGCAAGGAGTCCAGAACTCATCGTCAATGTTCTCCTTCTCAGATTAAAGTCGATACTCAGACTAAAACCCCATCTGCTCATGCTGAAATCCCTATAACTAGGCTAGTCATGATTTTCTTGACATGAATGTTTACCAAGATATTTTTACGGGCAGGGACGAATTTATATTGAAAAAATGAGGCACATGAACTCGTGGTCTCTCCGTAAAACTAGGTATTTTATGTATATATTTTTTGAAATTAGTATAATATTACCTATTGACACCCATGCTAGAAGAAGACTAAATGGTGAACATGCAGTTAAAAGTTTAGTTATTTACCTTAAGGATTAGGGATCAATTCTCACTAAATACATCTTTTTACTTCTTGTTTTAGTGATACACTCATATTCTAGAAACCCTAGAATCGCCTACTCTTACGGGTAATATATCATCACTAATCATACATTCATTATTCCTTCTATGAAGCAAAGAATTCCAAGTCCTAATTATAATCCATGCATCATGTGAATGAAACCAAAATATGTGGCATACGTTACTCTACCTTTTCTTTACACACATAAATACTGTAAATTTATTCAGAACTTCATCACCCAAAAGACGCAACTGCTAGTACGTAGCAATATTCATGTGAATTTCCTCACTGCTAGAACTAAGCTAGAAGCCTGGATACGGTCCGGTCGAACGTAACTCAATAGCATTTACTCAAAGTAATATATTTGGATTTGGCTCCTCTCTATTACACTTTCTTTTCATTTCTTCAAGTACAATCTACATGAAAGATACGTGCCTTATTTAAGTTTATATTATCGTATCCTAATATCTCATAAGTTATGCGTAAAAGGCATAACAAGTTATGCCCATGACACCGACATAACAAATAACTTTTTTTGCGACATAAGTTTATATGTTCGTATCATAATATCCACAAGTTGTGCCGTAAAAACATAACAAGTTATGTCATATACCGAAAAAAGGCGTAATTTTCAAAACAAATAAAAAATACGAACCCACATATACTCTATCATTCCACACTAGCTACCAAATTTATTTTTCTCTAAAAAGGGATAAAGAATAGCCTCAAAATACATAACTCCAATTTCTGAATGCTACAACAAATTCTGAAAATTACTACACAACTTATAATGCATAACTTAGCCGAGTAAGGCAAAAGTTCAATTTTAAAGACAAAATAATCTAAACTTATGTCGAGCAAATTAAGTCTAGATATAAAGGTAATTTGATCCACAAATTTTATTAAATGAGCAACAAACAAAATTAAACATATGAGATATGAGAGACAAAAGATAAAAAGACAACGACACAAGCAAATAACTAAGGGATCTAATTCGCTAGTGCTGGAGTCGCTATACATATTCTATACAACAATGACACGATTTCTATACACATCCTATATACAATAATTATACAGTTTTTATACACATCCTATACAGTTTCTATAGAAATCTTATACAGATACATATCCTATACAATAATTATACAATTTCGATACATATCCTATACAGTTTCTATACGCATCTTATAAAATATACATATTCTATACGACAATTATACAACTTCTATACAATTGCATTTAATTATTTAAAAAAAATAGCTGATTTCTTTAGCCAAAAAAAGAGTAGCGAAAAAAGAAAAAAAATAGAATATTTAAAAAAGAAACTGAAATGACCCAAATTTAAAAATGATCATCGCATGAAATTTAAATGGCCGAGTGACTATATAATGACATAATTTAGAAATAATCATTTTTGATGGAATTAGTTTGATCGAGTGGTCATGCCATGTCCTTTCTCCAAAGATAAACACCAGTCCGTTTAAAAGGCAATCCGTGCAGAAACTTTGTAATGGACCTTGAGCCATCAAAAGCAATTTCATTAGGCCTGTCAATCATTGTAATCAAATGCATATTGGGCTACCTTGATGAATTATGTAAAAATATCGTTCATTGGCCACTTTTTGATGGGATAACTACACAAATATCTTTTAAAGGGAATGACTTTATATTTTTACCCCCATAAGAAAGGTCTTACAAAAATAGTCTTTCTTCTTTTTAGGCATAGAATAACTATCTTTTTGCCCCTCTATACCTCAAAAGCTAATTAACCAATCGATATATAATCCACATCCAAGTAGTATGGAATATGTTGTATATTACGTACATATGAGTTAATATACGATCATTGAGAAATATAATTAACCAAGTTATTCTATGTATTATAATAATCTGTCGTCTTGAATATATGTCTCGTCTAGTGATGTACGTATATATATATATAGTACGTATTCAAAAGCTAATTAACTAATCGATAATCCATCCAAGCAGTGGAATACCATTGTATTACGTACACACGAGGTAATATACGATTGTTGAGTAATGTAAATAACCAAGTCCTATATATATAGTAATGATCTGTCGTCTTGAATATATGTTTTTGTGTGGAGATATTGTACGTATATATATAGTACGTATTCAAAAGCTAATTAACCAATCGATAATCCATCCAAGTAGTATGGAATACATTGTATTACGTACATATATGAGGTAATATACGATCGTTGAGTAATATAATTAATCAAGTCCTATATATTAAATGGTCCATCGTCTTGAATATATATGTCTCGTCTTTAGTGATGTATGTTTATATATATAGTACATATTCAAAAGCTAATTAACTAATCGATAATTCATCCAAGTAGCTAGTGGAATACGTTGTATTACGTACATATGAGGTACTATACGATGACGATCGTTGAGTAATATAATTAACCAAGTCCTATATATTACTGGTCCGTCGTCTTAAAAATATGTCTCGTCTAGTCATGATGTACATATATAGTACGTATTCAAAAGCTAATTAATTAATCGATCGATAATCCATCCAAGTAGTATGAAATACATTGTATAGTAGCATAATCGTTGAGTAATGTAACAAATCAATAATGTATCCGAGTTTATGAAATATGTTGATGATTAAATATTTTTTATTAATTACTTTTAATTTTTTTTTAAAAACCGACCTCAAGTGGTCGGTTTTATCAAAAAATACTTTATTAAAAATTTACTTTTTAGTAAAACCGACCTCTTAAGTTTATTTTTTTTATAATTTTATTTTATTACCTAAAAACCCTAACACCCTAACACTCACACTCACACACTCACACTCTCTCTCTCTGTCTCCCCGATCGACCACCACCCTCACACACCTTCCGGCGCCTCCTCCCTCTGGCGCCCTCTCCCTCCGAAAACCTTCCCTCCGGCGCCTCCTCCCTCTGGCGCCCTCTCCCTCCGAAAACCTTCCCTCCGGCGTCCCCCCTCCTCCGCCTTCCACCGCTGCCGCTGTTGCTGCTGCTGAAGGTTGTTGTCGCCTGTCGCCTGTCGCCGTCGTTGTTGCTGCTCCGGTGGAGGTCCATCAAGGTAAGTAATTTTAATTTTCTTGTTAATTAATTATAGTTATTAAATTAGGGTTTATCATTGTTAATTTTAGTTACTAAATTAGGATTTATCATTTACCTAGGGCATGCCATTGTTAATTTTAGTTACTAAATTAGGATTTATCATTTAATTAGGGTTTATTATTGTTAATTAGTTTGTCGGATATGGTGGATGTGAACTAGTGAATTTGAATAGTGAAGTAGTGAATTGAAAATGTGAACTAGTGACTTAGAATAGTGAAGTATAATGACTTGAAATTATGAACAAGTTATTTAAAATAGTGAAGTATAGTGAGTTCAAATTGTGAATTAGTGACTTGTAATGAATTGGAATAGGAAACTTAGTCTTTAATTTAGTTTATTTAATTATTAGCGTGATAATGTATTTGTTTAGCATAAGTGTCAACACTAGTTGATCCTATTGATGACAAAATTGATTTTCTTGCAAGATCAATTTATGTCCACCTAGTGTTGACACTTAATCTTTAATTTGGTTATAATGTGGTTGATTAGCATAAGTGTCAACACTAGTTGATCCTATTGATGACAAAATTGATTTTCTTGCAAGATCAATTTTTCTCCACCTAGTGTTGACACTTAGTCTTTAATTTAGTTATAATATCATTGATTAGCATAAGTGTCAACACTAGTTGATCCTATTGATGACAAAATTGATTTTCTTGCAAGATCAATTTGTGTCCATCTAGTGTTTATACTTAATACTAATTAGCATCCTTGGGTTGGATTTTATTAGCTTTGCATCCCAGACCTTGTCCGCTTTATGGTTGTAGTATTCATTTTAGTTGGTAGTATTACCCTTGTGGCCCTGTGTGACCTTGATTATGCCTCTGAACCATAGATGGTGGGTTATTTGAGAATGTCCGTGAGTCCCGGACATCGATATCTCGATTATAGAGCTGGTTATGTATGTTGTAGAGCGATTGGAGCTTGTGCAGGGCCGATAGGTTTATTTGTGAGTCATTGGGCTGCTGATTGTGTTTGGCACATCATTATCATGCATATAAACTGAAAATATGAACTAGTGACTTAAAATTGTGAAATTTAGTAAGTTGAAATTGTGAACTGGTGACTTAAAATAAGTAAAGTGTAGTTAGTTGTTAGTTGAAATTGTGAACTAGTGACTTAAAATAAGTAAAGTGTAGTTAGTTGTTAGTTGAAATTTTGAACTAGTGACTTAAAATAATGAAGTGTATTAAGTTAAAATTTTGAACTAGTGACTTAAAATAAGTAAAGTGTAGTCAGTTGTTAGTTGAAATTTTGAACTAGTGACTTAAAATAAGTGAAGTGTAGTTTGTATTAAGTTAAAATTTTGAACTAGTGACTTAAAATAAGTAACGTGTAGTTTGTATTAAGTTAAAATTTTGAACTAGTGACTTAAAATAAGTAAAGGATAGTTTGTATTAAGTTGAAATTGTGAACTAGTGACTTAAAATAAGTAAAGTGTAGTTAGTTGTTAGTTGAAATTTTGAACTAGTGACTTAAAATAATGAAGTTTATTAAGTTAAAATTTAAACTAGTGACTTAAAATAAGTAAAGTGTAGTTTGTATTAAGTTAAAATTTTGAACTAGTGACTTAAAATAAGTAAAGTGTAGTTTGTATTAAGTTAAAATTTTGAACTAGTGACTTAAAATAAGTAAAGTGTAGTTTGTATTAAGTTAAAATTTTGAACTAGTGACTTAAAATAAGTAAAGTGTAGTTAGTTGTTAGTTGAAATATTGAACTAGTGACTTAAAATTTGTATTAAGTTAAAATTTTGAACTAGTGACTTAAAATAAGTAAAGTGTAGTTAGTTGTTAGTTGAAATATTGAACTAGTGACTTAAAATAATGAAGTGTATTAAGTTAAAATTTGAACTAGTGACCTAAAATAAGTAAAGTGTAGTTAGTTATTACTTGAAATTGTGAACTAGTGACTTAAAATAGTGAAGTGTAGTAAGTTGAAATTTTAAACTAGTGACTTAAAATAAGTAAAAGTGTAGTTTGTATTAAGTTAAAATTTGAATTAGTGACATAAAATAAGTAAAGTATAGTTTGTATTAAATTAAAATTTTGAACTAGTAACTTAAAATAAGTAAAGTACAGTTAGTTATTACTTGAAATTGTGAACTAGTGACTTAAAATAGTGAAGTGTATTAAGTTAAAATTTTGAACTAGTGACTTAAAATAAGTAAAGTGTAGTTTGTATTAAGTTAAAATTTTGAACTAGTGACTTAAAATAAGTAAAGTGTAGTTTGTATTAAGTTAAAATTTTGAACTAGTGACTTAAAATAAGTAAAGTATAGTTTGTATTAAGTTGAAATTGTGAACTAGTAACTTAAAATAAGTAAACTGTAGTTAGTTGTTAGTTGAAATTTTGAACTAGTGACTTAAAATAGTGAAGTGTATTAAGTTAAAATTTTGAACTAGTGACTTAAAATAATGAAGTGTATTAAGTTAAAATTTGAACTAGTGAGTTAAAATAATGAAGTGTATTAAGTTAAAATTTGAACTAGTGACTTAAAATAAGTAAAGTGTTGTTAGTAATTAGTTGAAATTTTGAACTAGTGACTTAAAATAGTGAAGTGTAGTAAGTTAAAATTTTGAACTAGTGACTTAAAATAAGTAAAGTGTAGTCAGTTGTTAGTTGAAATTTTGAACTAGTGACTTAAAATAAGTAAAGTGTAGTTTGTATTAAGTTAAAATTTTGAACTAGTGACTTAAAATAAGTAAAGTGTAGTTTGTATTAAGTTAAAATTTTGAACTAGTGACTTAAAATAAGTAAAGTATAGTTTGTATTAAGTTGAAATTGTGAACTAGTGACTTAAAATAGTGAATTGTATTAAGTTAAAATTTGAGCTAGTGACTTAAAATAAGTAAAGTGTAGTTAGTTATTAGTTGAAATTGTGAACTAGTGACTTAAAATAGTGAATTGGATTAAGTTAAAATTTGAAATAACTTATTATTTGAAATAATGTAATTTAGTTATTGAAATTAGTTCAAATGTGATTTAATTAAGCTCTAGTTTGATTTGAAATATTTTTTATATGTTTATTTTTTAATTTTTTAATTTTCAAATTTATATTCCAAGTGTTTAATCTTGTATTGCAGGTTATTTCCGGATGAAGAAATGACAAAAATAATCCTTAATTGCATCGGATCATTTTATAATGATATGTACCCGACTTGGGGTTCGATACCACTTAATATCCAAGGACAAATCTTCATAGAATTTAGGGTAAAAATATTTATCAATTAAATTCACATTATATACATTTAAATTCGCTATACATATCTAGAATAAATATTTAACTATTTTTTATTGCAGAAATCTTACGTATGGGATCCCGAGCATAAGAATAAAGTTCAAAGTAACTTTAAATATAGAGCTGGGAAGGCGCTTAGTGGCCTATTTTCTGAATGTCGGGCAGAAAATAGAGTTTCATCTTTTGTGGTGCCAGATATGTGGGCCAAGTTATTGAATTTCCGGAAAACTGATGAAAAATTTCTTAAGAGAAAGGGAGATCGAGAAGAAGGCTCGAGCATCGGATAAGGGCGGCTCTTTGCACACTGGTGGGGCCATTAGCCAGCTTACTAGAAAGAAGAGAACGGTATATTTTCTTAATTCAGTTAAATAAAATTATCCTTTTTGATAAGTAGCTTTTGGAGATTAATAATCACATTATATGCATGTTGTTTGCAGGAAAAAGACTTGGGTAGGCCTGTAACACAGGAAGAGTTATTCAAAGTTTGTCACACAAAGACGCCAAAAAATCCCACAGATGAAAGTTGGTGTGAAACACGTGCTCAACAGATACATGTAAGAACTGCATTCAAACTATTTTTTTTATTCTTTTTTTTCTTTTATCTATTATATTCTTATGCTAAGAGTTATTCATTTAAATATAGGAGTCGTTTGTGCAAAGAATTCAGGAGTACCGTAGTACTCAACCTCCTGAAAGTCAGGACACACCGCTTTCAGATGAACAAGTTGAACAATTTTGGCGAGAGAGTGCGGGTGAACCAGTAAGTGGTTCAGTCTATGGTTACACACAAAAGGCTTATGCGGAGAAGAAACCCTGGTTTTATTGTCCATCATCTTCAGGCTTCGATAATATGGATAAAGCGACCGTGTCTGTAATGAAGGAGGAGATAGGCTCACTGCCGAGCTTGCTTCATCAACCAAAAGGGAGAAGAAAAGAGACAAGCAGATTGCACAGATTGCAGCAGCAAAGGAGAAAGAGAACAAGAGGTATGCAGAGCTTCAGTCCCAGTTAAAATCTCTTTTTGAGTCGGGAAAGATTATTCCTCAGTGTTCCAGTGATAAACGTCGATGCCTAGTGGATGAGTGTGATATCGAGGGTGAGGAGGGTGAAGAGGATGAGGATGAGGATGCTAATGATGAGTAGTTGTACCTAACTACTAGACATTTTGGACTTAGTATATATAGTTTTGTACACTTTTTAGATTGTTTGATCGTATTTTAAGTTTAATTTGAAGTAGTGAAACGTAAATGTAAAAAAAAATCGTGTTGACAGCTATTTGAGCTGGTTTTGGTTGAATATATGCATTATCAAATATGCAGGTGGGCAATTCAAATTGCAGCAATTTGCTGCCAATTTTATGGTAAAATATCGACAACAAACCGACCTCCTGAGGTCGGTGTTTTGGATAAATTTTCTAGAAAATCGACATCAGGTAGTCGGTTTTTTGAATAAAATTTTCCAGAAAACCGACCTCAGTAAGTCAGAATCGCGTGAAATAAAAAAATAAAATTTAAATAATACCGACCTCAGGAGGTCGGAATATCAGAAAAATAATAAATTAAAAATTCAGTAATACCGACTTCCGGAGGTCGAAAAATCAGAAAAATAACAAATTAAAAATTAAACAATACCGACCACTGGAGGTCAGTATATTATATTTTTAATAATATTCTTTTTAAAAGAAATCGACCTCTAGATGTCGGGAAAAAAACAATAAATAAAAATATAATTAAATAAAATCGACTTCAGGAAGTCAGAAATAAAACTAAATAAGAAATATATTAAATTCTTAATTTTTGGATTTAAAATTAAAACCGACATCCGGACCGACCTCACAATGTCGGACAGAAAACCAACCAAGCTTTTTCCGACTAGGGCTTTTGAGTTGGTTTTTCAGGGAAAACCGACCTCAGGATGTCGGTTTTTTGAGGTCGGTTTTCCCTGTTTTTTAAGTAATGATATACCAAAAATAATAATAAAATAATAAATAGTGAAATAGAGAGGATGAATAGTAGTTCTCTATTTATGGAAAGTAGAGAGTAAAATAGAAAGTGGTTGGAGAAGCCACTCTCTATTTTTACTCTCTATAAAAGAGAGTAGAGAGTAAAATAGCGTGTGGTTGGAGATGGCCTAAGAAGGGGCCAAAAGAAATAACTTTGCCCAATTATCTTCATTTTGGGGTCAATCTAACGTGAGTGGATGTGTTGTGATCATAGAACTGCACGTTTTATTCTCCAAATGAATTTATCTTTAATTTGCTCTTTAAAAGAGCTGATCTTTAATTTTTACCTTTTAGCAATTAAATTTGTATTTAGTGGGCATATGTTCTTTAGAAACTGAAGTCATGTCAAGACATTACTTATGAAATATCATAATATGAGAATTAAAAAATATGTTCCGCAAAAAAATTATTTATTATGATGAGCATAAATTAAAGAGCAACAAAATATGGGAAAAAGTGCAAATGACCTTTTTGTGATTCGTTCCCATCTCAACGCAGAAATTGTTTAGACTTTGGTCCTTTTTTAAAAAATAAAATAAAGGGTCAAAAATGCAGATGACCCTAGTTTTTCATTTATTTTCACCTTAACAATTGTATTAATGTCTTTGGAGCTTGCCTTTCATGTGTTTCGAGCTCTTGAAGTCATGCTTCAGACTTGCTAATAGAGATTTGAGAATAGGAGCATCTCAGGAGTCAGGATAGTCTCAGACTCAATTTCTATTCTATTGTCAGTTTCTTGTATATGTCAAAATAGATATTTCTGTATGTGTGAAACCATTCAATGAGGTCAGTCCGGTGAGTGAAATAAAAATGAGAAAAAGATAGGAAAGAGCTTGAATGATCGATTTCACAAGAGATCGTACCCATTTAAAAGAAAAAAGGGTCCTTCGGTCAATCCTCAATCGACAATAACTCCGTCTCAGCTTGATTGATGATTTGATTAGACACTTGTTTCTTCCTTACTTTTGACAGAAGAAAATTGAAATAGAGAATATGTTTTTGCCGATAGAGGTCGCGAAGAACATCAAATATAATTGCAACTATAACTATAAGGTCAAAATCGACAAATCGTAACTGTTTTAATTAAGTATTAAGAGAAAAGAGAAGTTAGCACATAACATTTGTAATTGTCGGAAAGTTTTACTTTATACTTCGATTTGATATATTGATAATCTCTTAAATTTGTTACCAAACTTTATTTAAACACTTGAATTACAAATGTATTTTAATTAAGCACCTGAATAAGACGTAAAATCTAGGTTTTTTCTAATTGAGGTTGATGTGTATAATTAAAGGAGATACCATACTTTATTTAGCTAATTTAACTATTGGATTGACTCTTGAGAACATGTGCAAAAGTTTTTTCAAAATTTGAACAAAAAGTATCGATCTAATAAGAACACTCTATCATGTGTTCAAGTGCTCAATTAAAACAAACAATAATTCGAGTGTCTAAATTAAATGAAATTTACTAACAAATTTAAGAGACTGCTAATGTATTAGGCCTTATGCCTCTCACGTGATTTTTGGTTCACCCATTGTGAAACATTAACAAGTTCTACACATATTATGTCAATTGTGTGAGGCACAAATAAATTATGATAATAAATTTGTCCCTGATTCAATCGGAAGATCGAATTGATTATAGAAACATAAGTCTATGACATATGGCAGATGACTTAAGCAGCTTTTTATTACTTAATTATTCATACAAACTTTTGATTACAACATATCTTTGATAAATAATTATACACTAGTATTCCATAAAAATATTTTGTTGGTGAGTTTGTTCATGATTAAATTATAGTTTAGGGACAAGAAGATGACAAGTGCAAGAAAAGGCCAAGGAGTATGCCAATTCTTCTTATATTTTATTCTCATTTTGGTAATTGGGAATTCTCTCCGACCATAACATGATTTTTATTCCTTTGACTTGATTTCCAAACATGTCATATTGTCTCACTTCTCCAAAAAAAAGGGCAAAAGAAAATATGAAAAAGTTTGCACAGAGTTTCTAGCTTCGAGTCTTGAGTATAGAAAATGCTTTGCGTTAAATGAATTTTATACTATGAATTTGATAAAAAATTTGCGCGTGTTCTATCAAGCGTCAATTAAGTAGTTAGGTCAGACACATAAGATATATCATTTCCTTTAAATATACACATTAATCTAGTTAGAAAACATATATTGTGGTAAATGCGTATAACTAAAAGATGTAACATATTTTAAGTGGTTTAACATATCTATATAATAATGATTTGAGAGCATACACAAAATAAATTCAAAAATTTGAACAAAAATTATCTAATAAAAATACTTTACTACGTGTTCAGATTCTTAATAGAACACATCGTATAGTTCAAATTTTCAAATAAAATATGTTGACTAAGGTATTAAAACCAATTCCATATTGTGGACTCACATCGTATGTTGCTGTTTATGGTAGTCCATTACACTTTGAAACATGTTGTTGACACTACGTACTCTTGAAGGATATATACTTTAATGATTTATTAATTGGACATGTGTCTTTCTAGAATTAGTCAAACATGAAAACCAACCTCCAAAATCATTAGTGGTCACTGAATAAGAAGACATATAGTATTTTCATATTCCAATTATGAATTCTGGAATGACAAGTGACATATTTAGAATGTATTTTCTAGTTTAAATATTGAAGAAAACCTAGTTAATCAGATTTTTCTGACAAGAATATCATTTAATTAACTGATCGATGGTCGACCACCAGTCCACCACTATGGTCTAAGACATTATTGAGCTTTTTGTAAGATATTAAATTGATTCAATTCTTAAGACTCAAAATATGAGTATATATATATATATATATATAATCACTACAAAATATGAGTAATATAAAGGTACATACATATATATAATCTCTACAAAATTCATTAAACTGAAAATCTTGAATTCGCCTATGATCATATGCATGCATAATTCCTTGAATGAACCCAAAATTCCGTGTCCTAATTATGATATATGCATTATTACGGATCTGGCTCTTCTCCATTTTTCTTCTCTCCATTTTTTTCAAATTCTTATTTGGATTAGTGACACATGACATATGTTAAATTTAATGGTTAAGATTTAATTGCCCAAAGTAAATCTTTAACCATGATTTATATAATAAATACATAATATATTTGATTTCAAAAATTATTATAATCCCACAATATTAACAAATATATTATCTTGTTCATAAATATAGGGAAAAAAAGTTTTCTCTTCCTAATTTTTTTTCCTACGCAGGTTCCATCTTTTATTTTTTTTAAAAATAAATTAATTATTTTATTGCATTTTTTCTTTGAAACTTTTTCTTTAACATTAGCTATTGCACATTCAATTATTTTTCCTATTTTATTTCACCCTTTCTCCCTAATCCCTCCAAAATTAATATTAGTTATCATTTGGCGGTAGTTTAATATTTTAATAAATAGTAGCTTTTTAAAAAAAAAATACAAGCTTGAAAGTTTTCTTTATATTTCCAAATAATGTTGCGTTAGCTGACTGAACCAACCAAAGCTAAGCAACACAAATTGTTTAAGTTAAAATTCACACAAATAGCCAATTTTCTTTCAAGCTTGTAGTTTATAAAATAGAAAAAGGTACCGATTATAAAAATATTGAACTGTCGCCAAAAGATAGCTAAGGTTAATTTTGGAGGGAATGGGGAAAAAGAGGTGAAATAAAATAGGAAAAATATTCGGCTCTGCAATAGCTATTAGCTAATGTTAAAGAGAAAATTCCAAAAAAAAAAGTGTAATAAAAATATTTAATTAAGGAAAAAATTTAAAGATGGAACCTCCGTAGGGAAAAAAAAACTTTTTTTTCTATATTTATGGATAAGATAATATGTTGCTAAAATTATGGGATTATAATAATTTTTAAAATTAAATATATAATATATTTATTATTTAAATCATATTAGAGATTTACGTTGACCAATTAAATTATAACCATTAAATTTAATCTATAATATATGTTACTAATCCAAGTAAAAACTTGAGAAAAATGAGGAGGAACCGAATCCATTATTAAGCACAATTAATGTGAAACCAAAATATGTGGCATACGTTGCTCTACCTTTTCTTTAGACACTAGATGCAATTTTCCGTGCGTTGCATGGCCCAATGTTACTCTTTTTATTCTTTTTTTTTATTAACACTTTTAGATATCTAAAAAATATTAATTATTGTGATTTATAATATTTTTATGTAATTTTTAAATGACATATATTATTTTCTCTGTCCTAATTTATGTGGTACCAATAGAGTTTTGAGAGTTAGTCAAAAAAAAATTATACGTTTTTATTCTCTTTTTTATAATAACACTATTATGTACTTAGAAAATGTTAATTATTTTGATTTATAGTATCTTTCATGTAATTTTTAAATAACATATGTTATTCTTTCTGTCCTTATTTATGTGGTACCGATAAAATTTTGAAAGTCAGTCAAATTTTTATATATTTTTTTTAAAAGAATTTTAATTTGTTAATTATTGTAATTTAAATACTTTTTATGTAATTGTCAAATATCTAATAAAATACTTTAAGTTATTAATTATTATAATTTATAATATTTTTAATATAATTTCAAAATATATAACGAATTAACACGGAAAAGAATACTAAATTTTTCGAAATGGCTCTCCTCGTCACTTTAGTTTTTTAACTGAAAATACAAGGTAGCATTTTATTAACCAATAGAATTAATTTATTATTAAATAATTATCGAAATAGCCTTTTGAATAGAATAAATTTATTATTAAACAACTATCAAAATAGCCTTTTGAAGAGAATTTAAGACAAAAGGTTAACACTCCAACAAGGTTTGAACTAAAGACCTTGAGTATGACATTTGATATTGTAACCACCAAGCCATGAAGCAGCTTACAACAGAAAAGGCCAAAATTTAGACCACGAAGATATGCGAAGCAGCCAACCGTCGCCCACACACTAAAGCTACCAAATCAACGCAGCTAAAAAAATAAATACGCCCACAAAGATTCGAACACAAGGCCTCCTACACGAAATTGACATCTTTAACCACCCCGGCAGAAGCAGGTTGGTCGACCTCCACCTGCTTCTGCACGCTTCTATATATTAGAATTAAATATTTTAAGTTATTTATTACTGTTATTTATAAAAAAAAATCATAATTTTTAGATAATACGTCATTCTCGTTATCCCAATTTATGTGACACTGATAAAATTTGAAAAGTCAGCCAATTTTTTTTATATAGTTTTACATATTTTAAGTATTTAATTATTGTGATTTATTTATAGTACTTTCTACGTAATATTAAAATAATATATGTTACTTTCTCTGTCTCAATTTATAGGACATTAATAGAATTTGGATAGTCAATCAATTTTTTTTATATATCGTTAAATATTTTATGTTGTTAATTATTGTGATTTATGATACTTTGTTTGTCATTTTCAAATAATATATGATATTTTCTCTGTCTCAATTTGTGTGGCACCGATAAAATTTTGAAAATCAACAAAAATTTTATTATGTCTTTCAAATATTTTTTAAGTTATTAATTATTATAATTTATAGTAATTTTTATGTAATTTTTAAATATATAATAAATTAAATAAATAAAACAAATAAATTTAAACAAAAGATAAATATTAAGAAGAGGCGCAAGCTGACAGGACGACCCTGACCTGCTTTATCGCTCTTCCATATAAGAGAATATATACTATATATAAATTTCTTCAAAAGACGCAACTGCCAGCAGCAATATTCATGTGAATTTTCTCATTGCAAGAACTATTTTCTTTTGGAACATTCAAAGTAACCTTTTTTTTATTACAAAATATGGATTGTGATTGAATGGTTGAGTTTTTTTTTAATCTTTAATTAGAAGTCTCGAGTTTGAGTTCTGAATATGAAGAAAATTTTATTGGGAGCGTTGCTCCAGGAATAAACCCTGCAACGTGTGATTCAAATATAGTTGGACTAATGCAGTATCGAACACCAAACGAAAAATAAAAAGGAAAAAAAAACCCTCTTATCATCACATCCCAACGAGCAAAATCACTCATTCTCCTCCCAAAAAAAAAAGTACAAGCAGAAAGGGAGAAAAGAAAGAAAAAGTAAAGCCCAAAATTTAGAACTCGTAAACAACCTGCACGTTTCTCTTGCTTATATAGTTTCAAACTTTTGTATTATTTGAGGAAAACAAAACTAAAAAATAAATCACCGGACGAAGCTAGAAGCCTGGATACGGCATGGGCAAACTCAATAGCATTTGCTCAAAGTCTATTTATATTAAGAAATATATTAAATATGTATAAAATATTATGTTAAAAACTCAATTATTATTACTTCGTCAAGTCGTCATTCAAAAATTCAAAGTGTGTAAATTAAAATTCCGACTCTGCTTCTATTGGAAACACCAACATCCTGCATATGACAAGGTCATGAGGGGTTGAGGGGGCTGAATCGAAATCATGACACTTGTTTTTTGGGCTTAATTAACAAGTAAAATTACGTATTTACTATCCGTTATCATTTTTGACACGATAATAAACGTTTGATCCTGATAATTTCTAGTAATAACCATACGTCACTTCAACCAAACGTTTTGATAGAGATATGAGGTTCACTTACCAAAAAGTGTCTATTTTCAGACAAAAGCTTTCATCAGGATTTACAACTTTTTTGATGTAATCTTTTGATAACGTATTGCTACCTCTCCCATAAGATAATTAAGCCGTTGGTTAAAGTGTGACGTCTAGTAATTTAATTTTTCTTTTTCATTTCTATTTACAATTTTTTCCATTTTTGGTACTATTTAGCAAAAAATACATTTTACTTAACTTATGTATTTTACTTTTTTTTACATGTTTTACATAGAATAACGCATTTATGTTCTTAATAAGTTTTTGATTATAAATACTTCCTTATAGAGTGTCGTGATATTTAAAGCCATAAAATTAAAGAGTGTTTTTTGATATACTCTTATAGCAATAATCAGGTTATGATAGATATTTACGACTAATTTTTTTACAAATGACATATAATCGTGAATTTTTAACAGTTATTACACAAAATTTAAATTCTTTGTTTACTTTTCATTTTGCCTCTAATAAGAATAAGATGCTGACACGATTCCTTCTTACATTTTCTCTATACTTTTTTTGAGGAAATGGAGAGATCGATGATGATGTCATACATTATATTTAAATGGTGTATATGATAAAATAAAGGTTTAAATTCGATGTTTTATGTGATAATTAAGAATGTTCCACAAAGATTAAAAGGTAAGTTCTATTAGCTGAATATAAACTTGCGATATTGCATGGAATAGAGTGTGAACTAGTCAAGAATTTACATGTTGAGAAGATTAATGTAACATATATAGATGAGGATGCTTATATGCATCTGTAGGCATACTGATAAAGTCTTAGAGGGTCTTATGTTGTTATTAATAATTTGTGATTATGTTTTGATGATAGACAAAGTGATCCAGGTCCTTGTTACTGCCTCCACTTGAAGGTGTGCATGGCACAAGTGCTTAAACAATAAAGAAGAAGAGAATCAAAGATATTCTATTTAAGGATATCAAATCGCACAAGAATTCTGTTTAAGGATGTTGAATCACACAAGGATTCTTACCAAGAGTCAATCAAAGAATCTTTCCTTAGGTGATAATTAGGGTTGCGGAGCAACATCCATAATTACACATGCTATATAAAAAAACATATTCAACATTTGATCGAGCAGCTATTGCAAACACCAAAAGTGTCTTTCTCTCAAGGCAATAGAGCAATCCTGGCAGCATATATACCTTGAAGCAGTCAAGAACATACCAAACTCTCAAGAGTGTTTTGTTGATGTCTGTTTAGATTGATAGTTTGTGTATTTTGTAAGGATTGTAACAAGAAGGGAGTTTATCTTCTTGGAGAGCTGAGTTAGAACAGTTAGAGTTAACTATTATGTTAAGGTACTACAATTAGTCCCTTTGATTATTGAGTTGTAATCTAAAACCTACTCTTTGAATATTAGTGACGTTTGGTTTGTGAAATCCTGCTTATTGTAGGTCGTGGTTGTTTTTCCCTTGAGCAAGGAGTTTTTTCACGTAACATCTTGTGTTTCTATCTTTATTGTCTTTTCATACTAACACAAGAACCCGATTGTTGTGTCAAGCAATTGGTACTAATTCTTTTCACATACTATGAGCAATAAGACTAGGGACGAAGATATACGAGAAACGAGAAAAATAGGGAAACGAAACTGCGATGGTTCAGATATGTAAACAAGTGGAAAAACATAAATGCGCTAGTGAAGAGGTGTGAGAGGTTGATCGTGATAGATCTGAAAAGAGGTAGATGTAGAACAATGAAAAATTAGGAAAAAGTGATTAGACATGACATGACTTATCTTCAACAGACATAACCCTAAATAAAAAAGCATGTAGACCGAGAATCAGGTTAGAGAATTAGTAGGTACGTAGTCAAGTGATTTCTCTCTTTTTTGTGAGAAAGCATGGTTATAGCTTAGAGAACCTTATCTGCTCTCTCTTATACTCGATAACATCATTATTATTACTCAATATTATCTTATTCTTCAATCATATATCTAATATTATTTCTTTTACGTAAATTATGTTTGCTATATTTGTTGTCAGTACTTTTCTTTCCTACAATATCTTACTCGTGTAGTTGCAAACTTGTTTTTTAAAATACTTTTTTAAAGCCAAAAGTCTATTGAAACAACCTGTCTATCTCACAAGATAAGATAACGTCTGCACACACCCACTCTCCTCAGACACTACTTATGAAATTATACTGAATGTATTATTATTATTGTTATTTTTACAATTTATACATATTTAGCTTAGTTTAAAAAATTGACATTTATTTATTTTTATTTTTATATTTTGTCAAATAATGTTAATTCAAAAAGAATTGAGACAAGAAAGTAACTTGTAGTATTTTCCATTAAGCGTTAGAACTGCTTTTTTACAATCGGCGCCCCTCCCGAAAATCTTCCATAGACATAATATATACACCAACGTAGCAGCGTTTAACAAACTGGGAAAATTTCTCCAATCCCCTCTCTTTCTCGACCCATAATTCTCTGTTTTTATTTACTTTCTGTGAAAATGTCAACCGGTGGCACCGCCACCAATTCCGCCGGCGGCAGTCCCAGAGTGGGCGGAGGAGGAGGAGGACCCACCATCCACCACCGCCGCCCCGTCACAGACACCATCAACGAACCCGAAAAATTATCAGATCATTTACAAATCGGGTTTGATAATACAAATATTATTAACGCTGGTGCCGGAAACCTCCATTATCACCACCACCACCACCATCAGCGTAGTACAATAATACGATGGTTATTAGCGTGTAAATGGGTGCCGGAAAGTATGGTTTTTAGAGTAGAAGAATGGTTATTGAGTATTGGTTCAATTATGGCGTGTTTATTAGGATCAAGAAAAAATATGGGTCGTACGATTCTTGGGTTATTGTTGGTTTTGGTTGTGATATCTGTATTTCTCAAGTTTTCTATTGTAATGAATGTAAATGGGAATCTGATGAAGAAAGAGAATGGACTTTTCGTTGTTCAGAATTTTAAGAATGATTGGGTTAATGCTCAAAAAGTTGTTTCTGAAACAGAGTCTTCTGTTTCTTCTTCTTCTTCTGGGGTTGTGCAAAAACGACAGATGAAGGAGTTACCTGTAAGTTCTCTTTAATTTTCCATTTTTTTTCCTCTTAAAAAATTGATTTTTAGAAATAGTAATTTTCAAGGTGAAGCTTTAGGTTAAATTTTACTTTCCATACTTTAATTTGTCTTGTCTGTGATGAGAGGCGGAGCTACAGTATTAGATTCGGGTTTGGGCGAACCCAATAACTTAGGAAATTCATTAAATATATATAAATATTTAATTGTGAATCAGGTAACTAGAACGAACTATGAATTGAGTAACAAGTTAAGAACTCATAAACTTGAAATCCTGGCTCCGCTTCTGTCTCTGAGTATCATTTTTTTACATGAAAGGATGGAAGTAGTAGGCAGCAACAAAGTTTAAAGGTTATATGTGGGCAGTGACTAACTAGGTTTGGGGAATGTTGACTGCAATGGTGGCTTAATAATTAGGTGTTAATTGTGGACTTGTGGTCCTAAGGATCTTGGATATTCTTTGGCTAATTAAATGAGATATTGACTTTTCTAATTCAAGTTACTATTTTCTATTTAGCTTTTTTTTGGTAAATTTCCTAAATTCAGAAACTTCATTACTGCTCTATTTCCAGTATTGCTTATGGACTATGATTTGCATTGAGCAGAATATGGTTTTCTCGCAATATTTTTGGCTTGATTGACATGCCTTGAGCATTAGTTCAATATTGGTTGTTTGTACAGGTACCTGAAATATGGATGAAGCCACCTAGTGATAGTTACTACAAATGCATTGCTCGGCCTAGAAATCGAATAAGTATGCCAAGTTTTTAGATTTTGATTCCTATATATCCACTTCATTCCATTTGGATCAGTTCCATTCATATTTCGTCTATATTTATGTTTATGATTATTTTAGGAACTGGCTCATCGACCAATGGATATGTCTTGGTTCATGCTAACGGAGGATTAAACCAGATGAGAACAGGGGTAAATGAAGCTTCAAGCTGTCTATTCTAATGTTTTTCTGTGTATGTGACACTTGTTATTTATGACGATCATTGTTTTGGATTACCGCAGATTTGTGATATGGTGGCTATTGCAAAAATTTTGAATGCCACACTGGTTCTTCCTTCTCTTGATCATGAATCCTTTTGGACAGATCCCAGGTACATTTGAGATTTAAGAATTACACCCCTGGGAACCTTTTTGTTTTAGTTCTAATCTGTTTTTGTTTCTTGCAGTGACTTTAAAGATATTTTTGACTGGAGACGCTTCATTGACGTGTTAAAAGATGACATTGAAATTGTTGAATCTTTACCACCAAAATATGCAGCGGTGGCTCCCATTCAAAAGGCACCGGTCTCTTGGTCAAAGGTCTGTCAATAGAACTACTACTAGCAAGCTATAACTTTTTGCTTGCTGAAACTAAAATTCGTTGCTTTTCTGCAGGCTAGTTATTATAGAGGGGAGGTTCTTCCTTTACTAAAGAAGCACAAGGTGATACAATTTACCCATACAGATTCAAGGCTTGCTAACAATGGACTGGCATCCTCTATTCAGAGGCTTCGCTGTCGAGCAAATTATGAGGCTCTACGGTACACAAATGAGATCGAGGAGCTTGCAAAGAAGTTGGTGGATAGACTTAGAGACAACGGTGAACCATACATTGCTCTCCACTTAAGGTAATCTCTCTAACATGGCATCCTTTGGCCAATTTCTCAACCATTCATTTTTCAGTAAGTACTTAGCATGTCTGCAGATATGAAAAAGACATGTTAGCCTTTACTGGCTGCAGCAACAATTTGACTTCTCAAGAGGCTGAAGAACTTCAGATTATGAGGTATCAAGTGAAGCACTGGAAAGAGAAAGAGATAGACGGCAATGAGAAGCGACTGCAAGGGGGCTGCCCTATGTCACCTAGGGAGGCTGCCTTGTTTCTTAAAGCAATGGACTATCCCTCCGCGACCAGGATATATATTGTCGCTGGGGAAATTTATGGCAACAACAGCATGGATGCATTTTGGGCCGAGTATCCCAACGTTTTCTCTCACTCAACTCTTACAACAAAGGAAGAACTGGAGGCTTTTAGGCATTTTCAAAACCGTCTTGCTGCCTTAGATTATCTCGTAGCCCTTGAAAGTGATGTATTTGTTTATACATATGATGGCAATATGGCAAAGGCCGTGCAAGGGCATAGAAGGTTTGAAGGATTTCGAAAGACCATAAGCCCTGACAGGTTGCTATTATCTTTAGATTTTTACTTCCTTTTTCATCACTTAAATTATCTAGCGTTTGATCAAACTAACAATTTTCGTTGGTACTTATCTTCATTTCAGACTCAATGTTGTAAGATTGATTGATTTGTTGGATAAGGGTGCGATCTCTTGGCAAGAATTCACTTCGGAGGTCAAGGCATTACATTCCAACAGATTAGGAGCCCTTTACCCTAGAGAAGCAGGAGAATCCCCAAGATTAGAAGAGAACTTTTATGCAAATCCTTTTCCAGGCTGTATTTGTGATAGATCTTTGATGGAAGTGAGCAAGCAGAAAATTAACAAGAGACCGAGTATGAGGGCTGCTGCACAAAGATAAGGATTTAGTTCAACTTGGTATAGGTTGTAGATTAGACAAACGCCGGAATTTGATGTACAATATTATTCATAGGGCTGCCAAGATTTGTGCCTTTTAGTACATTAGGCAGCAAGCGGAATCAAAGAGGACTTTCGCCATGTGAATTACTTTGATGAACAAATCTTAAGCCAGCAATCAACTTCGGAAGCAGAGATGGTTAGCTTATAAGACGAACAAAAGAGGCAGATACAACACAGGTACTCAAAATCATTCTTTACTGTGCAGTATAGAGTTTTTATTCAATTTCTTATTTATTCTGAGTTGGTTTTGTAATTGGTTTATTTATTAGGTTTCCACAGATTCACATGTAACATATCACGAAACTTATTATACAAGTTTTTGTACACAGTTGCAAATTTCTTCATATTTTTCGTCTTCTCCTTCTCATTCCATTATGGATTGAAAGATTTACTTGGTGTACTGCTTGCATTATCCCGATTTCTATGATTATGCATAGACTGCGGTTCTTATTCCTATATTTTGTATATAATTTGAAAAAACTTTTTATATTAATAACTATTTAGAGAACCTCATTGGGCTTGGAAATTTTACAAGGAACCAAAACCAAGCAAACCTAAATATGGATGATTAGTTTTCACCTTTTTGGTGATATGTAAAGGGCCATATCAGTAGTTTCCTCTTTAACAATATTGTATTTTAACTTCTTGCTTAACAAAAATCTAGTGTTTACTATGTTAAGAAGTTTGTAGATAGTAGAATTCTTGGAGTCGAAGATCATTAAGCATTGGCAATTGCTGCAGACAGTAACTCCTTCCCCTCCATTAATATGAAGAGAACTCGTTAATGAGTGTAAATCATGACTTGGCTATTGACACAGCCGTACCAGATCTATTGGCATTTTTCAGGGGGATGCTCCTTACCTGAAATTTCAACTGGAAGAACAAATCTTTAGAATGTGGTTCATTGATTTCTATATGAAGTATAGTTTCTTGAGAATTAGTTGCAGCAACTTAATCATTTTGCTGTTGTTCAGTTCTACCTACTTGTCCAATGTGATGTCTCATTGGATGGATAGCGCAGCATTGATAGAGAAGAATGAGAGAAACATAAGATTCAGAGTATCTCTGTTGGCAAAACAATCTTGAAGAGTTGAGAAAACAGGGAGATTACCATATACTTGTGCTTGAAAATACGTTAAGAAAGATATAAAACTTTTAATTGCTTCATTCATTATAATCTGCTCTGATACCATGTTAAATTGTGTGACTGTCACATCTAAAAGTTTAGCCTGGTAGAGACTAGAGAGAGTATACTTTTAATTGCTACTTCATTATTCATTTCTCTTTTTCTTGCGTCTTTCAAAAACACCGAGTATAGGAGTGAAGTTGGATATGAAGTTGCTAGAGCTGTAATACAGAGAAACCTCAAACTGGACATCCCCTGATAAGTTGATAGAGACAGAAAGCTATCAGTGTATAATTGCAGCAGAAATTGGACCATAGCTCAGTGTTTGGATTTCTCTGGTTCCTTTATCTATAACGTAATAACAACAACACTATGCTATTACTAAAAATAGCAATGACGACTCCAAGGAGCTCAACTGATGGACGCAAACCCAACATTTTTTGTAGGCTGATAATGTTTTCTTATCGCTGCACACCTGCTAAGCGAAAACCTTATCCTGAACCCAACAGATTCTGGTCCTAAAACAAACTTATTCATCAAATGGAAGGTACTACTGCTGAAATTAGTGAAGATACACACGCCACATTGTTTCCACTTTTGTGTTGAAATTAGACATTGACACTCACTGAGATTGTTATCTTGAAGGATTTAAGTTGTTGTATGACATGGGTGTAAATCTTTTTTACACTTTTAGGGTCGTTTTGACGTTTGATAGTAGGTTAGTCACTCTTTTTATCAGATTATCATAGAGATTTACTTGTAAATATATTATAAGTAATTTGATTGTGTAAAAAGAAATTACGCCATTAATGCATAGAACTTGGAACTCTTTCTTGAAACAAGGGTGGGCTGGTGGCGTCTGAGAGGTTTGCAGATCCGCGGAAGCCCCTAATCTATTCTTTTATGAACTGATTGAATATTTTTGTTATTGTGCTCATGCATCCGATTAAAGCCAAACAACACACCAACATAGGTTGTGACAGAATGATCAGGTTTGAGACATCCTGGTACGTAATTGCTTTTGTTAGGGAGTGCTTTACCCCACATTGGAGCCACCTGGACACCGGGTGAGAACCAAAAAGAAAAAAGCCAAACAACACAATCTCTTTAATTTCCTGGTTAGTGGACCTCATTGATGAGCCAAACACATTGATTCATCAAATAAATGAGTATTACCAACAACATAAACATATAAACAAGAAAATACATAATTTCAAACTTTTTACTATGCCACAAAATACTAGCCCACTCAAATGCTATTCTTTAATCACTAGTTTCAGCTCATCACTCAACTGGAATCATAACTTCATTAGTCTTAAATGGAGGCAATGTCCATGGTGGATTATACCTAGCCAACTCAAAATCCCCAATTATCTTATACCCATCTCTCTCCAAACACTTGCTCAAATTCTCCACTTTCTCTTTCACAACTTTATCACTTGGAGTCCCACTAAACTTCACCACCCCATACTTCCTCTCCCCTTGTTCTACAATAACAACTCTCTCATCCAGCGGCTTCGGTGCCTCTTCAGCTTTCGTGTACTTGGCGGGCAAAATAAACTGCATAGTCACCGTATTGTTCTTCTTCTCCCCGTCAGTACTCTTGGTCACCACTGGTGCAGTCATTGCGATTTGCTCGGACGATTTGGTGATTACTGGTGCTGTCATGGCGATATTCTCAGGTTTGGCGTTTTGGGGTTTACCGAATACCCCGATGTAATTGGCGAGTAGCGTGAATCCCCCGTCTTTGTCGCCTTTGAACTGGGTTGGATCGTATGTGACTTGTGCTATAACAGCTGCTGGGTATTTGCGGATTTCGTAGTCAGCTGTAGATTGAATACATTCGTATTTGGGTGTTTCTACAGAGACTTTCCCCAAAATCATCCCCATTTTCAGAGAATCTTTTCTGGATGAAATTAATGGGAATTTGAGAATGTAGGCTGTGAATTGTTAGTTATAATAGGGAAGAAGAGAAGGCAAAGAGGACTTGGGAAAGGGGTTTTGATTGCTGCAAAATGAATGGCGGTTCTTGATAAAGAGGGGGGAAATAGGATGTGGAGTTTGTTTAGCCACGATTACTTGTTTGCTTGCCTCCCAAAGAAAATATATATGTTATGACTAGATATAGAGGAGCCCCCAATATATATTACTTTATTGTCTCAATTTATGTGGCACAAATAGAATTTAGATAATCAATAAAAAAAATTATATGATTTTTACATGTTTTAAATTGTTAATTATTGTAATTTATAATACTTTTTTACGTAATTTTCAAATAATATATGTTACTTTTTATGTCCCAATTTATGTGGCACTAATAGAATTTCCAGAGTCAACCAATTTTTTCTGTCTTTCAAATATTTTAAATTGTTAATAATTATGATTTATCTTTTTAACGTAATTTAGAGTACTTTCTACGTATTTTTCAAATTAGTTTTAGTGTACGCGCTTTGCGCGTGATCAAAGCGCGTATTTCTTTGACAACAAATACTATCGAAAAAATTAAACTTAATTTCGAACTTATCCGTCACTAAATTACTCATAACTAAAATTAATCATTTTTTTCTTTTTTATTAGGATAATTAAATCATATAGAATTAATTAATAATTCTATGACAGAAAAATTCAGAGCTACCATAAATAATACTACTAACTATGTTATCACTTATTTCTATAAAAATAAAATAAAATGATAGAGCTAATATTTTATTATTAAGAAAAATTGTGTTCAGTATGATTTTACCTGTTATTTAATGATATAACTTGTAAAAAAAAAAAAGACAACTATTAGAGTTTATTATTAAAAAATAATAACGATATGTCAGATCTCATAATTTAGTCACAATTAAAACAGTTGCATATAATTAAATTTTAAAAGAGAATTCATATAGAATTAGAATGACTGACTAATTTCTTGTGACAGAATATAACGATCCAAAAATTTGGTCAAAACTGTAAATAAGTCAATTTTTTCAAATTGTTAATTGTATATGAGTCACTACAAATAAAAATCACAAAAAAACTTCTCAATTAACAATTATCTATCAAGAATACATGATAATTTATTATTTTAAACTTCAAGGACATACTAAAATCACACAAAAAAAAAATCAATTGACAATTGTCTATCAAAAATTCATGATAATATATTTTTGTGAACATAAAAAACATACTAAATTTTTAGAAACTTACCTCAAATCACAAGCAAATATGTCTCTTCAATCATAGATACTATCAATATTTCACAAAAAAGCTTCTCAATTAGCAATTGTCTATCAAAAATACATGATAATTTATTTCTGTCAACTTCAAGAACATACAAAAAATTTAATAAATTTAACTCAAATCACAAGCAAAAATTTATTTCTTTAATCATAGACACTATCATGATTGTAAACATCAAGAACATACTAAAATTTTAGAAAACATATCTCAAATCACAAGCAAATTTGTCTCTTCAATCATAAGATATATCAAGATTTCACAAAAAGAAAACTTTTCAATTAACAATTGTCTATCAATAGTTTATTTATTGTAAACTTCAAGAACATACTAAAATTTTAGAAATCTTACCTCAAATCACAAGTAAATTTATCTCTTTAATCATAAATATTATCAAAATTTTAATTGATAAAAAAAATCTATACCTGGACATCTTTTTTTCTTACATACGATAGTTTTAAAAGAATAATCTATACCTAAATAAAAAGAGACAACTAATTTAAGTATCATTAATTAATTAGTTAAAGGAATCCTGATTTTAAAGTGATTTATAAAACTATAATTTTTCTTGAGGATTTCTCGATAAAAAACGTAGTTCTCAATTATCAATATTGTAACCAAAGATTGATGCAAGAAAAGTAATAAATATCAAATCAACTCAAATTTATATTATCAATGTCTTTGATTTTTGTGTCATTACAAAAATTTGGAGAAACCTTTGCAATTATAATTTTTCGCATTAACATATTTAGAAAATAATATAATAAAAAAAAATTCAACCAATATTTCTTGGCAATTACAACTTACCAGTTATGTCTTCTTTGATGTTTACATTAATGTCTCCAATACTTCGTTTTTATGTAATCTGCAAGATGCTAAACATAATTTTTTTTTTATAATAATTCAATAAAAAGGCATATTAAAATTTATGAAAAAGAACAAACAATAACTATTTAGAAGAAAACTAAAGAAACATTGAAAAAGAAAAACTTAAAAGAAGGAAAAGCAAAAAAAATCAATTTTGGTCACTTTATTTTTGAATGGCATATATCTAATAAAAAAATTAATCAAAAATTGCATAGATATAGGATTTTTATTCTAGACTTCTATCGCCGTAAGAATTCTTAGAAGTGGGTTATTCAACCGTTTTATTTTTCCTATCATAGCAAGAATTCTTAAAAGTAGGTATTATTTTGATAAAATATAGTACTCATTAAATATTGATAAAAGATGATATTAAAGTAGGGGTCTTGTTTTTCTTTGTATTTAAACTTTTTATACCTTTTTTTTTTGAAAAAGTCACGTAGGATTTTCCATATATATATATATATATATATGTCCAAACCTTAGGAATACTTTCTCCATTTATTTTTGTATATATTTATTATAGTTAATATTCAATATTATAAATTCAATAGCATAATAATTGGAGGAAAAAAGTGAAAAGACAATTTTGTCTAAAGCGAAGTCTTTTAATAAGGGTTAAAAGTTCAAATCACATTAACATTAATATAATTTTTTCTTTAAAAATATTTCAGATATTTAAAAATTATGTTATTTATATAAACGTGCATACTACTACAAAAAGTAGGGTAAAAAATATGATATATATATATATATATATGCCAAAAATTAAGAAAAGGCCGTCGACTTTTTTTTTTGGAACTTTAGCGATTTTGCGGGAAATTTTAAGAGTATAAATATTATTAATATTTTAATATATATTAGTGTTTATGTGTAATTATAATTTATTTGAGAAAAATGATGAAAAGACAACTTTGTCTAAAGCAAACCCTTTTAATGAAGGGTAAAAAGTTCAAATCACATTATAAGGTGCTTCACACTTTTAATATAGTATAGAATAGATATAGATATAGATAATATATGTAAATCTCTCTACTCGAATTTATGTGACATTAATAGAACTTGGAGAGTCAATTAATTTTTTTTATATTTTAAAATGTTAATTATTGTGATTTATAGTACTTTTTACGTCATTTTAAAATAATATATGCTACTTTCTTTGTTCCAATTTATGTGGTACTGATAAAATTTTCAGAGTCAATCAAATTTTTATATCTTTTTAAATATTTTAAATTGTTAATTATTGTGATTTATCTTTTTACGTAATTTTCAAACGTATAATAAATTAAAAAGATAAGACAAAAAAATTAAAACGGATAAATTAATAAAAATGACCAAAATGTCCGTAACTGCTGAAGGAGGCGTGCTTCAGCAGGTGCAACTCCCTCTTCTAATATAGTAAAAATATGACATATTTATATTTGGATATAATTTAATTTTAAACTTCTTATTTGACCTTTGGCTAAAAAAAAAAAAGAACTTTTATAGCTACACATGATACGTGATAAGTGCATAAAAAATGTTTTGGCACTTGCTAGAGCAATAAAGACCAGGGCCGTGGCATAATAATAGGAACGGTGAAGGGTCAAATATATTCATGTATTATCAGAAATAGTTTAAATATATTGTTCATTATATCTTTTTTGTTAGATTTTGGGTCTAAATGTCTTGTACTATTAGAAATAGTTTAAATATACCCCTTGTTATATTTTCAGTCCAAATATACTCTTTTTGATATACTTTGGCGCCAAATATACCTCTCTCGGTATATTTTTATGCTGATTTATCCTTATTTTTTACACCCACTCATTTAAATCATCTCAATTCCCTAGTCTTTTTCTTTTCTTCTCTTTTCTAATGACATGTTTCTCATGAATCTGAACTCTTCAAAGTTTTTGTTCCACCTATTTCTGAATATTTTCTCATCGACACTAATGATTCGTTTATTAGATTTAAGAAAAAAATTCTGCATTTATACATGGTAATTTTCCTTAACTAATCATTTCAAGTATAAGGTTTAAGATTTGATATTAGACCAAAAGATGATGGCAGAAAGAAAATAATTTTTCTAATATTTTGAAACTCTAAAAATTCTTTGTAAAGAAGTTTATCTATTGTGAGGCCAAGAAAATGTTTAAATGCTAGGGGTATAAATTGTGAATATGTGTATTATTTTTGTATGAATCGAGGGAATGAATCATAGATGGATTAAATGAGTGAGTTTGTAGAATAAATTACGCAAATATTTTTTGGTGACGAGTTATTTTTATTTGAAGCTTATCACGTATTCGTTTGTAAGAAATAAAAGTAAAACACCTTTATAAAAAAAGAGAAAAAGGGTCAAAAATACCCCTCTACTTTTATTTATTAGTCAAGTTTACCCCTAGTCATACTTTAGGGCCAAATATACCCCTTCCGTTAAGAAACTTAATAAAAATATCCCTCTACTTAACTGTTGTCCACCATGGCCTTTTAAAATCTGATGTGGCCTGACATTTAGGTGAGGTGGACGCCACGTGGCATGCCACCTCACCGCCAAATATTTATTTTCTTGATACTCTTTTTTTCATTTCAAATTTTATTCTTTTTTCTTTTTTCCTTTTTAAAATCTAAAATAAATAAATATACTTGCTAAAAAGATCCCAAATTGTCTCATTTAATATTATTTTATTAATTATGATCTTGCTACTTCATCTCTGCAGACTGTAATGCTACTGCTAGTTCTTTACTCGCTTGACCACTCTAATAATGCTTTCATCAGATTTTTATCTCAGATTACATTTTTTATAAATCTTAACCACATTGATCTTTTTGCTAATTTTCTCAATAACTCACTTTTTGAGGAGCTAATTAATCTTACTAGTCTTACTAGAACTCTAAATCTTTCATATACAACAGAATTTTCGGCCAAGCTTCGGTCAATTATGATAAGTTTTCAGTCGTAAATTGAGTTTGGACATACAACATAATAATCTAACCGAAAAGATATCTTCAATCCGATCGCGATTGAATCAATGGCCAACTGTATTATCCGACAACCCTTTCCTTTGTGAGTTTTCATTGGAGCCTTCGTGTGCAGAATCAAAAGCTCAAAAGCCACTATTGAACTCAAATTGCCTCATTTAATATTTCTTTTATTTCAATTCTCGAAAAGAAAAAAGAAAAGGAAGAAAAGGAAAAAAGAATAAAATTTGAAATGAAAAAAAGGAGTATTAAAAAATAATTATTTGGCGGTGAGGTGGCATGCTATGTGGCGTCCACCTCATCCAAATGTCAGGTCATATCAGATTTTAAAAGGCTATGGTGGACAACCAATAAGTAGAGGGGTATTTTGTTAAGTTTCATAACGGAAGGAGTATATTTGGCGCTAAAGTATGACTAGGGTAAACTTGATTAACAAATAAAACTAGAGTGGTATTTTTGATTTTTTTTTCCTAAAAAAAAGGGGGGAGGGGAAGGAGGGGGTGAAGAGGATTAAATCAATATAAAAGTATAATGAGGGGTATATTTGGACCTAAAATATATAGGGAGGAATATATTTAGACCCAAAGTATAACTAAAAAGGTATATTTGGACCAAACATATAACGAATGGTGTATTTAAATAATTTTTAATAGTACAGGAATGTATTTATCCCTTCTCCGTAATAAAAATAGCTCCTAGAAAAAAATTACTCCCTTACTTGTTCACGTTTAATTTGACTCATCCTTAAGAAGGAATGAACAGAATAATAGTTTTATTATATTGTTCCTCATTATTATTTCATTCATTGGAAAATTAATAATAAGAATAAAATGGGTATAAGGTCATGTTTTTTCAAATTAAATAAGTAAACATGAATATTTATTTTTAATATATTGAACAAGTAAAAGTAAACGAACAAAGTAAGAGATTATGATATACTTTCTCCGTTCATTTTTACTTGTCTCCATTTTTCCCCTAAAAAAATAACAATTGACATGAGTATTTTTTTAACAATACTTATATTAATTAATATTTAATTTTAAGTCTTGAAAAATAATTTGGAGAATAAGTAATTAATGTTATGGGTAAAATATGAAAAATATGTTTTGTGTTGATATGCTTAAAATGACAAGTAAACGTGAAACATATTTTTAGTATAATGGACAAGTAAAAGTAAATTGAGAAAGTATTTATATTTACAAGTTTCAATTTTTTTCCTTAAAATCTTTATTGAATCAAAGTATGTCATATGAATTGGAACAAAAAAAACTACTACAAATCAAATTAAAGACGTGTTTGACCATGAATTTTTTTTCACTTCTTCTCGAAATTTTTTTCACTTAATTTGTAAACTAAAGTTTGGCCATGAGAATTTCGAATATAACTTTCAGCTATATTTAAAATTTGGAAAACAGTCAAAACTCTATTTTTTAACTTTTGTAAAAAAATTCAAAAAAATCTAAATTTTTATTTTCATAAAATAACGCAATTTAAATTATATTTCATGTTTAAATCAAATTTTATATATTTTTTAAAAATATATTTAAATTTTAAATATTTATTCAAAAGCTATTATCAAACACAATTTCAATTTCAATTTTAAAAATTTCAAATAAAATGATTTTTTTTATTTTTATGGCAAAACGCCCGCTAAAAGACTTTAAGCATTTGAAAATATTTGAACAATCATGGTAATTAATAAAGTTATTTCACTGTCCAAATAGTATGTCACATAGTAAAAGATTGTACGACCCCGGAGAGCCGCTTTTGCTAAAACTTGAGCAGTTTCTTGAAAACTCGCTTTAGATATGAAACGCATAATGACAGTACTCCTTCCCATTTCTTCTTTTATGATCTTATCTACTTGAAATGTTTACCTGTAAGTGCGAAAAAGGTATCCAGGGGACCAACGCTGTTAGGACAGATAAATTGGAAAGCTAGGACGAAATAGCCTATCTTGAATACAGAATCAATTACCAGACAGACTGGCTGGCCCACTTGTACGTAATAGAATCGAAATCAAGGCAAATTCCCCTGATGGGAGTGAATCTTGCCCAACTATTTCGGGTAGAGAAAAATTGGGACCCTGCGATGGGGCTTCATGTAGGGCATCGGGAACCTGCTGGGATCTTGGGTAGAGACGGGTGATATTTTAGTAGGTAAATTAACACCCCAGGTCGTGAAAGAATCGTCGTATGCCCCGGAAGATAGATTGTTACGAGCCAATTTTTTCCGTTGACTTAGATGACATCAAGTCCGATCTGACCGGGGAATAGCAAAAGAAAGATCTCAAGGCTCTCGGAATATACCACTCCAGATACTCTTCCCGATCACAAGGAGAGGTTCACTATGATGGGGGTACTTTTTTTTCCCTTAAGGAAAAAATGAAATACATAGGGGACCATCCTTTTGTTGCGGCATGCTCCTCAGATGGGGCGATGCCTTTGAAGTAGCGGACCTATAGGTGTGACTGAACTTAGATGTATTTTGAGTAAAATTATTGTTAAGGAAAAAGGCATAAGCACCCTCTCATTTTATGACTAAAGTTTTAACTATACATTTTATCTTTGATGGTGTCTTATTATTTCCTAAACTTCTTAAAAGTAGAATTAATTTCTCTCTAGTGATAAGTTGGCAAAGAGAATTTTTTACTTTTTCCTTAAAAAAATTACTTTATTTGAAAAGAAAAAAAAATTATATAAAAGACATAAAAATTTACGTGACTCTTCAAACTTTATCAGTATCACATAAATTGAGACAAATTTTTTTTCTATAAACCACAATAATTAATAAATATATAAACAAGAAATACATTATTTCAAACTTCTTACTAGTCCCACTCAAATGCTATTCTTTCATCACTCAACTGGAATCATAACTTCATTGGTCTTAAATGGAGGCAATATCCATGGCGGATTATACCTAGCCAACTCAAATTCCCCAATTATCTTATACCCATCTCTCTCCAAACACTTGTTCAAATTCTCCACTTTCTGTTTCACAACTTTATCACTTGGAGTCCCACTAAACTTCACCACCCCATACTTCCTCTCCCCTTGTTCTACAATCACAACTCTCTCATCCAACGGCTTCGGTGCCTCTTCAGCTTTCGTGTACTTTGCAGGCAAAATAAACTGCATAGTCACCGTATTGTTACTACTCTTAGTAACCACTGGTGTAGTCATAGCGATTTGCTCCGATGATTTGGTGATTACTGGTGTTGTCATGTCGATCTTTTCGGGTTTGGCGTTTTGGGGTTTACCGAATATGCCGATGTAATTGGTGAGTAGAGCGAATCCACCGTCTTTGTTGCCTTTGAACTGGGCTGGATCGTATGTTACTTGTGCTATAACAGCTGCTGGGTACTTGCGGATTTCATAATCAGATGTGGATTGAATACATTCGTATTTGGGTGTTTCCACAAGGATCTTTCCGAAAATGATGCCCATTTGAGAATGTTGAGAGTAAATGTTGGCTGTGAATTGTTATTACGTACTACTTATAAGGAAGAAAATAATGAAGCTTCTGTACAAGAGTCGAGACGGCAAAGACGACTTGGGAAATAGGATGTGGAGTTTGTTTAGCCACGATTACTTGTTTTGCTTGCCACCCAAAGAAAAAATGTAATGTGAACGCTCGCGCTTGGTCTCATTTTACTTGTACAATTTTCTACTTTTTGTTAAGAGTAGTATATATATATATATATAAGACGACCCCTTTGCCTCACTTTATTCAGGAATTTTTGTTTGGTCATAAAAACACTAAATATAATTTGAAGTTGTATTTGTAATTTTGAAAAACACCTCAAGAATTGTTTTAACTTTATTTGGATTTTTACTTTTTAATTTATTTATTTTCCAAAATAAATAAATAAATAAATTTCATAAAATAATCTCATTTAAATTATATTGCATGTTCAATTTTATTTTATTTTTTTAAAATAAATAACATTTGAATTCTAAATATTAACTTCAAATACTATGACCAAACACAACTCTAACTCCAACTTCAGTTTCAAAATATTCAAATAAAGTGAATATATTTTTTATTTTTATGATCAAACGTTTACATAGTATAATTTTATAAAAAAGAACTTTCTTTATAAAATTTGTGTAAAAAAAATAATATACTTATATTTAAATATAATTTAATTTTAAACTTCTTAGTTGATCTTTAATAAAAAGAAAACTTTTATAGCTACACATGATAAGTGGACAAAAAAATGTTTGACACTTGCTAGGGCAATAAAGAAAATAGCTCTTAGAAAAGAATTACTTCCGTCATCTATTTTTACTTATTCATATTTGATTTAGCACATTCTTTAATAAATAAAATAATAATTTTATTATTACTCCTAATTATTATAAATTATCTCACTCATTAAAAAATAAGATGGAATTAATTAGTACTTAATAATAAGGACAAAATAGGTATAAAGTGATAATCTTATATCTTGATTTTTTAAACTGAACAAGTAAAAATAGATATATTTTTTTAGTATAATGATCAAGTACAAGTAGACAGAGGAAGTAAGAGGTTAAGACATACTCCATACGCCACTCAAAAAAATGATTGACGTGAGTATTTTATTACAATACTCATATTAATTGATGTTTAATCTTAGATCTTGGAAAATGATTTGGAAAATAAATAATTTATGTTAACATTTGTGTTAATATTCTTAAAATTATAAGTAAAAGTGAAATATATTTTTAATACAATGGATAAGTAAAAGTGATAAAAGAAATATTTATAATGACAAATTTCAATTTCCCCCCATTAAAATCTATATTGAATCAAAGTATGCCATATGAATTGGAATAGAAAAATTACTATAACTCAAATTAAATGACTTATAATATTTAAAAATATGTGAACAATCATGGTAAAAGATAAAGTTATTTCACTGTCTAAATTAAATAGTATGTCACTTGGTAAAAAATATTGCACGATAAAATGTATTTTAAGTAAAATTATGGCTTATTAATGTCAAAGTTACACATTCAGGCATACATTAGAAGTTTGACATGAAAAAATTCAATAACACTTCAGATACACATGACTGAAGTTATAGCCAATTTTTACATACACTTCAATAATCATAATTATCACAAGAGGTCTAAATATACCTTTCATCCACCTATTTTACTAAAATTACCCCTCTGATTATATTTTAGACTCACTTATACTCTTTGACTAACGATCAACACTGAATTGAAAAAATATATTTCAAATTTTGCATGACCTTTTATTACTGATTTCAAATCAGAATTTTATATCGCATATTCAAACGGACTCTTAGCATAATAAAAACAACAAATGGTAATTATTATTTTTTTGAAAAGTTCCTTCTCTTTTATAATTACTAGTAGTTCATACTAGGATCCTCCTAGTCCATTAGGAAGAAGGGGATTTGAAGCTTTATGTCCTTTAAAAGATGATAAAAGCGAGAAATATCGTTTTATGAAATGAAAAAGATCGCTAGGCGAGTTTGGCTATGATCAAAGTCGATGATCATAAACTACGTCTTTTGTCACGATTTCAAATTAAACTATCCATGAAAATGTGTGTCATGTGAAATATATATCATCGGTGTGATGCCCAAAAGGATTAAACGATAAGCTGTATTTTGAATAAAATTAGTACTATTAATTAATGTCAATGTTACACATTGAGGCATGCATTAGAACTAGCTCTGGTGAATAAGTTTTAAAACTATTTAATGGGAAACTCAATGTACTATTCATTCGTTTTAGAGCTTGTAATTTGAATTTTGAAAGTTAAACTATTTTAGCTTAAAATGTTACTACCCTTTTCATTTTGGATTTCAAACTCAACTTTTTGATGTTTGAAAAAACTCTAAACTCCAAAAGTCATTTATTTGACGTTTTGGAATTTGCAGAAAGTGCGAGCTAGTTTGAATACAAGTCTATGGTACTCCTTCGTCCATTTTTACTCACATTTCGCTTATGAAAATTAATTTAATTAAATTTTAAAGTTAAATTGAAGTAAATTAATTTAATATTTTAAATTCCAAATTTAGATGATCAAAAACTATATGAAAAATACTATAAGTTGCAATCTTTTTTATATTAATATAATGCAAAAATATTTTAAAATGTTGATTAAAGTTCATACAGTTTGACCTCAAAAAGTGAAATAACGATAAGTAAAAGTAGACTGAGGGAGTACCTTTGTAAGAAAAATATTGAAGTTGAATTTTCAAAAACGGAAAAGCTCCTGGCATTTTGAATATTTCAATCAGGGGCTTGAACTCTTTCTCAAATAGTAGAACATACAGCCTGTTTGAATTTGCTTTTAAGAAAAAGTACTTTTTTTGTCTTTATTTATATGAGTTACTTTGATTTGGCATAAAATTTAAGAAAAAAAAGAAGACTTTTGAAATTTATGGTCTAAAATAAGTCATAAATATCTGTGCGGCTGTAAATCATTTCATTAAGGGTAAAATAGTCATTTTAAAGTTAAATTATTACTAAATATAGAAATGTGACATTCTTTTTTAGATTGACTAAAAAGGAAAGTGAGTCATCTAAACTGGAACAGAGAGAATAACTTTTAAGCAATGTGATTAAAAGTTGAAAATAAGTGCTTATAAATATGTAGATAAGTGTTTGGATAAAAAGTAGTGAAATTGAAAAAAAAGTTATTAATGTGTTTGGTAAACAAGTGTTGTTAAACACTTTTTTGTTGTTGGAGAAAGAGAAAGATGGAGAAGCCGGATGTGAATGAGAAAAAATAGAGTACTTTCATATATTTTAGGGCTGATAAATAAGGGTAGTGTTGGAATTTGAGAAAATTATAAGGACTAAAAAGGGTAAATGTATTGGTCAAACTTAAAAAGAATTTTAAGCTAAAAACAAAAAAGCTGCGGGTTCAGCTTTTAGCTTTTTCAATCAATTTTTAAATATTTTTAATTATTTTTCTGTTTTACCAAACACTCAATTAATCTAAAAAAGAGATTAAAATCTGGTTTGACCAGATTAAAATCTTGTCCAAACAGGCTCATAGACTAGCAATATATAAATTTCTTGCACTTAATATATTTTTATAATAAGGCGAAATGATCTGAGAGACCCTAACACTTGTCTCCGTTTGTCATCTGAACCCTTCTACTCATGACTTTGTCAACTGAACACTTAGCGGTCGTTTGGTAGAGTGTATTAGAAAATCTAATGCATGCATTAACTTTGTATATTACTAATACCTTGTTTGGTATGATTTTTCTACCTATGTATAACTAATGCATTAGTTATACACTCTATTGTGTATTGAGCTATGCATTACTAATACCATGGATTTCCATGTATTAGTAATCCAATGGGTTCTAATACATGCATTAGAATGACTAAAGACACAATTGTCCCTCAAAACACTTTCCACATCATTTCTACCATATTTGTGGAGGGTATTTTTGTAAATATTTTTTTTTAGAAATTATACAATGCATGTTATTTTTAATACACTAAACCAAACACTGCATAAGAAAAATCTCAGCATAACTAATGCAAGCATAACTAATACAAGCATTACTAATACATCATATTATGTATTATTCTTATACACTCTACCAAACGACCCCTTAAACTCAATGAAATACAATATTTTAAACCTCTCTGACTATTGACCAAGCTTATGTGGCATTAAAATGGCTGAGTTGAACAAAGTGTGTGACTACACACATTTTGAAACAAGTGAATATCATACTTATATTTTAAAAATATTAAATATAAGAAAAAACAAAATCAATAAATTTAAAAAAGGCGGGAAAAAAATTAAAAAGAACTTCTTCCCCACCTTCTTGTTCTGCACCCGCTCCCCCCCTTTTTCTTTACTTCTCCACCCTCGATGTTCTTCTCCTCCCCGCCTCCCCCACCCACCCACCCATCGCGCTCTTCTTCACAAGCCCACCCCACCCCCGTTCTTCTTTTTCAAACCCTCCTCTCCACTCCTTTCGAGATTATATTTTTTTTGGCAAATCATTTTCGCAATCCAAGATCTTCATGCTTCCTTCTTCTGTTTTGGTCAAAAGCTGAACTTGAATTGAAAGTGAGTGATGATGGTTATTGAAATATTAACAACTCCATTGATAAGTTTGAGGAAGCTTGAAGAACAATAAATATGTTTTTATAAATTTGTCAAATTAATTCAAAATTATAGTTGGGGATCTATTGTATTTGTGAACTTGTAGTTGAAAATTTAAATTAATTAAGGAATTTTTTTAGCTATTTGGATACTCAATTTGTGAACAAATATGAAGAACATGATTATTGAAAATTCTCCATAATTTGTAAATTTTTTATTTATTTTTAATATTTAATTTCCTATGTGGCATTTAAAAATGACGTGGAGTGATTGTATGGCACGCACCACTGACTAGATGAGAAAAGGGTTTAAAATACTGTGTTTCATTGAGTTTAAGTGTTCAATTAACAAAGTCGTGAGTAGAAGAGTTCAGATGACAAATGGTGACAAGTATAAGGGTCTCCCAGGTCATTTCGCCTTATAATAAAAGTTAAACAATTTAATCATAAAAGTTAAACAATTTAATCGTAAAAGTTCCATAGAGGCAAATTATAGGGCTAAATCGTACTTTTATTAAACTAAAAGGACCTTTACTGAAATCCTTATCATATCCAGCTGTTCCCCACAAAAATTCAAATTTCAAACTCATTTCCACATAGTCCAAGAGGTCAAATTAAATCTAACCGTTGATTCAGTAACCGTTACACGGAGCCCCGGCTCCGCCATCCCCACATTTCTCTCAAACCCTAAAATAATTTAAATTTCACTATAAAAATCATCCCCCTTTCTCCGTCCCTACACACAAAATTATTTTTCATTTTCCTGTCTCTTTACAGCAATCATTCTATTCTCTGTTCCTCCATAAGAATCTATACATTTTCTTCAAAATGCGTGAAATCCTTCACATTCAAGGTGGGCAATGCGGCAACCAAATCGGTTCCAAGTTTTGGGAAGTTGTTTGTGCCGAGCACGGCATTGATTCTACGGGGAGATATGAAGGAGATGTCGATCTCCAGCTTGAGAGAATTAATGTCTATTACAATGAGGCTACATGTGGAAGGTTTGTTCCGAGGGCGGTACTTATGGATCTGGAGCCTGGTACGATGGATAGTATCAGATCTGGTCCTTATGGTCAGATCTTTCGTCCTGATAACTTTGTTTTTGGACAATCTGGTGCTGGTAATAACTGGGCTAAAGGTCATTACACCGAGGGCGCTGAATTGATTGATTCTGTTCTCGATGTTGTTCGTAAGGAAGCTGAAAATTGTGATTGCCTACAAGGTCTGTTTCTTATTTGCCTCTATATGGCTTTGTTGTATCGGATCTATGTGTTTGTTCTCATTGTGTTTTTTTGTTTTTGTTTTCAGGATTTCAAGTGTGTCATTCATTGGGTGGAGGAACAGGGTCTGGTATGGGTACTCTTTTGATTTCTAAGATCAGAGAGGAATACCCAGACCGAATGATGCTTACGTTTTCAGTTTTCCCTTCTCCTAAGGTTTCCGACACCGTCGTTGAACCTTACAATGCTACTCTTTCCGTTCATCAATTGGTTGAAAATGCTGATGAATGTATGGTTCTTGACAATGAGGCTTTGTATGACATTTGCTTCAGAACCTTGAAGCTTACCACCCCAAGCTGTAAGTTCTTTAAGCATCGTCCTGATTTGCTCGTATATATTCTTTATTGTTGGTTGAAATTAACAAATTTTCTTATTGTTTAATGGAACAGTTGGAGATCTGAATCATTTAATATCAGCAACAATGTCTGGTGTTACCTGTTGTTTGCGTTTCCCTGGTCAGTTGAACTCTGATCTCCGTAAGCTGGCTGTGAATTTGATACCATTCCCAAGGCTCCACTTCTTTATGGTTGGATTTGCGCCTTTGACTTCCCGTGGTTCACAGCAATACAGAGCTTTGACTGTCCCCGAGCTTACGCAACAAATGTGGGATGCCAAGAACATGATGTGCGCAGCTGATCCTCGCCATGGCAGGTACTTGACTGCCTCAGCTATGTTTAGGGGCAAAATGAGCACAAAAGAGGTTGATGAGCAAATGCTCAATGTGCAGAACAAGAACTCTTCCTACTTTGTTGAGTGGATCCCAAACAATGTGAAATCAACTGTTTGTGATACCCCACCTACCGGACTTAAGATGGCATCCACCTTTATTGGTAACTCGACATCAATTCAGGAGATGTTTAGGCGTGTAAGCGAACAGTTCACTGCTATGTTCAGGAGAAAGGCTTTCTTGCATTGGTACACTGGTGAGGGAATGGATGAGATGGAGTTTACCGAGGCTGAAAGTAACATGAATGATCTCGTTTCAGAGTATCAGCAGTACCAAGATGCCACTGCCGACGAGGAGGGTGAGTATTATGAGGATGACGAGGAAGCTCAAGAGGATTAAATTGAAATGTTATTGGAGCTTTGAACAAATGGATGAAGCCAAACCCACAACTTCCAGTTGATGTAAAAGGCTTTGAGATGTAATAGTGCTCTTCAAACTTTCAAGCTTTTTAATATCTTGTAATATTTCAATTTGCTATGAAAGACTATTTGCAATGCTGTGATATTATGTTGCTTATCTTAAGTTGGTGGTATTCTGTGTTGCTATTATGCTCTATTTGTGGTGTTGTCCGCTGCTTTCTTTTCGATGTTTATGCAACTTTGATAACCTATCTAGATTACTCTTATGTCGAACACGATGATATTGCACTTGTAAGATTGTCTCAACACGTGTTGAGGATTGTCCAAAGATCACCATAGTCAAAAGTGATGTTGCTATTTAGTAGGGGCTCACAGTGATGATGCACTTGTATCATCATCAAAAATTACCCTAACCTAGTTGTATCACAGTGATGTTGCTATTTAATGTGTACGGAAACGACCCATAAAGCAATTAAGGAATCGAGCACTAAAAATGGAAGACTTGGGCACTTGTCTTGGCTGCGTTGTGCTTGGATGCACTAGTCTTCCACACACCAGCAAAATGAGCTTGAAGTGGGTCTCGTGCCACCACAATCAGAGCGGAGCCAAAATTTTAATTTTATGGGTTTTATCAAAACAACGACTTCAAGTATAAATAATGGGTTCTAAACTTAATTACAATTAATGAACAAATATACTAACTGAGCAAAAGTCGAATCCGCATCCCGCGTCTAACTCCGCTCCTGCAACAATGCATAGCATTCCGCTATTGGTCGACACAGTGGGGCGTCAAAACCAAGTCTTTTTTATTGCCCCCCTCAAGCGTCCTTATAAAGTCTTAGAAGAAGAATCTAAGAACCCGTTTGACCATAAAAATCAAAAACGTATTTACTTTATTTGGTATTCACTTTAAAGTTGAAAATAGAGTTGGAGTTATGTTTGGCCATAGTATTTTCAAAAATATTTTAGACTATTGAGTTGGTGTAGTATTTAAAAATAAAGTGATTGAATCTAAAAATAGTGAATACATCTCAAGAGGTGTTTTTCAAAAAATAAAAAATTGTGAAAACATATTTTGGAATATGTTTTTGATTTTCATGTCCTAACAAGTATTCTAGAATAAAGTAAAAAATGTATTTCGAAATATTTTGAATAATATTTATGATCAAACGCCTACTGATTCTATCATGGAAGAAGAATATGTCGAATGACAAAGGTGGTTCATTCTCTTTCACTATGATAACTTGAAAATTCTCACATATTTAAAGAGGGAAATAGGTAGCAGCTAGAGCTGTCAAATTGAGCCCAAACATAGATAACCCGCCCAATCCGTCCAGAATTTTATGGGTTGGGTGCAAGATAATTTGAAATTGGGTCAGTTTTTAGCCCATTTCAACTTAACCCATTTTAAAATAATTTTGAGTTGAACCCAATTATTCTCTCCTTCAACCCAATTATATTCTAAACTTAAGCTACTGTCATTTCTGTCCGATATATCCGATATTGGGTTTAGTTCTATAAGAAAGATTTCTTTTTTCTTTTCTTCTAATTTATAATTTGTCAAATAGGATATTGAAATACAAATCAGAAGTGACAACATTTTAATCATAATTTATTCAAAAAACTACAGAAATAGAAACTCAAAAACTAACAAAGAAATTTGGGATTAAAACTTCTTAAACAACTGACAAATTCCTAATGAAGAAAAAACAAAGTTCGTAAAAAGGAATAAATTGTTCTTTTTGTTTTACTTTTCAATTGTTTTTGGTTTACTTTTCAATTATTTTAGGTTTTTCTTGTCTATTTCGATTTAATTCAAATTTGTATCGCACAAAGATAATATGTTAGTATTGTTTAGATTAAACGGGTCAAATTGGGCGGGTCATGACCCAACCCGCTTTTAGCCCAACCCAATCTAGCCCAAAGTAAATTTGGGCGGGTCATAACCCAACCCAATTTCTAGTTCAACCCATTTTAACCTCTCCAATTTCAGTCCAACCCGTCCATTTGACACCCCTAGCAGCAGCAATCCAACCACAGTAGAACGCACATCAATACTTTTAAGGAGAACATGAGGTCGTCTAGTGATTAATGAAGGTGAAAGGAAAAATTATAAGGTCTCATGTTGAAATTTCAGCATAGAAAAAATATTAGGTGATTTTTTCTCACCATTAAATAGGTTATTACAAATGCGTTGAAAAATTTCGAATAAAAAATTGACGGGCACACATATCACATTAAATTCATTGATTAACACATGAAAGAATGAAAAAATTCACATTTTTTGTTCTCGACATCATTTCAACTCAAAATAAACTACGTTTCCCCCTCCGAACCAAAGCGCACCATTCAATAGATCGTCACGGATGCCTCCAAAAACTTTTGGCCCAAAAATCAGCGAGCGTCATATAACACAAAATTCATGAACGTTAAACACGAAAAAATAGAAAAATCTCCATTATTTGTTTCGGGCCTCGTTTTGACTCAAACAAAATTACGTTTGCTCCTCTAAACCAATGCGCACGATTTAATAGGTCATCACGGATGTTCTCAAAAAAAATTGTCCAAAATATTATCAGGCGCACATATCACACAGAATTCATGGACTAACACACACGAACAAACGAAAAAATTCTCATTTTCTATTTCGGCTATCGTTTTGACTCAAAAAAAATTATATTTACCTCTTCGAACTAACGCATACCATTTAATAGGTCGTCATGGACGCCCTCAAAAAATTTATGTCAAAAAATCATCGGGCGCACATTTCACACAAAATTCATGGATTAACACACACGAAAAAATAGAAAAATCTCCATTTTCTATTTTGGGTCTTGTTTCGACTCAAAAAAATTACGTTTGTCCCTCCGAACCAACACACACCATTTAATAGGTCATCACGGACACCCTGAAAAATTTTGGCCAAAAAATCGCCAGGCGCACATATCACACAAAATTTATGAACTAATATTAGCACACGAAAAAACAAAAAAATCTCCATTTCCTATTTCAGGACTTGTTTTGGGCCAAAGAAAATTATGTTTTCCCCTCCAAATTAACGCACTCAATTTAATAGGCCGTTACGGACGCCTCCAAAAAAATTTGACCAAAAAATTATCGGGCGCCCATATGAAAAAAAATTCATGAATTAACACACGAAAAAAATCATCGGGCGCATAATTTTGGGCCTTGTTTCGACTAAAAAAAATTACGTTTGCAACTTCGAACCTGTAATACCCTAGAAATTTTAAGCCAAATTTGAACCGTTCTTCATGTGTTGTTAGATCCAAACTAGATAAATTTTCTATGTATCTAAGTATTAAGACTTATTATGAAGTTTTAAGGGTGTATTAGATATGAATTAGGGTCATAAAGAACCTCTAGCTCAAAGTTGAGTTGAAAGCTTCCTTACCGATTGAGTTTTAGTGTTAGATTCTAGAAGGGTCAGCTTCAAACAATCATAACTCCTATTATATAAAGTTTTAGGTGGCCTAGTACCCACCAAATTAAAGATATTTGAATCTTCTTTCCAACGCCACCAACCTCGCCTTAATACGAATTCGGAGTAAAAAGATATCAGTGTTTTACTACAGGGTGTCTGTCTGTCAAAATGACAGACAACAACCACGAGAAGGTTCCACGAATCGTGGAAGTTTCCACGAGTCGTGAAACCAACTCGTGGAAATCAGTTTTTTTCCTGGAAATCACGAGAAGGTTCCACGGGTCGTGGAAGTTTTCATGGGTCGTGAAACCAACTCGTGGAAATCAGTCCAAAGCCTTGAAAAGTCCCTTGGAACCACGACTTCCATTCCACGGACCGTGATTCATTTCACGGGCCGTGATTTGTGTCCGTGGAAGCCTTTGACGAAATTTTCTGAAGTTTTTAAATTCTTTTCCTAGGGGTATTTTGATAATTTCTTGCTCTTTTAACTCCAAAATTAAGTTATTTTGGTCAAATTAAAAGGAGTTTTATTCCCACTTAGCCTAGGTACTCTTCCATTCTCTCAATCAAGTTCCAAAAGAAGAAAAAGGAGTTTCATCCTCTCAAGCTTCAAGTTAGGATTTCAAGCTCCATAGCAAGGGATTCACTTCAAGTCTCCTAAGTCTTTTCAATTCAAGTGGGTTAGTTCCAACCAAGGTATGCGGGTATTCAATAAGGGATTCTTTCACCCTTATGCCCAAAACCCCAATCTTCTAAATTGAACTTATGGATTTCTAAACTAGGGTTCTTTCTCAATCCTTATGGGTCCTTCTAAAATTGTTTCCTCATGATTCTTCTATGGATTCTAACTCTAAATTGCATGATTTTGCATGAGTTTTTATGAGTGGTTTCTTATTCATGATTTTAAGGCAAATCCTTGTCCAATTTATGAAACTTGGGTTCTTACCCACATTGGGAAAAAGTTATGAATTTTGTTTTAAAGCTTTAATTTATGATTTCTCATCTATTACCCATGCTTTAATTGATGTTTTGTAAGTGTTCTCAAAAGCCCATATGTTAAGCATGAATGTTGATTTCTAGCATGAAACTATGAATTTACATGTTTATGGCCTCTATGTATTTATGAAATTGCATGACTAATTCTTTAAGTATTAATTTAGCAAGAAAAGTATATTTTGAATTATGGTCTTGCAAAGCTTTAAGATTCATGACTTGTGAATTGCATGACATCAGATATGTCCTTATGCTTTTCCAATAGTTTTGGACATCAGATATGTCCCTATGTTTTATGAAAGTTTTGGACATCAGATATGTCCCTATGTTTTATGAAAGGTTTGGCATCTAGACATGTCTACCTAAGCTAAGTGAATTGCATGGTATCAGATATACCCTTATGCTTTTCAAACAGATTTGGCATCAGATATGCTCAGTATTATATGAGCTATATGTATGTTTTGGGAGTAGTATTAACACCGAGTTGGACAGGGTGAGAGTACCCAAAAGGTCCCAGAATTACGTGCCTCCGTAGGTCTTAAGTCCCCTCTGTTGGGCATCAATTTTAGTGATCACGCCACAGTAATGCCTTTATACCCTGACAAGGTATATTGGGTCCTTTCGATGGAGCGGATACATCGGATTTCATGTAGCTCACATGGTCTATGTCGGTTAGAGAACCTCCCACAGAAATAATTTATGCTTTTATGCTTTAAAAATGTATTGACTCTTTGCTTTAAGATTTCAGACTTACTACTTATGATTATGTTTTTAGCTTATGATATTGCATTGAGTAATTACATTACAGATTTTACTAGTACCACATGATTTCAGCTTCAAGGATGATTTAAGCATGTTTTATCACAAATTATGCATGATCTCAGTTTTAAACAGGCTTTCAAGTATATTTTTATCATGACCTATGCATATCCCACATACTCGGTACATCCTATAGTACTGACGCATATCTTGTGCTGCATTCTTTGATGATGCAGATTCAGGCGTTCCTTCTCAGACCCGTGGCTAGAGCTTCCAGGCCACTTTCTGTCAACTGTTGGTGAGTTCTCTTAGATCGAGGACTAATTATGTTTTTAGTCAGTGTTAGCTATTATATTTTTTCCGCACTTCGAGTTAGCTAAGGTCTTGTCCTAGCAAATCCTTATGTCATGTAGAGGCTTTTCAGACATAGACAGTGTTCGAGTCTCTTTCTGGATTTTATGTTTCCAATTGACTTGATTACCTATGTATATGATTCCAGATTTATCTATTATGTTTCCGCTTACCTTTTTGTTATGCTTGAGAATGCTATGACTAAGGGTTAGCTTGGGGAACTTGTGGTCTCAAGTCACGTGTTACGTCTAGGGGGTAATCTCTGGGCGTAACAGAACTAACGCACCATTTAATAAGTCACGAACGCTGCCAAAAAATTTCAACTAAAAAATCGTCAGATGCACATATCACACAAAATACATAGACTAACGCACATGAAAAATGGATAAATCTCCATTTCTTGTTTCGGACCTCATTTTAATCCAAAATTACTATGTTTGACTCTCAGAATATCGCGCACTATTTAATAGGTCGTCACGGACACCCCTAAAATATTTGATTAAAAAAAAATTGGATGTACATATCACACAAAATTCATTGGCTAACACACACAAAAAATAAAATAATCTTCATTTCCTGTTTCGGGTTTCATTTTAACTCAAAAATACTATGTTTGCCCCTCCAAATCAATGTGCATCATTAAATAGGTCGTCACGGATGCTTCAAAAAAATTTGGCCAAAAAATCATCGAACGCACGCATTACACAAAATTCATGGACTAACACATACGAAAAAATAGAAAGAACCCTATTTTATATTTTGGGCCTCGTTTCAACTTTAAAAAAAGTTGTTTGCCCCTTCAAACCAATGCGCACCATATAATAGGTCGTCATAGACACACTAAAATAATTTGACTCGAAAATTGTCGGACACATATCACACAAAAAATATGGACCAATAAACACACAAAAAAAAATCTCTATTTTCTGATCCGAGCCTTGTTTTGAATAAAAAAAATATATATGTTTGCACCTTTGAATTAACACACAATATTTAATAAGTCATCACGGACTCCTCTAAAAAAAATTGACCTGAATATCATAGTATTTTTATCACACAAAATTTATGGATTAACACACACACAAAAGCAGAAAAAAATTTATTTTCTGTTTCGAGCCAAATTTCAACTCAAAAAATAAATTCATCCGCCCCGTCAAATTAACGTGCACCATTTAATAGGTCGTCACGGACGTACTCAAAAAATTTAAGTAAAAAACTGTCGAACGCACGTGTCACACAAAGATAATGGACTAACACACACAAAAAAATAAAAAAGTTTCTCTTTTCTATTTCGGGCCTTGTTTCGACTCAAAAAAAATTACGTTGGCCTCTCCAAACTAACGCGCATTATTTAAAAGGTCATCACAGACGCCCCAAAAAATATTGGCCAAAAAATCTCCGAACACATATATCATACAAAATTCATGGAGTAACACACATAAAAAAAATTCTCATTTTCTGTTTCGAACCTCGTTTTAATTCAAAAATAACAATGTTTGTCCTTCCGAACTAGCGCACAACATTTATTAGATCATCATAAACGCCCCCAAAAAAGATTCGGCCAGAAAATCGGCAGACGAACATATCACACAAAAGTCATAAACTAACACACACGAAAAAAGAAAAAATACATCTATTTCTTATTTTGGGTCTCGTTTTGACTCAAAATAATTACGTTTATCCCACCAAATCAAAGCACACTATTTAAAAGGTCGTCACAGACACCCCAAAAAAATTTAATCAAAAAATAGTCGAACACACATATCACATAAAATTTATGAACTGACACACATGAAAAGTAAAAAAATCTTCATTTCCTGTTTTGGGCCTTATTTTGATTTAAAAAAATTACATTTACCCCTACGAATCAACGCGCACTATTTAATAGATCGTCACAAATGCCCCCAAAAATTTTGATCAAAAAATCACTAGACGCACATATCATAAAAAACTCATGAACTAACTAACACACACGAAAAAATAAAGAAATTTCTATTACCTATTTTGGATCTTGTTTCAATAAAAAAAAGGTTATGTTTATCCTTCCGAACCAACGCATACCTTTAATAGGTTTTCATGAACGCTCTCAAAAAAGTTTGATCAAAAAATCATCGAATTCACATATCACATAAAATTTATGAATTAATATACATGAAAAAATAAAAAAAATCTCAATTTTCTATTTTGGACTTTGTCTCAACTAAAAAAAATATATGTTTGTCTCTCTGAACCAACGCACACTATTTATTAGGTCGTCATGGTTGCTTTCGAAAAATTTTGATCAAAAAATCATCGAGCGCATATATCACACAAAATTCATGAACTAAAACACACAAAAAAATAAAAAATTCTTATTTCCTGCTCCAAAACTTGTTTGGACGCAAAAAAAATTATGTTTGTCCCTCCGGACCAATGCGCACCATTTAATAGGTCTTCACGGACGCCTCCAAAAAGTTTCTGCCAAAAAACCTTCGATCACACATATTACACAAAATTTATAAACTAACACACACAAAAAACTAAAAAAAATCCCCATTTTTCGTTCTAGACCTCATTTTGACTCTAAAAAGTACGTTTGCCCTTTCGAATTGACGCGCAATATTTGATAGGTCGTCACGGATGCCTCCAAAAAATTTCAGCTAAAAAATCGTTTGACGCATATTTCACACGAAATTCATGGATTAACACACACGAAAAAAAATAAAAAAATCTCCATTTCGTATTTCAGACCTCGTTTCGACTCAAAAAAATTATGTTTGCCTTTCTGAACCAACGCACACAATTTAATAGGTCATCACGTACGTCCCTAAAATATTTTGACCAAAAAATCATCGACCGCACATATATCACAAAATTTATGGAGTAACACACGAAAAAATAGAAAAATTCTCATTTCTTGTTTTGGGCCTCGTTTCAACTCATAAAAATTATGTTTGCCCATTTGAACCAATGCGCATCATTTAATAGATCGTCACAGATGCTCACAAAAAATTTTAATCAAAAAATTATCAAACGCACATATCACACAAAATTTATGAATTAATACACACGAAAATGTTCGACACATTAACATGTTTTCCTACTTCATGGAACTTCCTCGTTCATTTCTGGTTAAGCTTTGCTATTTCAAAGGACATCTGCAGGGCTAGAAATATTGTTTTGACTTTTCGGCTTGAGAGTTGGTTCTAAATAAGGAAAAATTACTTAAAGGTGAATATTTTTAATAAATAATTATTATTTTTAATGATATTTTTTAGTTATTATCATTTATAGCAATACAGAGCAATACTATGATAAATCTACATTATGTATTAAAAGTGAATTATGCCTGAAATATAAATGTATTATAAGTGTTTTAAAATGTATTATGCTTGTTTGGTAAGAAAATGACACAATGTATTACATATGTGTATTAAAGCGTGCGATAAATGTATTATCTATGAATAAAACTTGTATTATATGTATTTTATAAATTGTTTTGTGTAATATGTATTAAAATTATATTATAAATGTCCGGTGATTTCGTGGGATAACTCAACCAAATTTGAGTGATTTGATTGCTATAAAATAAGCAAAAATGACATAACAAATTATTTTCAATACTATACAAGAAATTTACTCCAATTCATCCTCATAATTGACAGGAATGAAAAAAGAAAAAAAATTATATTTGATTGGTTCATAACAGGCTTTTAGGGAAATGAATATTGGGCTGAGTATTAGCGTAAGAATATCCTTATTAATGGTCTGCTTTCTTCATTCGTAGACTCAACTTTTTGTTGAAGCTGTTGTCATGTAATTATGAGGTTACACTTTCGAGCAATGAAAATAGTCTCTTGTAGTTGGAAAAATGTAGAGTAAAATTGTGTACAATTTACCTTTGTATTCGTCTCTTCCCCGAACCTCGCACATAAAGCCGAGAGCTTAATACATGGAAATTGGGGTTGCCCTTCTTTTTTTTTTGGGAAAATAGCTCAAGACACACCTAAATTATGGCTGAAATTGTTGTTACACACTCTAACTTTGTGGGGGTCCTGTGACCCCCCTAAACTATTTTATAATGTAATATTATGGGTATTATTAGCATAGATGGACATGCAAGTGAACACACGTATAAGCAGCAACTTTAAAATAGTAGATTGAAAGTAAAAATCACATGAAATTGGAATGATTTGTGTTATTTGATCAATAATCATGAAGATAAAGTTAGAGAGTTTTAAGAAAATTGTAGAGTTAATGGAAGAAAAATTAACATTAATGAGAACAGACCTCTCTTTTTGATATCGTGTGAAAGCACTTACTTTAGTTTGAGTGATTTAATGGTCAAGCTAAGCTGATAATACCCTAAATATTACACTATAAAATAGTTCAGGAGGGTCATAGGACCTCCGCAAAGTTAAAGTGTATAACAACAATTTCGATCATAGTTTATGTGTGTTTTGAGACACTTTCTCTTTTTTTTAAATCTGATTAGATGACTTGCATGCATTTTCTTGATTTGGTTAATAATTTATTTGATCAAAATAAACCATTTTAAAAATATCAAAATTGAATATATAGGAGGCAAGTAAGTTCGATTAACGTTACGCACATTCTAAGAAGGGAAAGTGGATTGGCGAGCTGGAGTATTGGCAAAAACTCAAAAGAGTACCACAAAACATTGTATTCACAAGATATTGTTTACTAAGTTGTCCCTATTTATTAATTATTTTTTGAGAATTAAGCACTATTAAAAAGTAGTTCTTTAATATAAGAGTATAGTAAAAAATAATTACTAGTAATTATTATCATGAATTTCTAAAATGAAATCATATATTTTGAGATAATTTTTTTTTGTTGAAACGATACTTATTTTTGAATGGAGGGAGTATTAAGGAAGATGTATCCAAACAATTGGTGTGTTAGGGAATAAGGCCGAGAGGGCCAATTAACCTTACAACAAAGTAAATTCGAGAAAATAAAGTAAAAAATTCACTTACAATTTGAAATTAAGTAAGTGGTCTTTTCAAATTGTGTAAAAATAAAAAAAAATTATGTGTAGAAAAATAAAAAACTCTTGTAAAAAAATCATAAAACTAATTTTTTTTTTTTATAATGGGCTAGATCCCATTTCCCATCCTCTGATTAAAGTGGGTAGGAATTAAAAAGTTGCCTAACATGGTAATGCAAAATGTGCCATGGGTTGGTCTAGTCTTCTTCACCTTTTTTGAAGGTCAACATAAACCAAATAGAACCTTCTAAACGTTGGCCATAATGTGGAATTTAATAGAAAATTGGAAATGTCCTACCATTTATGCCATCATTTTCCACGTAAGTTCAGCTTTTGTGACTTCGTATTTTTAATAAGAGTTAATGGTCAAAAATATATTTAAAAGAATTAATTTTTTTTTTATAAATTTTCATATCTCAACTATTTATTGTTTCTTTTTTTTATGTATAACTTTCGATCTCCTTATATTAAAATACATATCGACGTTGAACTGTTGAGGCATCTGATAAACACTCCAGTTTAGTTAAAAAGGAGTGTCAAGGGACACTCCACGTCGCTAATTTTGTCCAACTAATTTAATTGAGATGTTTATAATTAGTGATTTTGATTAAATGGATGAAAGTTAGGGAGCTAACAATTAAAATTAGAGTTCTAAAATCAGAATTAAATGGGTAAAAGTGTTCAACTTTGACTTTTTTCCTATTAATCTTCAATTTTAGCGTGAATTATCATTTAGCTTTTGATTTTGACAAAAAAGATCGAGAGTTGCGTAAAATTTTAGAGTTTAATGTGGGATCCTGAAAAATATCACTTAAAAAATTTAAATTGTATGTCTAAACAAAACATCAACTTCATATCAAATGATTTCATATCATAATTTTATATCGCATGTCCAAACTGACTCTTAGTAGCTCAGTTGACTGACTACATAAACATTCACCTTGTTGAGGAGAGAGAAAGATTCAATTTTCCACCTTATAATTTCCTTCCCTGCCTCCTTTTTTTTCAAAAAGAAGTGTTAGGGGGCAAACCTAACAGCAAATTAGAAAGTTCTTTTTTTTTTTTGGTTAAAAGTAGGAATCAGAAAGTTGCATATCATGGTTGTTAGAAAGGAAAAATGTGTCAAGACTAAGAGTCCGTTTTGTTTAGCGGTTGGAAGGTTAAAAAATATTATTTTTTTTGAGAATTTTTTTTTTTTTTGTAAAGTGAAATGTTTTGTCAATTAGTAAAATTATTTTTAAATAGAAGCAGAAACAATTTTTCTATTATCAAGAAGAAGTAGTAAAATATTTTTTTCAAGACAAAAATATTCCTATTATTTTTACATATTTACTAATATACAACAACAACAACAACATACCCAGTGTATTCCCACAGCGTGGGGTCTGGGGAGGGTAGAGTGTACGCAGTCCATACCACTACCTCAGAGGTGAGGTAGAGAGGCTGTTTCCGATAGACCCCCGGCTCAAGACAAAACAGTCTAAAAATAGGCTAAAAAGGACGTAACAATGATTCAGGGTAAAAATACAAGATAAAACTACAAGAGACGATAGGAAGTAATACGTAGTAACAAACAACAGACAGAAACAGAGCACTGCCACTAAATACTACCACGAGGAATCCATGAACAATAAACTATAAGCGTAGCACTACGATTACTAGTCGGGACAATAAGGAAAAACACTCTTACCTACTAGCCTACACACACTTCTACCTACTACTCTTCTACCCTAATCCGCGTCCTCCACACCTTCCTATCTAGGGTCATGTCCTCGGTAAGCTGCAACTGCGCCATGTCCTGTCGAATCACCTCTCCCCAATACTTTTTCGGTCTACCTCGTCCTCTCCTCTAACCATCCATAACCAACCTCTCACACCTCCGCACTGGAGCATCCGTGCCTCTCCTCCTCACATGTCTGAACCATCTCAACCTCGCTTCCCGCATCTTATCTTCCACCGACGCCACACCCACCTTATCTTCCTCATTCCTAATCCTATCTCTCCTAGTAAACCCGCACATCCATCGCAACATCCTCATCTCCGCCACCTTCATCTTTTGAATATGAGAGTTCTTTACTGGCCAGCACTCTACTCCATACAACAAAGCTGGTCGGACCACCGCTCTGTAGAATTTGCCTTTAAGTTTAGTAGGCACCTTCTTATCACATAAGACTCCAGATGCGTGCCTCTATTTCATCCACCCAACACCAATACGATGAGTGACATCCTCATCAATCTCTCCATTTTCCTGGATAATAGACCCAAGATACTTGAAACTCCCTTTCTTTTGGATGACCTGTGTATCCAGCTTCACTTCTACGTCATCATCCTGAGTCGCCTCACTGAACTTGCACTCCATATATTCAGTCTTGGTCCTGCTCAACCTAAACCCTTTAGACTCGAGGGTCTGTCTCCAAACCTCCAACTTAGCATTAACTCCTCCGCGAGTCTCGTCCACCAAAACTACATCATCCGCAAATAACATGCACCATGGCACCTCACCTTGTATTTGCCACGTCAATACATCCATTACCAAGGCAAATAGAAACGGCCTAAGGGTCGATCCCTGGTGCAACCCCATTAACACGGGAAAGTGCTCCGAATCTCCTCCCACAATTCTAACGCGAGTCTTGGCCCCCTCATACATGTCCTTAATTGATCTGGTATACGCCATGGGTACACTTCGAGCCTCCAAGCACCTCCAAAGGACCTCCCTAGAGACTTTATCATACGCCTTTTCTAGATCGATGAACACCATGTGCAAGTCCTTCTTCCTTTCCCTGTACTGCTCCACCAGTCTTCTAAGGAGATGAATAGCTTCTGTAGTCGAGCGTCCTGGCATAAAGCCGAACTTGTTCTCTGAAATAGGCACGATCTGTCTCAACCTCAACTCCACCACCCTCTCCCAGACCTTCATAGTGTGGCTTAGCAATTTGATACCCCTATAGTTGTTGCAACTCTGATATCGCCCTTGTTCTTGTACAGAGGAATCATCGTGCTCCATCTCCAAGCTTCAGGCATCTTTGCCGTTCTGAAAATACCATCAAACAACTCGGTTAGCCACTTCACACCTGTCTCACCCGAGCTCTTCCAAAAATCAACGGGAATCTCATCTGGCCTCATCGCCCTACCCCTTCGCATCTTACGAATCGCAAACTTAACCTCTTCATCCTTTATACGGCTACAATAATCATAGTCATGACGCCTCTCTGGGTGTGCCAAATCTCCCAGCCCAAAGCTTTTGTCCCCCTCTTCATTCAAGAGTTCATGGAAGTAAGACTGCCATCTCCTCCTAATGAGAACCTCATCTACTAGTACTTTGCCATCTTCGTCCTTGATGCACTTCACTTGGTCAAGGTCATGAGTCCTCCTCTCTCTAGCCTTTGCTAACCTGTATAACTTCTTATCCCCACCTTTATCCTCTAAAGCCGCGTATAAGCTTTCAAAGGCTGCCGTTTTAGCTGTCGTTACCGCTAACTTAGCCTCCTTCCTAGCTATCTTATACGCCTCCCTATTCCTTCGCTTCTCCTCCTCATCCTTACTCTCTCCCAACTTCGCATATGACCCCTTTTTAGCCTCCACCTTTCCTTTTACTTCTCCATTCCACCACCAGTCCCCTCGATGCTTGCCAGAACGACCTCTCGAGACGCCCAACACCTCTCTAGCCGTCTCCCTTATGCAACTAGCAGTCGTATCCCACATATTATCCACATCCCCACTACTCCCCCAAGCCCCCCTAGTCATCAACTTCTCCCCTATTTCCAGTGCACTGGCCATAGTCAGGCTACCCCATTTAATCCTAGGCCGGTCATCCACAATCCGCTTCTTTTTCTCCTTCTTGATCTCTAAATCCATCACTAAGAGTCTATGTTGGGTCGAAAGATTCTCACTTGGGATAACCTTACAGTCTCTACAAAGACCTTTATCACCTGTCCTAAGGAGCAAAAAGTCTATCTGAGTCTTGGCCACCGAACTACGGAAGGTAACCAAGTGCTCCTCCTTCTTCGGGAAACTAGAGTTAGCTACTCTCAACCCAAAGGCTCTAGCGAAATCCAAGATTGCGGCACCCCCTTCATTCCTATCCCCGAAATCAAAGCCTCCATGCACATTGTCATAACCCCTCGAAGATTCCCCGATGTGCCCATTGAAATCTCCTCCAATGAAAAGCTTCTCAGTATCAGGCAAACCTCCCACTACCTCGTCCAAAACCTCCCAAAAGCGTTTCTTCTCCTCCTCCTCCAAGCCCGCTTGTGGTGCGTACGCACTAATAATGTTCAAAGTAGACCCTCCAAGGGCTAACTTAATTGTCATCAACCTATCGTTGACCCCCCTAACCTCCACCACTTGCTCTCTCAACTCCTCATCCACTAGGATACCTACCCCATTCCTATTCCTCACACCTCCTGAGTACCACAACTTATACCCGTCTACCTCTCGCGCCTTAGTGCCCACCCATTTAGTCTCCTGGACACACGCTATGCTAATCCTCCTCTTCCTTAGAACCTTCACTAGCTCTATGGACTTTCCGGATAAAGTCCCTATGTTCCAAGACCCTATTCTCAACCTAGATGCTCCCTTAACCCCCTTACCTCTCCTTCCCCTCGCCCCCACCCCCGACCCTGCCCCCAAACCCGAGTGCGACCGATGACATGACCCTACTCGACCATCATTCACTAAAGCCACTAAAACGTGCGCTATAATCAAGGATAAACCAACTCCCCCAACTACTCTATACTAAACAACTATATCACAAGAAAAGCAAAAAAAGGTACAAGAGACAGGAACTACACTACCAAACACGATATAGAGCCAATAATTTGCTTTCCGAAAACACTACACGTCAATATCAATATAAAATGTAAAATATAAAAAAATGTAGAAAAAAACTAGACAGCGAGTGTTAAAGCAATGACAAAAATGTCAACCTAAATAGGCTATCAAGAATGCGATAAAAAATAAAAAATAAAAAAATCCAAGCAAATGTCAACTACTGAGGACGAAAATAAAGCCTAGGGATAGAAGTCACCGGGGTCAAGCTATGAGGAGAGAAGGACGGTCTGCTTGCTAAAGTGGTTGGATTCCGGCAAGTTGAGGTGTCGAAATTGGTCGCCGGAATCTTGTTGTTCGCTGGAATCTGGTTGGTCACCGGAATTTATGCTAGATCTGACTCGGGAAAGGAACCTGCAAGAAGAAGAAATCGAGACAAAAGAAAAAGAAAGGAAACAAAGAAAGGAGAAGAAGTAGATCTTTGCCGGAACAGATCTTGCCGGGACAGATCTGGCCGGCGCAGCGCTGGTGGTGACGGCGGCGGAGGTGCCGCTAACTAAAAACAATCGAAATTGGTCGAAATTGGGGATTTTGTACTTGGACGAACGTGAAGTGAGAGAATGTGAAGCTTGACAATGAAGCTCCGCCGGAGATAATGGCGGAAAGGTACGTCTGCGTACATTCGACCCTCTCCAGACCCCACTTTGTGGGAATATACTGTGTATGTTGTTGTTGTAGTAAATTCTTTATTTTATTTTACTTTTTTTTTTTAGTGAACCAAAAAAAAAGGTAATAAAAATATACATTTATCATTTATATCTATTATTTTACGTATAAAGTTTTGTTAATGTGAAAATTTTACTTTTGTAGGTAAGGATATATTAATAATTTCTGTCGATAAAATAATCTTGATAGTAAAAGTCCATTGATATCTGTCCTTTTCCGTAATTTGCCTCTCAAAAAAGCACTTTTTTAAAAAAATTAGTCAAATGCAATCTGTTTATCAAAAATACTTTTCAAATGATCTAGCCAAATAAATTATTATTTATTTTAAAAGCACTTTTTAAAAAACTATTTTATAAAAATACTTCTCAAAATAAGCAATTTTTAGCCGCTAGGTCAACAAGCTCTAAATATAACCTTCTGAACGTTGGCGAAAATGTGGAATTTAAGTAGAAAATTGCAAGTGTCCTAACGTTTACCGCTCATCGTCAACTACACATTATGCCATTTTTTCCACGTACATAATAATTTTCAAATTCCACCATTAATGATGTGACAATTAATTAAGAGGTCAATTGATTAAGCTGCCTATTGTGAATGGAACGTTATTTGCAAGTAATAGACTTTTATTCCTCTGCCAATGCGTCCAACTTTAAGCTTCCCTTTTTTAAGAATGTAAATATGTCTTACGTGAGCCCTTTACAGTTAGCGAATAAAAATCGAGCGCTGAAAAATACTTTTAAGCGTCGAAGTTAAGTTTATAAATAAATAGTTGTGTGTTTTAATAAATTGAGAGTATATTATTAGTGTATTTGGTGATAAAAAATGCCGATAAACTTTATCAGCGTATACATTAGTAAAGAGGACAAGTATAAAAATAGAATACACGATTTTGAATTACCACATAAAAAGATTTCCCCTAAAGTAGCTGTTAATATAAATAAGAGAAATTCTGTTATAGCCATTTATGTACATTTAATGTACTCTATGGATAGAGAAATACATATAAAGTTGAACATAGTAAAATAAGAAATCGAAAGATTTTGTTTGGAAATTTCTCGAAAAGCTAATCAGGGGTTCTTCTCTCAATCGGAACAATAGAGCAGTTATGCTCATTACTAAACTTGTTGAAGAGATGAAATATAACCAAGGTATATCTTTTTTTTTATCAGATGTTGAATCGATCATCAGAAGAAGAATTAGGCCAAGAATTAATTAGAATACATCCTGCAAAAATCAAACTTCCATCGAAGAGAAGCAGATGTACTATAAGTAATTTTGATGTTGCCTAACACGTAAATTAACTAAAAAGTACTTATAAACTCAGACGCTGAAGTGTTATCAAGTGGATTCTAAACTTTATATTTAAACATACTTAATTTAATGAATTTCTTAACACAAGTTTACTATTTGCACAAAAATATACTACTGAGTTCGATCGAACCAATATCAAAATTTATAGCTCCGTCTCTATATAAATTAATTTGACCAGCTTATAAATTTAACTGATTAAAAGGTGAAATCGTAGAGTAACAGGCAAATAACAAACTGAACAAGAAGTCATTTTCTATTTTTGGTTAAAGAATGAGAAGTCAGCTTTGATGATTTTCGTAGAAACATCTAAAGAGTTTGAAACCTTCAACGAACAGACATAAAAAAGACGTGTTCATTTAGTCCTCAAATACAAGGCACATCAAGAGAAACAAAGTTTTTTTTTTTTTTTAAATGGAGAAGAATAATACGAGACAATAAATAAATAAATAAATAAATAAATAATTTAGTTAAGCAAACGCGTGGGCTCCACTAAGTTTTCCCAAGGACCTTGAACTAGGAATGAAAGTAGTATGATTAGATACCGAATTATTATATTAAAATTGATTCTTTTATGTCACAGTTTTGATATTATTGTATTTTGATACAGTATTAATTTTTTGGTATTCGGCACCGGTATACCATATTTATAAAAACAATATAAAAATATCAAATATCATATCGAAATACACAATTATATATACAATTCATATATACTATTATAATACTAGCAAACGTATAAAAGTACTATTATTACACAACTAATTATTTGGACTTTGACACTTTGACTATTCTATCTTGATTGAAATGTCTTTTTTGTATAATTGATTAACAAAGAAAATTGCATATTTGTATTTTTTTTTTCTTTTGAATATTTTTACATGTTTAAGGTATTGGTATGATATAATTGAGACATTTCTGAAAAAATCGAAGTCATAATTCTCTATTATATGTGTATGTATAAGTCGAAGCCGAATAAAATATGATTATCCATTTACCGTATTGCAAAATATCAAAGCCAAACTTTAAAATACCAATCCATATCAAATTAATTTGATATGATAATAATATAGTATTTTTAAAAACTAAAAATCAAAATTACCAAACTGATCAATGTTTTCAATACCGTACCATGAACCATCCCTTCATATTAACTCAGGATACATGCATTACCATATAATTCGTGGCGAAATTAGAATTTTATATAAAAGAACTTTAAATAGTACTAGGATATCATAATTAAAATTCGAACTAATGACCTTACATAACTTTCCAGCCATTCTTACCATTATGTTAAAATATTCTCGTATGTCAAGTGAATTCAATAACTCATATTAAAAAGAAAAGAAAGTTTTTGCGCAATTCACATAATATAATTTGCCGATAAAGGAGATTAAATTGAACCTCCTTCCCTTCACTTAGCTCCCCCCTTGAATTTGAATTTTCAAAATTCATAAACAAAAAGCAAAAGAAAATACTACACAAATACACACCCACCCAAAAATAAAAAAAGAAACGACCAAACAAATCAAAGTAAACGTGTGACCGCATGTCATCTTTGGTTTCTCATTGTCATTTCCTCCCTATATATAATTCAAGAAACCCCTCTCATATTACAAACACAATTCCTAAACTTCATTTCTTCTTCCAACATTTCTCATCAATTACAACACAAATCCTTATAAAACTCACCAAGACAAAACACAATTCTCAACAATCAAAAGAAGAAAGAAAGAAGAAAAATGGCCTCATCCATGAAGCATTCTTCCATGATTCTTTTCTTTGCTTGCACCCTTTTCCTCCAAGGCGCATTAGGTATGCTTATATTCGATATTGAATTTGTTTTCATAATTTTGATCATATCATGCTTGTTATTAATATGAATTGACATGTACAATATGTATATAAAAGGGGAATTTCGATGCACAAAGCTCCCATTATGAGCGTGATCTTGATGAGAACATTCAAATAACATTGAGTCTATTTTATGTAGTGTAATATATCCTACAATTTTATTTTATTTTGGAAAGACTATTTCTAAGGTTTAAACTCATGACCTGGTCACAAAACAACAACTCTTATCGGTGTGCAAGATTTCCCTTCAATTGGTATGTATATTATGCAGAGGTGTCAAATGAGCGAGTAAAAATTGGTTGAGTTAATAAATAGGTGAACTAATAACCCGTTCGAAAGTTAGTTAACCTTAAATGAGTTATGGTTAAACAATGGGTCGTAATCTAACCAACCCAACTATTACCGAGTTTTAATTTCTTTGTATGTTTTCTTATGATTTGATTAATTACTTGATGAAACCTTTTTTTCTTTATTTTGGTTATATATAACATATCAATTTATTTTTTAAAAAAAAAAACTAAATATTTTGATAAAATTTCTTTTGGGTCAATGTAGACTACGTATTAACCCAACTTTTCTTTTAAATGAATTGAATTAGACGGATTAAAATGAATTGAGTTAACAAAATGAACGGATCACTAACCCGCCCAAACTTAGCAGATTGGACGAGTCATATTTTCATAGGCTAATTCTGTCACCTCCGATATGTAATATGTGTATATAGTCAATATTCATGTCTTCTTTTCTTTCATTTTAGGGGAAATCACATGTGAAAACTTGCCAACAAATGTTTGTTCATTTTCAATCGCATCATCGGCAAAGAGATGTTTATTAGAGAACTCAGCAAATGAAGATGGGAAAATGGAGTATCAATGCAAGACATCAGAGGTTATTGTTGGAAACATAAGAGAATATATTGAGACAGATGAATGTGTTAATGCATGTGGTGTTGACAGAAACTCTGTTGGAATTTCTTCTGATGCTTTGCTTGAACCTCAATTCACTGCAAAACTTTGTTCCCCTGCTTGTTATCAGAATTGCCCCAATGTTGTTGATCTTTACTTCAATTTGGCCGCTGGAGAAGGTAAATAATATGATTCTGTTGTGTGAATGTCTTATTTAAAAGTTAAAATCGTTAAAGAGAAAACATACTTTTATTATTTAAAATGATGTTTATACCACACAGAAAGAACGAAAAAATCTTGAATAAATGTCGATAATTGAAAAGTACTCCGGGTGCCCTAATTTATATGTCATAATTTTCTTTTTAGTCTGTCACGAAAAGAATGTCTATGCTTGTTTTAGACCACAAATTTCTAAAGTCTTTCGTTCTTTCTTAAACTTCATGCCCAATCACGGGCACATAATTTGGGAGGGAGGGAGTTGTTGTTTGCATTTTTTGAAATTCTTAAAAGCTTCCCTCTGTATCATCTTAAGATAAAAAACATCAATCACCCAATTGTTTCAATATACAATAACAACAACATACCCAGTGTATTCCCACAATGTGGGGTTTGAAAAGGGTAGAGTGTATGCAGTCCGTACCTCTACCTCAGAATTGTTTCAACCTAAAATGAGAAATTACTGTATTGAGGCATCACATACTTTTGGAGTTTCTACCTGATTATGCTCAACAAAACTTAATCCTTTTTTGGTTAATTATACCTTTCTTGTCCTTCCCCTTTCAAATGTTTTCAAAGAAGGCCAAAAAGAATGATGCTTTTCTTGCAACTCAAAATCTTAAAGTTGAATCAAAGAATATTCTTCTTTTATAGAAGATTAAATAAATTGCTTTCAGATCTTTTGTTAATAATTTTTTTTGGTTGAAATTTGCAGGAGTATATTTGCCAGAGTTGTGCAACAAGCAGAGGAGCAGCCCACACCGCGCTATGATAGAGCTATTGAGCAGTGGAGCTGCAGCTACTGATGCCCTTGCCCCTATTGCCTCTGAAGATATTGTTGTTGGTGCTCCTGATATTGCCCCTGCTTCTTTCTAATCTATGTATATTTGATATATATTATGTATACTATATTCTAAGTCACTTTCCTTGGGAATTAGTTCATGCAAAGGAAAGTATTTGTTACTTGCAATATTAAGATTTGTAATTTTGTTATTGTAGTATAGTGAGAGAGGGAGAGATGGGATTTTGATCTCATTGTTCTTTATTTTTCATAGCATTTCTTTTAGGAAATTGTTGTTCTGAGAGAATCTGTTCACCAGTTTTTTCTTCGGCTGAGACTTCAATAAAATGTGTTTTTTCACTCGATTTATTTTAGCTTCATTTATATGGATGAAATGTCAAGATTGTACTAACACTGTTACATATGTATTGAATTTGAAAAATGAAAATAGCAAAGTGATTCGAACCTTATGTTATCGTTATAGCTACGCTAACACTACTGTATTCATCCGACTCTAATGTACTAACTACGATATTAGGCTCGTGCATTGGACGGACAACTTTCCACTAGTATACAGTACAACTTTTCAAGAAAAGAAATTTGTGGCTTCGCCATTGCAATCCACTTTGATAGTGATCTAACAATATACTAGTCGCATTTAGCCCATGTGGCTGTGTGACATGGCCCAAAATGTATCAACGCAAGTCCAAAGCACTTGAGGGCCTATGTATATAACCTTTTATCTTGGCCTAGCCTGCTTGAGTCTACGCTATATGCTATTCAAGTGTTTAATGACTTCGTATCATTTTCACTCTCAAGATTCTGTTATTGTGATTCAAATCACAATATTCATATTTTTATTTGACTTGATTTCCATTGAATAAATAAACTGTGGTCACTATGAAAATTATTAGTACCATTGCCTAATAGTGGACAGCTTCTTCAGAACACTGATCATAAGTCTCCAATGTGACATGTTATATTGCCTACTACTTCATGATGTTCCACGAATCTCTGAGAAACAATAGTAGGGAAAAGAAGTGATAAATCTTTTTGAAGAAACCTACATTGCTTTCTTGCAACTAAGCTTAGAATCAGAAGTGTGATTTGTAATGAGTTTATTAATTATGTTTATAATACAATGATTATATGTCTTTTCCTCATAGGTTTTGTCCGCCTCAATATTTACACCAAGTCAATAAATACAAGATATGTCTTACATATAAGTTTTTATCATTTAATAGGTTTTGTCCGCCTCAAAATTTACACCAAGTCAATAAATACAAGGTATGTCTTACATATAAGTTTTTATCATTTACATGAGTAAGTGATATATATTGTCACTCTAATGTTTAACTCTTAAAATTTAAATTGTTTGATTTAAATATAAACTCGAAGTGAAAGTAAGTTAGAGCGTATGGATCATACAATAGTTTGCTTAACTTGCTAGAGATTCGCTTTATCATATTCCCTCTCTATTTTGTTTGATTATTAGCTCATTCTGGGAGTAGATTTTGAAAATTTATCTTTGTATATATGTTTCGTCATGAAATTTGATCGGATTTGAAAATCTAATCTTCAAATATTTTCAGGTTCTCTTTTTAGGACTTCCACACATAAAACTTCAAAATTTTCCCAAGTAAAATGCATGTCAAAACATCACCTAAGAAAGCTTCACAACCTGGTGATCGGCATAACAATAGTGGCATTTGTCGAAATACTACCGCATGTTTACTAAAATCATAATAGATTATTAATGCATACGTGCATTCAATTATCGCGAAAATATTCTCCCATGGCACGCCCAGAATATGGGGCCAAAAATTGTAAAGGAGTAGGATCTGAAGCGATGACTGCTACAAGAATAGAATATTCCAATCATTCGCTTTTAAAAGAATTTGAACGAATTACCCCGACACCTTCAAATTTCAAAAATCACAACTTTAAAAACTTAAAGTTTTAAATTTCAAACTTCAAAATCCATGACAAACGAAAGCTTATTTTTTTTAAAAATCAACTTCTTCTCACATGGGATGCTGGGAATTATCAAAAGAGACAAGGGACTTGGTGTGCGAGTTATGGGATAATGTGTTCGAAAATAAATCTTATTCACTGTTCATGGTCTTCTACACAAGTAAAATTCTTGATTCATGATTCATGAATGTCCTGACATTTTGCAACTCGAAAAATTAATTAATACTACACGTACAAGAATATGTTACATAATTAATTGACACTTGGGAGAACAAAATAAATAAAAGAAAAGTACATATCAAGCAAGTTGAGATTCCATTTCTATTAAACAAATCAAGAAACAACGGCACATTAGAGGACACTCTATAATTCTCCAATGCCTTCACATGATGTGAGCACAAAATCAAAAGTAATTTAGAAATAAAACTATTGACATAACAACTTTATATCACAAGCCCTTTAAATACAAGAAACTTGAAAAATCAAGAAATGTAAATCTACACATATATTTTTAATTTTTGCTCCTTTTTGCTTCCAACTTTGTGGCTTCTTTGAGTGCTTCTTGGGCGTCACTCTCCATCCCAAGGCTAAAAAGGGCAACAGACTGAAGATAAAAGGCGGTAGGCCACTCAGAGGATATAACCTGAGCTTGCATTGCATCCCCTAGCGCCTCTTGTGCCATGTCGCTCATCAGATAACACAAGCAGCGCCTGGCGTATATGGTTGGTGACACCATGGTCCCTCCATCATTGAACTAATAAAACAAAAATAGTATTTATGTAAGCCCCTTTCTTATCTTATCCAAACCAAAATGGCATTGTAAGATCAGCATCACAACAATAATGGAAAAAATAATGAATGCAAATAGTTTAGGCGATAAGAAATTATCCGTGTTCTATTTTCTTTTATTGCTCCACTTAGAGCTAGAGGCAGTAGCTTATTGCAGTTGTAGAAGATGGCCTCTTCTTACCACAAATATTTAAGAGTCAGTATATCATTTTAAGCTTTTCCAGACAATTGAGAGGATATTAGCTAAGTCTATTAATGAAATGTTTACCTACTGAAAATGAAACTGAGCAATTATGTTAAAGATAGAGATGAATCAATAAGACAATGAACAATTTTAGATGGTCAAACCTGTGTGTAGCATTCAATGGCTGTTATGAAATCCTTGGCTCGGAAAGCAGCATCTCCTTGCTGCTTAGAATTCAAGGTTTCCTGCATCTGATTTGTCCACATTTGGAAAGAAAGCTGCAAATATATAAATGATCAACTTAGGTAGAATCCTCAGATAACTGAATTTACACAAAGAAATACTCACTCTACAGTCTATACAGTAAGAAGAAGAGCAACATGTCACTCAATGCTAATGCTATAACTATCACAACAAAAAGTATATGTTCTCCCTAAAATAAATTACTACAGTTCATGGTCATCATATCACTCTATTATGTGCCTTTGCATCTTTGGGTAGCAAAGTATATATGCCATAACATCTGGCATGCTACGATAGCAATTAAGACAACCGTTATTACACTATTCAAACAAAGAAGAGTTATTCATTTGGAACAGCCAAAATTAAGCATAAAAGGGGGGGGGGGGGGGGGGGGGGGGGGGGGGGGGGGGGGGGATTCAGCTTATAGCCCAAATTTATTCTGTAAGTGAGAAACTTATCCTACAGAAGGCTTTGAGTTAAAATAATAAACGGGGAGAACTCGAGAATCTTTTTTAAACCTTATGGGAGAGAGAGTATACTGCTGAATTATTAAAATAGGAGATGTTATCATGATTTTAACCAATGTAGTACTGTAGTATGAAAATGTCACTACATAACATCTGCATATCTTACTACTAACTAGTCCAGTAGTTAAGAGTCATAACACAAAAGATCTTAGAATGATTACATATCGACAAGAATAATACAAGAGCATGATAATGGTAGCATTAGAAGGTCCCACTGGAAATGATATTTGATGGTGATAGTGCATAAAACATCTCTAAAAGGGATAACACAGTGGGTTCTTCCACAGGAATTATTTGAGTATATACATGAAAACAAACTTAAATCACTAATTTTTTCATTTTCGGTCGTGGGATGGAGGAGGTGGGACGGTAATACCATATAACCAAAGCTGATGTCAAAGAAATGAAAATATGGAAAGCAAGAGGTAGAAAATGAAATAAGTCGATGGTAACTAAAATTAAAACATGTTAAGAAAATGGATGTCATTCATACAAAGTGCTCAACAGGAGAATGAATAAGATTAAGTACGTGAGACCATGAAAAGAATACTTTGGCAAGAAAGCAGCTTCCATTATCTTACTTTTTGAGAAACAAGAGGGACAATGTACATTTGGAAAATCATTCATCGTCAGTAAATAGTTAAGGGACAAACCTCATTGGCAATTCCTTCATCATCCTTGTACCCAGTCTTTTGCAATATCTCATGAAGGGCGGTTAGATCTCTTCTCAAACATGCTTCACCCGTGGTTGTCAACAGCAATGGTTGGGGTGGGGTTGCAGCTCCATGTCTAATTCCCATCAAAACATGTGATGGCACCTATAATAACATCATCAGCAAGTATGAGGCTCAAGCATTACATTACAATAATTATTATTTTGTTTGATATGGTAAACTTCACCCCACCCCACCCTGCACACTAACTTCTCAAGAGACAAGTGGCTTTCCCCACTTTTCCCCCTATGTGACTTGAAACGCCAGTTTCGTGCTTGGAGGTGGGAGGATTCTTTCCACTAAGCCATCACTCTCTTATCAAATTGTAAGCGTCAGTTGAAAATTAAATAAAAGGAAAAAAATCTAGTGGGGTAATTCTGAGGCATATTTTACAAATGTTAACTAGAACATGCTTCATTTTCAAGATCAGAAGATTGTGTCCAATGTCACTCCACAACCATGGATGCACTTTCAACTTTCAAGTTCCATGAATAATTAATGACATAAACTAAGGTAACAGGAGACACTTCTATACTATTGTATTGTGAGAATCAACCTCACTGAGAACTCAGACGACCAAAATTCAAGTGTCAGAGTCAAAGGAGAATGTATAATATACGCTCACTTCAATATCATATATGAAAGGAGGTTGCAACTCTTCAAATGTTGGAATGAACTCAAAGCAAGTCAAGGGGAATACAGTTACTTTGGTTGTACCTCTGTTTCTTTCTGAATGGTTATAAGAGAACTAACAAGAGATTTTGCATTTGGCCTCTCACGTGCTTCATACTGTAAACAACGGGTGGCTAGCCGCACTAGCTCGGTTCCATCATCATTAGAAAAATCACCCTCCAAACAAGAATCCATCAACATCGACAAATTCTTCACCCGAATTAGATCAAGTGCCTACAGGAAGGAAGGTAAAATAAAATCTTATATTTAGGTACTCAGATAATAGAGTCACTAACATCCAATAATACGTGGATTTCACATTAAGAGATTGAATTATTTTCCAGAAAAAGGATCCAACAATATTTCAAAACTTACATGGCTTGGAGGTATATGTTTTCCACTCAAAAGATCTAGCAACATTGTTCCAAAGCTGTAAACTACACTTTCAGATGTCACTCTTCCTGCCAATCATAAAACTCTCGTCTCAGCTTTTGCATTAGTTGAATAAAGGTACGAAATCATAATATGTACTAAAGGAAATTCCTGACTGCAATATATTCATAAAATTAATGAAGAGCACCCTCTCGAAGCTAGATTTTTACAGCAAACAACTAAAAGTCACCAGGTGTCCACAATATAGAACACTAAACTGAGCAAATAATAGCTTAGAGAAACAGATATTAGACCTGTTCTCATGTACTCTGGAGGAGTGAAAGCCAAGTTTGTACTATAACTTTTTCCATCTCTACTGTTCTTCATCAGGCCAAAGCAAGAGAGCCTAGGATTACCATCCTGTAGAATGTAAATCAAAATTACGAAACCGCACAAACAGGCAACAGCAACTTATTAGGGTTAACGGACATAAGGGTAAAACTAATTTTACCTGATCAAATAAGATTCTGTAAGCATTAAGATCATGATAAATTGCTCGACCCTTACTGCTGCAGTATTCCATAGCTTGAGCTAAGTAAAAAGCCACCCTCAACCTCATTGCCCACTTCATAGGATGACTGTCCCCTATTGCATATCAGAGTAAATCAAATATCAGCATTAACCCTCAAATCATGAACTGATTCATTAGCCTTGTCAAGATATACGACAATTAGGGATGCAGCTACTGAAACAGCACATCACAGTCAATCTACCCTTCGAGAAACACAATTCTTTAAGCCCATCATTTCCCTCAGATTGCTAAATCATGAAATTCAGTAATCTATATTACATCAGCTTCACGGAATTATAACATAATGCTCCTACCCTCCACATTGCAGTTATAAAGATTCATGTATTGTTAATCAAGACTTAGAGGAGAACTCACAGTGAAATAAATGTTTCGCTAGGGTCTCATTCGGCATGAACTCTGCAACGAGCAACCTTTGTTCCCCTTCACAGCAACATCCAAGTAGATTTGCCAGTCTCTCACTCCTCAGATTCCCCACTGCCTTAGCCTCATCCTATGAAATTACATAAACAGTGTCCAAAACAAAGCTCAACATACAAACTGGTAAAAATAAAATGGATAAATAAAAAAAAAGAAATTTTATGGTGATGAAGTTGTTGTATACATAATATAAATAAATTAAGAAATATGTTCTCTGTGAGCTTTTAAATAAGGTGGACAAACACAATTCAAGATGATTGTAGCCAGTGGCGGATTTAGAGTATAATGTACAGGTTTACGGAACCAGTAGCTTTCTCTTAGGCCCTATATATGTAGGGAATTCACTAAGGGTGTGTTCAGTATGCAGGAAACGTTTTTCTCTTTTTTCATGTTCGGTTGATTAAAAGATTTGAAAAAAAAATTCTTTAAGAAAACAAGCTCTTTGAAAATAAGAAAAATGATTTCCTTAACGAAAGTAGCTAACACAAGTGGCATTGCCTCCTCCCGTCCTCACAACCTCCCACTCCAACTCACCCCATCAGTCACCCACAACAACACCTATCACCCTACCCCACCAATCCTCATACTTTTGTGTTATATATATACAAATGCTTTTAGGATAATATTTTTCTATTTGTACACCCGAAAATAAGTAAAAAACCCACTTAGTTTCCTTGCACACACCCTAAATGTCTACAAATATTTGACTGGGAACCCAATTATTATATAAATTAACTTTGATTTGTTGTAGGAACGCATAAACTTCAAATCCTAAATCAGCCTCTGATTAGAGCAGGCTAAAGTCTAGTTAGTGTCTCACTGCCACCTATCAACAACAAATCTTTTCATGTGCTCAACAATGAATTAGACCAACTTTAAGTAAATAAATGTGTCCCTTTATCAATGATTACACATAATAATTCAATAGAAGCAATAGAGTTTAACCAAAGCTAACCAAGAATTGGCGAGAATCTGGCCAAGCAGACCTATTGAAGCGTTTAACAGCAACCCACTGACCATTCTCAAGCAAGCCTTTATAAACTACATTTGGGGCTTTCTCTCCATGTTCAGACACAATGTTATCAGCAGAAAATCCATCAGTTGCAATCATCAACACATCTAGACTGAATTCAGTAAAACTCAGCAACGCGTTTTTCCCATTTTCTCCTCCATTCTCTACACAGATTATAACAAAACTCATAAAGCAAAACAAAAAAGAATCACATAGCAAAAAATAGAGATTTTGTTAAAGAAAAAAAAATACCCAGATCAGAGAAATCATGAGGGGATGGTTTACTGCTTGAATGCCAGCAACAGAAAGAGATTTTGGAACAACGGGCACCCATTTGACAGCAAAATCTATGAGATTTCTTGGAATAACTCTTCAGGGGGGCAAAATGGAGACAGAAAAAAAGCTTCTTTTTTTTTTTTTACTATATACTAAGATAATTACTATGTGGGTATCCAAAGAAAGGATTTTTTTGCAGCTGTGCAAGTTCTGTTTGGTTCTTTTGAAGATTATACAGTGATAAAGAAAGGAGGATTTTGTGTTTATTGTAGTACTATTTTTTTGAGTATATAAGAAGAGAAGCAGTGATTTTCATGTGTCTAACTTTTTCAGAGAAAGACGTGTTTGTGCTCTAAAGCTTCTTTTTGCAAAGGGAATGACCTTTTCTTTTTTCATTTCTAGTCTACAAGGTTATTAAATTATTCTGTAATTATAGTTGTAGATACGATAAATTTGATATTAGATTTACATTATATTTATTTGACGGTGACTATATAAATCTGATTCTTAATTTATTTTTGAATATTTCACCTTATTCCGCGTATAACACTACCCACCCGAAATGTATCTCTCTTTCTCTCTCTCTATGTATGTTTTTTTGGTTTTTTCTTTTTCTTCTGGTCTAACTTTTCTGCTTGAGCTGCGTTTGATCTTCCTCTTTTGTGCAAACAGAGTGCCACTGTTTGATTTCTCGAAAATGAAAAAAGTTACGTAATTAATTTTTGTTCACCTAAATTATGACTTTTCGTTTTATGTTGAGTTGTTAAGTTTGATACACAAAATGATATTCTCTCCATCTCAAATAAAGTATCATTTTAACTCATTCTTTAAAAGATATGCTCCCTCGATTTCATATTAGTTGATCAACTTTCCCTTCTACACGCATCTTAAAAAATTATGAATAATAATGTAGTTTTACTAATTCACCCCTTAAGAAATTTTTAGTAAGATGAACAACTAATATAGGACGGAGGAGTAATAAATATAACGTATAGTTTACTAAATTATTACTCCCTTCAGCCCATTTAGTTGTCCTCCTTACTAAATATAGATGATTAAAAATATTCAGTTTTCATTTTGAAAAATCAAGATATAATTAGTTGTTTGTTTTCACATTTACCCTTAATCATAAATATGGAGAGATATTAATATACTACAAAAAAAAAAGTAAATAAATAAATATTGAAAAGTAATAAATAAAGGTGGTTTAGTCAAAATACATTCTAATAAATATTTTTTTAAAAGCGTGTAAATAAAAAATATGACAAATAAAATTGTTCGGAGGAATAGTTATCTGTATTTATTAGATGTTTCTCATTATCTGAAACGATATACGATTTGAACGGAGATTTTTGTTTAACTAATGAAAAATTATCTTACTAAAATGCACACTAACTTTCTTCTAAATTTTTAATCAACTTCTTATGATTTGTCATTTTGCATACAAATAACAGAAGTTTTATCCAAAGACTCAAACGTAAGATCTCATATGGATTTGAATAGTGATTTGTGAAGTTCAAACTACAATCAGATGTCAGTGTCACTAGGCTATAAATTCATTTATTTAATATAAATTCTTTTATCTCGTAAAGTGAATTTTTTGATGTAAATTTAAATTAATTGTACCTTACCTCATATTTTCTTCGTTCATAAATAAGTATTATCTTTTTATTATATTTCTAAATAAGTGATTTTTTAGACTTTTAAGAATAAATTAATTATGTTCTTTCAAATTTTTCTTTGTTTACATAATTAAAAAATCATTAATTAGAAAAGACCATATTAAATGTACAGTAAAATTTAATTAGGGTAAGGTAAGAAATCACCTTTTATTTTTTAGGAGTGAGCAATTTCTTAAGGGGTGTGTTCAACTTAAAATAATCAATTAATATTTAAGACCGGAGAAAATAGTGATTACTAAACACGGTTAAGTAACCAATTAGGGGGGCAATCCAATAAAAGTACCTTTCAAAGAATAACAAGAAGAAGATCCAAAGATAAATATATGTATAAAAAATTATAATAAATAATAGATATAAATTCATAACTTTAAAAATATAATGAGTTTAATGTTAAGAAATTTGAAAAATTGAACTATAGAGTTTAAATTCTGAATCCACCTAATAAAGAAGATAAATGGTACGCAAATTTTATCCCGATTGCACATAAGTAGAAAGGATGTTTTTTGAAAAACCTCCTACTAAGATAACACGCATATCGAACATACCGAGAAAAATAATATTTCCTTCGTCTCATTTTATGTGGTACACTTTCCTTTTTATTTCATCCCAAAAGAATGTCACTATTCTATAATTAGAAAAAATTTAACTTTGAAATTCTTCTTTTACCCTTAATGAAATGATTTATAATCACACAAATATTCAAAGATTATTTTGGACCACAAATTTTAAAAGTTTTTTTTTAAAAAAAAATATTATACCAAATTAAAGAGTGTCACATAAAATGGAGCGGAAGGAGATTTAATCTAGACGCATGAAATTTTCCCTCATGCAATTCTAGGTGAAGTATCACCAATTAGGATTTGGTCAATATTATTAAAAAAAAATTCTCGCCAAAAAACAAAAATATATTATGATATTTTTATTAACTAGTTTTAATTAGACCATGTCAAGTCAAGTCATTTTCTTTCTCTAATTCAATTTAGCCAATGGATAACTTTATATCTTCCACTATATCTTAAAAGAAAACGATTACTTTTATTCCATTCTGATGAATCTTGAATTCAAAAAGTACCTAATTTTTTTAATTTTTTTTAAAAATGGTGACTTGACCAAGTCAGTAAATATAGGAGGAAAATGCTGAGATTTGAGCTGGCAAATCCAATTTCCAGAATGTGGTAATAATTGATTTGAAGATGTTGAGTCATTGAATCTTGGACTGCTTCAAATTCCAGATGCCCAGATTTTTCTGCTATTCCTTTTTTATTTATTTATTTTGGCACATTGATAAAAGTTATTGTCGTGTGATCAGAATATCACGAGTTCAAGTTATTTATATAACCTCATTCAAAAATGTTGTAAGATAGATTCAATGTGGTTCGATCATTTCCACGCATAGTAAAAGTTGTGCTGCTTTTTTTTTTTATATATAAATGAATTTTTACACTACATAGCGGTCAAATAAAGCTCACAAAAGAAATAACTCCAAAATTATTTTTGTACATTTTAGTCAGTATAATTACTATATATTCTGTGTATAATTGGTATGTATATATATACTGTACACTTGTCCATATATATATATATATATATATATATATATATATATATATTATATTATATCTAATAAATGGGAAAGCATGCACCTCTTCAACGTGCCTGCTTTCCGGAATTAACTTCATTTCTAAAGGGTAGTTTGGTCATCATATGTTCTTCCGTGGATATCTTCTATGACGTTCTGCCGTGGATATCTTCGAAACATATGTAGATAATTTTCTGAAATTCTGGCCCTTCTTGGGCCATTGAATCTTTTGTTTTTCATTTGTTTTTTCAATGTTGCAATATTAAAATTATGTTTATACTTTATCCATTTATTTTTACTTATTCACTATATTATAAATAAATGTTTATTTTACTTGTTAAAAGATAATTTATTATTTTATATCTATGATATCCGTATTATTAAATACTATTCATTTTCTAAAACTTTGAATTTACTATATTTGTAATGTAATAAAATTATCATTCTATTTATTGTACTTAAGGAGTATCCCAAGTCAATATTGCACATATAAATATGGACGAAGGAAATTTGGGTTGGAAAAAAAAGAGTCATTATTTCTTAAACTGATTAAAAAAAGTGAAACAAGCAAATTAAAATGATATTTGTTGGGCCCGTGCTTAGCACGGGCGTTTCTTTAACTAGTATATATATACACGATGATTACATCCCATTACGGTTAGATGGGTGGAATTATTTTTTAATCGTCTATATAAACATGTTACTATTCCTTTGGGTACTTTTATTTTACATCATTAAATATAAAATTTGACTTATAAATTTATATTTTGTAAAATAAATCATCAATTTATATTTTGCAAAAAAAAAACAAAAAAAAACTCATGCTCGGCATGAAAAAATGTTCATATCATGTGAAAGGATTATATGAAATAATAATTAGTTACTATTATTGTTGACTAATAGATCTTTATACAATTATGTATTTTTGAAAGTTTGTAATCGCAGACATTAATTTATAAAACGAATACAGAGATATGCAATTTATCAATTCGGTCATGATATCTTGTTTATGAACTATTGCTTGCTCATTTGATAAGATTGTATTAGAATTGAAATTTTTTTTGATAGTTTTTATAACTTGTGGAGTTTACACATTTATGAGAAAACATACAACTCAAAAAATTCAAATTACATATCCAAGCAAAACTTCAACATTATTATCAATCTGATTTGATATTGCACGACTAAACGGGCCCTAGGATTGCCATTTCTAAGTGATTAATCTAGTTAAGTATATATAATCTGAATGAAATAGTTAATCACTCAATTTTGGACCAAATGAATATTGATGATGAAGACCACTACAAGGAAGAAACAAGTAGGCCCATTTTGTATATAATGTGTAGCACCACAAAGGTGTCAAAGAGGACCCCCTCTAAAGTTTGAACCCCACACTTAACAGTATATAGACTCAACAACAGTAAACAACAGTGGTTGTTAGACAGACATACCCTAATCATGAGTCATGACAATAAAATCTCACTCACATATCAGACACAAACATGTTTGCTGTCAAATGTTATCTATCAATAAAGTCACACAAGAAAAAAAAAAGGAATATACAAAACTAGTTGTTGACAGGCTATTGCTATTGCTATTGTCTATTATATTGATTGCACCCATTGAGAAAGATATCTACCCATCCAACAACAAAAAAGAAAGAAAAAGTTATCATTTTGATATTTCAATTAGGTACCTATTGTCATTGACATGATGCAGTGTGTGTCCTATATATACTGATTTTGAGCGTGTGAGTTATTTATTTTTGTTCAAATTTGTGTTACAATAATAATAACAACTTTATGCAACATGAAGTGTTCAATAAGTGTTAGCCTATTTAGTTCAAGTGTCAAAATAAAGTATCAAACAAGTTTAGAGGTCGTCAATATATTTGGCGCAAAAAGAAGAAGATTGAAAAGAAAAGCAATACAAACAAAAAAGGATACAAATGAGTGACAAAACTTTTGCTCATTATATGTTGTTTATTAAAAAGGCATAATGCATAAACGTGCCCTTTGACTTGGTTTCAGCTAGCACTTATGTCCTTCAACTTTGTGTGTGCACAAGTAGACACTTATACTTGTATAAAGTTGACAAGTAGACACACACGTCTTACGTGACATAATACACAGAGGACACCACGTAGGAAGCGAATTGCCAAGCAAGACAAGTTACATGCAATTTTGTGGCCGTTGAACATTTGCAAAAAACAGATGCTACAATGCAAGCTTCACTATGAATTTACTCGATAATATACTGGAAGCTTTCTAGTATGATTGTGAAGTTAAAATGTACTGAATGTTCAATTGATGGGATATTTGGTCATATGTACTGTCCAAACAAACAGTTTACAATTATCATATATAGTTTAATAATTTTTTCTATTTAAAAGAGCTAATATATATTTAAATAAAAATTATTTTTTCTACCTTCTTCCCCGAGCTACCCTATATAAAAGCCCTCTTCATTTTTCTCCTATTTATTTTTAAAATTTGTATAATACATTACATATATCCTTATACACTATTATACATTGCATATACATCCTTATAGTCTACTAGTTTAGTGTACATGTGTTGTAGTGTGCATCGCATCAATAAATATAAAATGTATTAAAAAATATTGAAAAATAGCAATTGATATAAATCAAAAAACAAATTCTTTTTTTTGATTTATACTCACATGTGTATATATATTGATAATATTATTTAAAGCCCAAGAATTTAAACTCATGCTCAATCAAACATATTAAAAAATTGATATTGATTTGGTTTGATCTTAAAATTTTAAAACTGATAATATATTGTTTGATTTTAGCTTTTACAAAAATAAAAATAAAAAATAACCAAATTGAATTGATAAATTATATACATTAATTTTATCATTATTTGAATATAAGATATTAGTTTTTCATAAATAATTATAAATATTTTAAACTTTTTAATCATTATTTTGATTTTAGTTACTTGTTCATATGCATTACATCATATTTAAATTTTATTTTTTAAAAAAATATGCGTAAACTTAACAATTAAGACTAATTGTCTATATATTGTGTGGTGTATTATTGATTTTTAAATTTTTTCTTTTGCTAAGACATTAAGAAAATTGAGAAGTAATATAACATTATTAGTCGTCAATAATAATAGTAACCAGAGGCTATAATACAATCACAATTTTAACTCAAACATACTTCCTTTAGATAGATTTTGAAAGAGTTAATTATAACCCTAAATTTATAGGTTCATCACTTATTAAGATTCAACGCTTAACTGTAACCTTATATCTCAAATTCAATAAATAAATTTAATTAAAGATTTAACTATAATACTAATGAATAATATACCAAAATATAGTTAAATAACATAATCAAAACTAATTCACAATTAAACAAAGAAAGAAAGAAAAAAGAGGAAAGAGATAAACCTGTGATTTTTTTGGCTACTTCATTCCGCGGCAACATGTTTATATTGTCTGTTGAAAGACTACTAATCCTTATTCGTCTAAAATTTAATATTTGATATTTATTTAATTCATATCGAGTTAGGATTTAATTGTCCTAGTTCATATTGGAATATGTTTTCTAGTCCTAGTTTAATTTAGTTTTCTAGTATTATATGGATACTCCATATTTGCTTAATTGTCTTGTTTTTATATCTGGTGGTAAAAATAATTTTGAAAATTGGTTTCAATGGATGAAGCATTTTTTTCAAAGTTGTAGGACTATTGTCCATTATTAATAAAGGGTTTGTGGAACAACCAGAAGGTACATTATTGACGGTTGAAATAGATGCACAATTAGACAATAGAAATTATGTAATGCATGTTTTTTCTTATACAATAAGCCAAAAAGTCAATAAGAAATAATACTTAGGATAATTGATCTCAACATAACTTCTTCTTTTTTATAATCATGGTGTCATGGCTCGTTTTTGCACACCCCGACTAATATCACAGGATATCTATCACCTCGCAGCAGCAACAAGTACCAGATAACTCTGTTCACCAAGATGAACAAATGAACACCCCGACTAATATCACAGGATATCTATCACCTCCCACCAGCAACAAGTACCAGATAACTCTGTTCACCAAGATGAACAAATGAACACCCCGGCTAATATCACAGGATATCTATCACCTCCCACCAGCAACAAGTACCAGATAACTCTGTTCACCAGGATGAACAAATGAGAAGATGACGATCCGAGTAAGAACAGTAAGTAACCTCGAGGCATCAGAGAGATTAGATAACATTTTGTCGTGGGAGAAAGGCAATGCCTGTGTGCAAATGAAGGGGCTGGGCTGCAGGCATGTGCTATTTAGGTGCAATCTCTATCTTCATTTACAGCAAACAGGTAAAATGGGGCCATACATAAATAACTTTACTATGGACAAAAGGAATACATAGTGGTTCTTCAGCCAAAGATGAAAAGCATTTAATTGGATCTATCTATTAATCTAACTTCCCAACACCTCTCCCACTACTGCTCTTGCATAAATGATCATCACATGTCATGTTACCATCAACTGCAACTAAACAACAATAACAATAACTATGCCTCAGTTCCAAATTCCAGTCTCTTGGCGCTTGCTAACATTCTCGATTTCAAGCCCGGATGAAGAAGGAGGTTGCAGTAGGCTGACAGCGAGCATAGAAATGGCCAGTTCATCATGAATACAGAGTTGTTGCTACTCATCTCTACGTATTTCACATTTCTCTTCCACCCTTTTAGGAAATAAATGTGTACTAAAGATTTGGTGAGCACAACTAGAAATAATTGCATTATCAGAAGAAAAATTGAATTCCATGATACATTGAAGCCACTAAAGTTAAGCATAGGGACCATAGAGGCATTCAAAGCCATATCATCTAGATTTCGTATCCTACACTACAGATCAAACCTATTGAACTTGGAAGAGCACCACGAATGAGTTGTGGGAACCCCAACTTGTAATGACATCGAACAGCAGTGCCTCAACCAGGTTCAGTTAGTTGCGCTCTATGCATTTTACCTTCTATACACCATTCATCGCTGCTTCAACATGGACCGCGTTACCATCTTCCATGATCATCCCATTGATTTGGGTTCTAGGCCTCTATAAACAATGAAGAAAGCAATTTCATTAGCTACAAATGATATCTAACTGGAAAAGAAGTGGGTAAATCTCCATACCCAATCTTCAGGATCTCCGTTTCCGTTCAGAAGTTTGTGATTCTCTTCTTTAGTCTTGCTATCCTTGCTTACTGGTAGCAACGAGGCTGCACTAGTGCGGTCAGGCAGTTCTGCAAGAAACAACTCATGCTTCAGCTCCTTTACACTTCTCATTTGAGTATTAACAAGAGGAAGGAGAAAAGAAGAGGAAGATAAAACCAGATCAAAGAATTCATTCGAAGGGAAGTTTAAAACTGAATGCCTAACCTGGTAATTTTTTGTCAATGAAGAACACTACTAGATTAACAGTGTACCTGTAGGAAAACAGTATGGGTCAATTAAGTTAGTCATTCGCATAAAATAAGCAAGACAGAACCTCAAGCCGAAAATCCGGACTCACCATGCCACAACAACGTCAACAGTGTAATGTTTACGTGATGCAACAATTAAAAAGCTCTGCGCAATAACAGCTAACCAAGCACATTGCTTTATAAACCTGCAGAATCAAATTAAACATTCAGTCACAAGTTCAGACTGAGCATGAAAAACTAAATATTCATTCTCTTCTTTTATATCAAATTTAATTAAAAAGATTAGTGATATTATGTGTAGGAATTAGGACTGATCGTTGATGCCGTAGCCATGTCGAATCCTCCAAAAATGCACTGATCTTGGAGGATCCGACACACACCCGTCAACATTTTTGAAGAGTCCGAGCAACATTGTCTAGAACAACTGAAATCAAGCTCTATCCCCACATCATCTATAATATCACTTGCACAGTCGCATTCACCATAAGTAAAGTTAAATTTGAACATCAGTCCTAACTCCTACACATAAAAGAACAACATAGTAATATCAAAGCAATTATATTACCTTCGCGTGCCATATTTATGATACGTCCGCACAAAGACCAAGGAGAATATCATATGCGATGAAAATATCAAATCACCACAACCATAAATTAAGCCCCGAGGAACTGCCATAAAGATCATTTAAGCACCAAATGTAAACAATGTTATAACCAAAGACCCAAAATGTTGTGTGTAAACGTGAATACAACTTACAATTAAGTAGTAGAACTTCTAAAACACTATTAGGCTGAGGAAGTGTGGCAAGCTTTGAACCCTGGAAATTGCAGAATAAATTGTAAGGTGATGTACAGTGCATAGACACCACTAACCAAATGCAAACCAATAAATGATCAAGTGGACCATTTTCTACCTCACGACAGTGATAATTTGGACCAGGAAGCTGTGTAGAATAGAATGTTATCATCCGAAGAAATTGACAAGCCTGTACAAAACAATTATTTAACAAATTAGAAGATATAATATATCAGTCAAGATTCTCTCCAAATGTCGGAAGCAAAGAACAAACATAGGTATTTTATAGGAAGAGAACAGAAATTCATCTTTGCCCAACTTAAACCATACATAATAATGAATTAATGATGAAAGAAACTACTCTAATTTAAAATTGACTTATGGAACAAAATGAAGGTGAAATATAAGAAAAGAGGGCACTTACAACTAAGAATGCCAGGACCCTGCACCATATCAGAACCGTATAGATCTTTTTGGTCTTGAAAATGAAAGGATGGAATGTCCACTGCAGCAACAGATGAGCAACATTAGATCAGTGACATACAAAAATTCACTTCATAGGTAAATAAACAATAAACATTTAAGACAAGATAACAGCCAAGTGAGGATTATGGAAAGTCATTGTGGCACCACCACATCATATTTTCTAGAGTCTAATGTCCAGGTTTTCCCTATTTTTAAAACCTAAAGTTAGCTTGGCCTCACAGTTTGCCTTGAACATATTCAAGTATGCTTGTGATTATGAACGCCTAGATGGTCTTCGTTTACCTACAAATTAGAGTGAATGAGAGAAACAGAATGCACCAAATACCAAAGTAAAAAGTTTATAATTAACAAAAAGAGGGAACAAAGAGACTCGGCGTTAGCTGGTGATGGAAAGATTTATGTGAAAACCAACTCACCAAGACAAAACATAGAAAAATGGTAGTGAATAGAGTTTCGCTTATGTAAGCTTTGTCTGACCCAAGCTCCTGGAAATTTACAAGGAAAGAAAAAGAAAAAATATGAATACACCTCTTCCAAGATAGTGGACAGATATAGAAAAACAACCAATATCACCAACCGGAAGAAGAAAGAAGCCAGCGTCCTGAAGAGTTGGTCCAGGCCGATGCAAGTAATGAACCCCACGAGCACCAAGTCCATGGATGTACTGAAGAAAGGAGACAGATAAACTCCATAACTCATGTATCTAAATTCATTCTGATCAGGAATAAAGACTCAATTTTAGAGCATCTTTGTCCTTGGGATGTATGACGCACAGGCAGACCGCAGACGTTCCCTCGGCCTAATGGCTTCAGGCATAACTTAATGATACATCGTACAGTAGCCAACAACACTTCTCAATGGCAGTAAAAAGTATACATAAGAAATGTAGACCACCAATTGCCTCATTTTATGCAGAATTGATGTCTCTCAATCTCTCCTCACCCCTCAACCTGAACTGTAATACTTCGCTACTTATGCAAGTCAATACTAGATAAGCTCTACTTTTAGCAGAAGAAAGCAGAGAAAACTGTATTCGTCTTAATTATTAGGCTAATCAACACATTATAAAAGTAAATACACCATTATAGATGATACTTTTACTCCAAAAAGGCAGACGTTAACTCTCAGCAAAGTTACAACAACAATGATTAATCAGAAAGTACTATTGTCTGCATTTGGCCAACCAGGTACCCCGTGTAAAACCATTAGACAATCTAATTACAAACTTTCGTCTAAACGAAAACAAAACATACACCCATGCCCAAAGCTTGTCACATTTGGTTCAAAGCATTGATTTTTTTTCAAAAATATTCAGCTTTTGCCAAAAACTGTTTTTCAACCAAACACCAAAAAAGAAAAAAATTTCATTATGTGCAACAAAACAGGCTGATGAGAAGGAAGAACAAAAAGAAACCTGAAATACTACACCACCAAGAATATACTTCCAATTTTCCCCAAGAAGTTTGATCTCTGTCGTTGTCTCTGAACAAATTCTCCTCCACAGCTGTTCTCCATAACAACAACCATCATCCCAATCAAATAAACAAAAGCAAAAAAAAAAAAAACTTATCTCCAAAAAGCAAATACTCCAACAAATTGCATGAAAAAGACCAACCTTGGGAGCCTCTCGACCAATGCAAAACGACATTTTTTTCTTTTGTCTGTAAAACCACCACTTCTCCGTATTACATCATAATAAACCAACTTTGAATATCAACATCTTTCCTCCTAAAAAACCCAAATTAAATCCAAAATTCAATCAAAAATTAAACTCAGCGATTTCGAAAACAACCCAATTCGCCAAATTGGGTTTTTCAACAGGCAATGAGTGGTGAAAGATGTGGAAGGAAAATCAGTCTAGCAGGAAAAAGTTTCTGTAAGAATTTCCTGCAGATTGATTTTCCTTTTCTCTCTGTGTGTATTGGTAATGCTACTTTTCTTATGTGTGATTTTTTTTTTCTCTTTCTCTCTCCTTATTGTTGTGTTTGATTTAAGCAAAAATGTCTACCATGGAGTTGAACACGGAGCGACAGTTCAGAAAAAGGGTGGAAAACTCACATTTGCTTACAAATAAACACTGCTTTTGAGAAAAAAGAGGCTAATATCAAAACAGGACGAAATGAAAGATTCTTGATAATGACAATCAAAATTTTAATATTTTTTAAAAAATTTGTATCATATATTCATATGCATTTAAATAACATCACATAGAATGGGACATGAGACTAATTTAAGCTAACCTCTTAAACTTATAAGAAAATTTTATTAGAACATTCAAATTATGATTTATTTCGATTGACGACTCAACTCATACGATAAAGCATTTTTATCTAGTAATATTTTTGACTCAAATTTTAATAAGCATTTACGTATGTTCTATATAAATACGTCAAAAAATTAAATGGTTAAGGAAAAAATGTCACATAAATTAAAATGAAAAAAAATATAATTTAAATTAACATACAGCAAAATATACTATCTCCGTTTTATTTTATGTGACACTTTTATTTGATTATATCAAAAAAAAATGTCACAGAATTATAATTAGAATGACTCATAGTCACAAAATATCTAAAAAATTATTTTAGATTATAAATTTTAATTTTTCTTTTATCTAATATCATGTCAAATAAAATGAGTCCCATCGGGAGTATTAATAAAAGATTGTAGGTAAAAGAAAACTATGGGAAAAGAAAACTCACATAGGATGCTTTTTGTTTATTATTTAATAATTAATAAATAGGTTTTAATTATTATTAGTTATAAATATGATTTTAACTAGTATCACATATGCATTACTTTTTTTTCACTGATTTTTTTTTCTTGTCAATCTTTTTTCCTCGTCAATCTTTTTTTCCTTTTATAATAATAATAGTGTTTAAATGGCATTATATATGTGACTTTAATTATTTAACTTTTGTGTAAATGATGCTAATTTTTTACTATGTTTTTGTGAAAATCCTTTTCGAAAAGGTTGGAAAAACATCATTTTGCTGAAATAAGTTCTGTATAGCAGGATAGTGTTCTCAAATTCACTTATCTTTATGTTTTGGAGTAAAAGCATGCATGATGAAATTGTAATAGCTATTACTCCATTAGCTTAGATTTTTTTGTCTTTTTTTTTCTTTTGTCAAAATTGCTTCACCGTTTAAAATTGTATTAGCAGCAAAACTATCCTAACCTTACAACATGCTATGTACACGTGACATAGAATCAATAATAGCATTGAACATTAATGGACCAAGTTCTAATGGAGGGGATCCTTACCCGAAAACTGTTTGGTATAGGATTTTGAAGAATCCGAAGTCACGCTCGATATCCAATACTCGTTAATCTTTTTTAAAACAAATCCTAACTGAATAGAACTTCCCTTTTTTTTTTTTTTTTTTCCTCTTCCACTACAACAACAACAACAACAACATACCCAGTGTATTCCCACAGCGTGGGGTCTGGGGAGGGTAGAGTGTACGCAGACCATACCACTACCTCAGAGGTGAGGCCTCTTCCACTATTTTGCTATTTATGAAATGAAATGGTACTAAAAGATACCAAAATCTTTGGGCAAATCTATCCATAAAAAAAAAATCTACACAACGTAGCTAGGCAGGTACAAAACAACTCATTTATACAGAAGACTGAGCACAAATGGGGTCTCTGTCGACTGTCTACATGGGAATAATATATTTTCTTTTATTATTAGTAATCATTTTTTTATTTTTTACTTTTTTGGTAACTAAGTTGATTTCATTATTCTTTTGGAATAGATTATTGATTGAACCATTTTTAACCAATGGGCAAAGGGATTAAAGGTTTAATTGTGGTCCACTCCATTGGAATATGCTCATAATATTTCAACTATTTGGAAAAATCTTTGATATTAGTAGGTTCCTTAATTCGTTATCATACTTTTTGGGGTACCATTGGTGTAATGCACCGTCCCACTATGCAAAAGGCAAAATTTGGTAATATTACAAAATTGCAGTGTAAAGTTATTGGCATCTCGAACTGCTATTGCTCATTAAAAGATATATATTTTATGAGATATTTTATCTAAATAATATTTTATTTTTAAAAAAAGATTTAGCATTTTTATTTATTTTGGAATAACTTCAAATATGCTAGAAAAAGTAGAAAAGAGTGGTTCAATAAAGTTAGGACTCTTTTGGCAATATATTTTAGAAGTAGTTTTTGGATTTTTTTTTGGGAAAATCTGTTTCGCCTTAAAATTTGTCTACTTTTGAAAAAATTTGAACGTCAAATATCAAAATCTGCTAAAAACCTTTTTTTGAGCCAAAATACCTATTGATTTCTTTTTAAAATTTACCTCAATTTTTTATATTTTATTAAAAAATTCACCTATTTATGGCCCCCAACTAATTTCTATTTACCTTTTTTGATCATCGAATCTAGAAAATGCATGCTCGCCGTGAAGAGCTAGATTGTTCATAGAATGTGGAAAGAAATAGCTAGTTATTATCATTGTTATTATTTATTTATTTTCACAGATAATTCTTTGTAATTAATTGAAATTAGTGAACTTGTTCGCGCTTTGCGCGATTTTAAAAGATGATAAAATATCAATAATTTTATTAAATAAAATATAGATAGAAGATGTATTTCATAGAGGACAATATTTGATTAGTAATTAGAAGACTTTCAACAAAGTCATAAGTTAGTGTTATTTAAAGGTTATAATGAAGAATTTGTAATTGAAAATTCATGAAAAAAAATTATATTTAGACATTAGACAAATAAGGAGAAAAAAAGATAATTATATTCAACAAAGTCATAAATTACTGTTATGAACAAATTTTTTTTATAAACTTACGAAAATCATATATTCATATAAAATACAGAATAAAGAGAAATCATAGAGAACATACAAAGTAACATCATTCTTACGACCTTAATTAATATTAAAGTATAGAAGAAAAAAATACAAAATCAATGCATAATTTTTCGAGATCTTGTCGACATCCACTCCTACAAATCGACCATTAATTCAATGGCCTTCATCTATTTTTTTGAGTTAAACTAAAGCATGAATCATAATAAACACCAAAATCATAATAACTTAAAAGATTAATGAGATTAGTTTAACTTTCTTTTTCTATCAAAGAAACAACATTTTACAGTATAAATGTAAAATAATAAAACTAATACACTATTTAAGAGTTTTCTTCTTTTAGTCAAATCAAAGTATGAATATAATATCACATAAAATATAACAATACATTGAGTAGAGTCTCATGAAATAAAAAAATATATGAACTTTTACAGATTATAAATATAAAAAAATATCATAAAGTATTTTAAAAATTTTAAATTAAATATTTAGAAGTATGAGAGTTTTAAATATTATTAAGATAAAAAAAAATAAACAGGTGAATTGTGGAGGTAAATTTTTTAAAGTAAATAGAAAAAACAAATAAAGAAGAGAGAGACAAATACAAATGGTATTAAGTGTTACAATAACTACTTGAATTGTTTAAGAAAATGAATATCAATTTTTATTGACTGATTGGACTTTATAAAAAAAATCAACGGATGCGACTTTTCTTTTCTTTATATTCTATTTTGTGTTAAATAATTGTAAGAGTAGAATACAAAAAATATCAAATAAAGGAGATACAATGGATGTCACTTTTTTGTAGCCTCACACTTTTTAAGAGTAATTTACGTATCTGAAACAAAAATGAAGAAGATCAAATTTAAAATATTACAAATCATAATAGCAATATGAAAAAAATGAGAAGATCAAAATTTCAAAATAATAGAATCCATACGCATATTGTAGAAAAGCTGAGAAGATCAAACTTTCAAAAAGAATAGTTATTACTTAATAACTCAAGCATAAAAGTTTAGGAAAGAAGGAAAGATAATTACCTTTTAATTAATAAAATTAAAAGGATAAAAAATAAAGGAATTATAGATGTAGGCCGACACAGAGAGTGACGTTAAAGCAGTAAAGTTATTGCTACAAAACGAATAAAAATAACTACTATTATTTTTGTAGTTCACGGAACTGCAAATTTAGTTGCATATAATCACTTATATCCTAAAATTCAATTTCACAAACCTTAAAAGATTGGGAAACAATATGTATATAGGAATAAGTAATAAGATCATGTATAACTATTGTTTAATACGTATCAAACATACAAAGAAAAACAAAATAAAGAATAAAGAGAAAGAAGAAAGCTTATAATTATCCATTCATCCGTGTTTTTGATGAAATGAATGGAGTGATATATATAAATTGTCACGTATAAGAAAAGAATAGTATATAATAATAATAATAATAACATATTTTGTGTAATCTCACAAAGTAACGTTTAGGTAAGAAAAGAGTAGTATAATTTTCAAATACTAAAATATCTTTAACTTTACTTCCACAACCTAATCTAAACATACATATTCATTAGGCCAAGCCAACAAAAAAGTAATTAAATCTTTAAGCAAAATAGTCATAGCAGCGAAATATTGAAAAACCTTTAAGCAAGGTATATATTTCCAATTCTATGCACTTTTCATGATCCTTTTATTTTGAGTCGGGGTCTATCGAAAATAACCTTCTTTATTTCACCTCCGAGGTAAAGATACGGTTTGTGACTCTGCGTACTTTTCATAAATCCACTTTGTAAAAATACACTGGGTTTGTTGTTGTTGTTCTTGCACTTTTTATGCCTTTTTGCTTTATGGGTAGTTATGATTTTTGTCAATTACTTGATGTATAGGCATTTTTATGGTTTCTTGGTTCATTTTGTTTATGGGTCTGCAATATATATATATATATATATGGATGGTCAATTTCTATTAGTTCTTGTATCTTTTATGTCTTTTTGCTTAATGGGCAGTTGTGTTTTTTGTCAATTACTCCCTCCGTCTATTTTTTACTTGTCACATTTTGATTTACGTCAATTTGACTAAACTTCAAAGCTAAATTGAAGTAGATTAATTTAAAATTTAGATCGTCGAAAACTATACAAAAATGTTATAAGTTACAATCTTTCTCATATTAATATGATGAAAAAATATATCTTAAATTATTGATCAAAGTTCATACAAGCAAAACAGTGACGAGTAAAATGGATGGAGGGAGTATATGATGCTTAGGCCTTTCCATGTTTTCTTGGTTCATTTTTGTTTGTGGGTCTGCTAATGTGTTTGGTCTTAAAGATTCAATTTTTTTAATGGCAATCTCTGAGAGTTTCACCCCTTTAGCTTCCTTGAACTCTTTCAATAAACCAAGTATATTTTTCCAATTCTATTTGTTCTTGTACTTCTTATGCATTTTTGTGTAATGGGTAGTCATGTTTTTGTCAATCACTTGATGTATAGGCATTTTTATGGTTTCTTGGTTTATTTTTGTTTGTGGGTCTGCAACTGTGTGTAATGTTTGGTTGTAAAGATTTAATCTTTTTAATGGCAAGTTCTCTGTGTTTCACACCTCTAGCGTCATTGAACTCTTTCAATAAACCAGGTATGTATAGTCAATTTCTCTTTGTTCTTGTAACCTTTTTTATGCCTTTTTGCTTTATGGGTGTTTATGTTTTTTGTCAATTACTTGATGCTTAGGCCTTTTCTTGGTTCATTTTTGTTTGTGGGTCTGCTAATGTGTTTGGTTTTAAAGATTCAATTTTTTAAGTGGCAAACTCTCTGTGTTTCACACCTCTAGTTTCCTTGAACTCTGTCAATTGTAATTTTCTGTTTGTTCTTGTACTATTTGTGCCTTTTTGCTTAATGTATAGTTATGTTTTTGTCAATTACTTGATGTATAGGCCATTTTATGGTTTCTTGTTTCATTTTTATTGATGGGTCTGCAACTGTGTGTAGAACATAATGTGTTTGGTTTTTAAAAGTTCAAATTTTTTACCAAGTGGTCGTGGAGTGGTAAGTACTCGTTTATCTTTACTGAGAGGTCTCGGGTTTGAGCCTGGTAAGAATTCACCTTTGTTAAGAAGTGTTTTATCCCCCAATGTGAGACTTCTAGGCACGAATCTGGATTTAGTCGGGGCCAATGCTGTTACCGGACACCGGGTGGGAACCATAAAAAGATTCAATTTTTTTATTTGTGAACCTTTTCAGAAACAACTAAATTCACTGTTTTAATGGCAAATTCTCGCTGTTTCACCCCTTTAGCTTCCTTTAACTCTGTCAATAAACCAGGTATATTTTCCTAGTTCTATTTGTTCTTGTACTTTTTATGCCTTTTTGTGTAATGGGTATTTATGTTTTTTGTCAGTTACTTGATGCATAAGCCTTTTCATGTTTTCTTGGTTCAGTTTTGTTTGTGGATCTGCAACTGTGTAAACATGTTTGGTATTAAAGATTCAATTTTTTTCGAAACCTTTTATGTAGTTGTGATTTTATATTCTTGTCAGGTTTAATTAATGGAAATGGGAATTGCGATGGAAGAAAGATTCAATTGATCAAAGATGTTACCTACAACTCCAAGAGTAACTCAAGAGTCGTAGAAGTGAAGGTAATTTAGGACTTCTAAATTCTATGGATAGATATTAGTGCAAAGTTACAATTAAATGTGCTCAATCAATATGCAATGGCTACTTACTTTTGTGCCTAGACACATTGGCGGATAGAACATAAACTCAACGGGTTCAATTGTACAGCATTTCCGACACAGAGCATGAAAAATCACTAAAATCTGAAAATTATTAAATTTTGAACTCATAATTTCGAAAGTGTAATAGGTTAAATAGCGAGTACCTAAACGTTCAACCCATGAAATTTAAATCTTGTATCCGCCACTATGACTAGACAGTGAGGAAATTTGCTAGGCATTTTTCTGGGGTAGTGCTGCATATATATATGAGCATACTTACAACGAGGAGTAGCAGCACCAAAAAAATGAAAAACAAGGGGTACCATCAATTGAGCATAGTTAAAAGTATTCTGGTTAAGTGCTGTGTGTTCGTTATAATTAATTGAAGAAGTAGATGCATTGTGAAAATGTGTCCCTATGTTAAGCTTGTCCAATGCCTACTTAGAACTGTGACTAAGTTTTTAAGTTCTGTTGTAAAACTTAATACTATTGGTACAACAAATTTCAGGTGAATGATTACAGTAAACAGTATATAGATGAGGAGCGAAGATTTGGAATTTAGGAGAGAAAAAAAATCACAAAAGTAAATAACCAATTACGTAAAACTCTTTGAATGAGAATTTGGAGATAGTATTGACTTGAGAACGAAGCAAGGAAGCTTTTCAGAAGTTTCTGTGCTCAAAGTTCAGTCTTGACTTGAGAGTGGATCGATGAAGTGTTAAAAGAAGTTTCTGATGCTCAAAATGGTCCAGGATTGAGAAGGACTGATATGAGATGATTGCCGTGATACTTCTTGGCAAGGAAAAAGCCAAATAAAGAATACGGGAATTTGACATAATATGTGGTAGCATCTGCATCATATTTAATTCATCACTCTATTTATGTGAAACGGGATCAGGCAGCATAATTTCATTCCTAACGAGGATCTCTTTGTCGCTTTTTTTTTTTTTCATTTCTCGTTTCTTATAAATCGAATAGGGTAGACTAGTTTGTAAAGATTGAAATCCAGAATCCTAAGCTTAATGGTACCTGTTACTACGAGAGCTTACTTGAGTTCTATAGAAACTTCAGTTTGCTCCAGAAATTTCCTTTCACCTCTTTTATGATCTAACTATACCGTATTTTATTCTCTTTCCTTGAGTTGGTTGTATTTTGCCAGAGATTAACGTTATTCTTTATTTTCTAGGCCACTGACAGTGATAAAGACACAAAAGTAAAGAGCATAGTCTGTCAAAATTGTGATGGAAATGGTAAGTGATTAATGATAAGGTTCAGCGGACTTCTCTTAACGAACACTCTCATACAGTTTCGTATTCCAAGTTACTAATATTTCTTAATATTGTAATTGTGCCTTTCTGTTTAGTGTATGTTCATTGCATTGTAGCAATGGAGATGATATTCAATTCACCTACATGCTAACTGTTGCATAGGTCCAGTGAGGGAACCGGTATTTCGGGAGAAAATTTTCTACTAGATTTTAGTGAGAAAACTGTTATATCTTTATCAACATAATGTTTATTTTACCTTCTGATCGGATTTCTTTTCTTAAAATGATATATGCATCAAGTAGTAATATGACTGTTGATGTTGACTGCTCGATCGGAGAGCACCTCTTTTAAAAACTTCTCTCAAATTACTCATCAAAGTTATGCATCCGAGTGAAAAGTATCCAATTCTAAGACTTTTGCTAATGCTGCAGTCTTACTGGTTCTTCACCGGGTTATATACTTAAATTTGCTATTATGGTTCTTTTTTCTTGCTTATACTCGTTACAATATCGAATTTCTGATTCATCAGAAGTCGATACATACATATTGATTAGAGAGACCTGAGATAATGCAATTTCAACTTGGATTTAGTTCAGAACTTTCCGTTTCTTATATACTGTACCGCTCTCAGGTGCAGTGGCATGCTCACAATGTAAAGGCGCTGGGGTTAACTCCGTCGATCATTTTAACGGGCGGTTTAAAGCCGGTGGACTATGTTGGCTGTGCAGGTACTTGTGCTTTTGGTGATTATGGTTTCATAATAGTAATCGTAGTATTTCTCCGGTAGTTTCTTGTCCTTTGATTTCTGTTACTATCTACTGTCCCTTGTACTTCGATTAACGCACTATTTTGTTGTAGTTACTGTTCCTTTTTCCCCAGAACGCTTTGTCATCTTTCTTAGTATTTTGCCATGATTTCTTCACTTTCGTTATTTCTTCTTCGATATGATTTTTCATGAGCCGAGGGTCTATCAGAAACAACCTCTCTACCTCCCACGGTAGGGGTCAGATCTGCATACACTCTATCCTCCCCAGACCCGACTTGTGGGATTACATTGGGTCTGATGTTGATTTCAAATTGGTATTTTCTTCTTCAATGCCATGTTTTCATGTTTGCACCTTTTTTGTATTCAGAGGTAAAAAAGATATGTTATGTGGTGACTGCAATGGTGCTGGATTTCTTGGTGGATTTATGAGTACGTTCGATGAGTAGACTTCAGATGCACTGGTCTCGGGTAGACTCGGAGGCAGGTAGAGGCAGATTCAGAATCTAAACTTGATGAGTTCAATTTCTAAAATTCTCAATATTGAACTCATTGTACTTTTGACATTATGAGCTCATAATTTGATATTTATTAAAACTTTAGTGTGTCTATTCACACAAATATATATTCATGTTTCGTGTAAAAAATACTGAGTTCGGTTGAATCTACAGAAGTTATGCTCCATCCGGCCCTAGGTAGGTTGTCGCCATTGACGCCAAGAGAAGCACAAAGCAGTATTTGATAAACAGAGTTGCATTATCATTTTCCTCTTCCAATTTCACATGATCAAGAGTTTTTGAACTTGATGTTGGGATTTGGAAACAATTAGGAGAAAAGGTATAAAAACATCTTCATGTTTGTTCAACCGAGAGTTTATCGGAAACAATCTCTCTACCTTTTCAAGATAGGGGTAAGATCTGCATATGCTCTACCCTTTGCATTCCTGACTCCACCTATGAGGTTACACCGAGTTTGTTATTGTTGTATAAAAAGATCATTATAGAAGTTTTTCTCTAAACTAGTGGAACAAGCTTTGCACTTACAAATATTGTTACATGAAAAAGGAACTACATTTTGGTCAGCTTATTAAAATATCTAGATAGTAAAACTTAGAGCGAAAGGTTAAAAACATATCTATAGTATTTTGATATGTTGAGTTTCAAATTATCAGGTGTGTGAGTTTTTTATCTGAATTATCACCAATTATTTATTAATACACACCTTAATTATCATGTGTGCGAGGTTCCTACCTGAAATCGCTATCATTCAAGTAGGGAAAAGGAATAGTTGATAGTGAGGTGCGTTTTGATAAATAGTTGGTGATAATTCAGGTGGAAAACTCGGACACCTAATAGTTCAGGTATGAAACTCAAAAATCGAGATACTTTAATGCGTTTTTGACTCTTCACTCTAAAAATAACAACATATAGTTGGGCGTGAAACTCGAGAAAAACTTATCATATGTTTGGATGGTTGTTACGTATTGTTTCGTATTGTATTTGTATCGTATTGTATTGTTTTACGAAATACAATGTTTAGATAAATTGAATCATTTCAATATATAATGTGACACATCAACAATTTAAAAGATAAACTTACAAAAAATATAAAACACAAGGTAGAACTATTAAAAAAGCAAGATAACTAATAAAATATAATTATTAATTAAAAATATAATAACAAATCATTACGCGAGATTTTTTATCGTTACCTAATCATAAATTTAATAATACAATGTAATAAAAATTAAGTAAAAATCAAAACATTATATTTGTTTAAGCTAATAACACAATACAATAGTCAATAGGTAACAACCATCCAAACAAGTTTTGTGGTGTTTTTGACCATTTACTAAAATTAAATAAAAAATACTCCTTTTGCTTTTAAATACTTGTCATCTTTATTAAAAATAAATATTTTATAATATTTGTCATTTTAAAAAATGAAGACATAATTAGTTACTCCCTCTCGTATTTTATGTGGCACTTTTCGCTTTTTGAGAGTCAAACTGTTGAAGTTTAGCCATGAATTTGGATATAAAATCTTTAAATTTTGTGAGATAAAATTTATATATCTGAAAACTACGTAAAAAGTACTATAATACACAATAATTGACAATTTGAAAAATTTAAAAGATATATGAAAAAAATAACGATCAAAGATAAACTTGTTTAAGGGTGTGTTTGGTATGAAGGAAAATATTTTCTATGGAAAATGTTTTATGGAAAACAAGTTGGTTTCTTACTTATTTTCTCATGTTTGGTTGGTGAGTGGAAAATATTTTTCGAAAAATATTTTCTATTGTTTAATTGATGAGTGAAAATATTTTTCAAAAAATATTTTTTTTATTTTTGATTAGGGAGTAGAAAATATTTTCTAAGGGGTAGGTCGAGAGTTGGGGTGTGTTGGGTGGGGTGGGGGGTGAGGGGGAGGGGAGAGGGGCGGATAACTAAAAAAATTACCTTTTTTAAAAAAAAAACATTAAATATGTTTTTTGGGGTTTTGGGGGGGGGGGGTAGCGGGGACCAAAAATATTATTTTTAATTTTTAAAAAAAATAAGTAAAATTTTTAAAAGATAAAAAAATAAAAAATAAATTTTGGGTGGAGTGAGGGTGGCGGGGGGTTGGGGTGGGGGGGAGGGGGAGAGGGGCGGAGTACCAAAAATATTACTTTTTTAAAAATATTTTATTTTTTAAAAAAAGTAATTTTTTTTAAAAAAAAATTAAAAATTGAATTTTGGGTGGGGTGGAGGTTGGAGAGGAGGGGGGCTGGGTGGGGTGGGATGGGGGAGGGGCTGGGGGCATAGGGTGGGGGTTGAGTGGGGTGGGGGGGGGAGGGGCTGGGGCTGGGGGCATAGGGTGGGGTTGAGTGGGGTGGGGTGGGATCGGGGGAGGGGCTGGGGGCATAGGGTGGGGGTTGAGTGGGATGGGGGTTGAGTGGGATGGGGTGGGGGTTGGGGTACAAAAATATTATTTTTTTAAATAAAAAAATTAAAAAAATTGATTTGGGTGCGTGGAGGTGGTAGTGGTGGTGGGGTGTGTGTGTGGGGTGGGAGGTGTTAAAGTAGGGTGGGCGGATGGATGAGGTCAGATATAAAATAAATTACTTTTTTTAAAAAAGTTAATTTTATTTTTTAAAGAAAAAATTAAAAAAGTTAAAAAAAATTGATATGGGGTGGGTAGGGGGTGGGGTAGGGTGAAATTGAAAAAATATTTTTAAAAAATTGTGTGAGGTAGGGGTGGATTAGATCTATAATAATGCCTAGTGTGGAACTAACTAGTGGTGGTATTAACCCTGTAATAGGATTCATTCCACTGTTGGTAACATACCGGAAAAAACTAGATCTACAAGTCTCTAACCTACCCATATCTAAAGAAAATAGACAAGATCGGAAAATACCTTGATATGAATCACACTTCAGATCAATAAGCTATAATAGACCTTCGTCGTTTGGGTACTGATTTCCACAGCGTCTGGTGAGAGCTTGGAGACCGCTAACAGTGAAATCACCCCATGAACACAGCTCATAACCTGAAAAGTGATAGACATAAAGGTGTTAGCCAACAACTCATTTAGAGAAGGGGTTTGAAGGATAGAAATCTTGTTGTTTTCAGCTGGGAATGACATCAAGAAGGATCACCTTCTTCATCGAGTTACTCCGACGGCAACAACACCTGAGATCGAAACCTTCCAGATCGGGCTTTGCCTTTCCACTTTCCTAATTAGTTTCTTTCTAGATTTTTCTGTCCTTGTTCACTATTGTTTTTTCTTTCTTTTTTAAATTTGTCTCCTGAATTAGACTTTGGGCCTCACTGGACCGGGTCTATTAGAGACTATTTGTAAATATTTTCCTTTGTTTCTTAATAAAGTTGAGACCCACTCCACTGGGTCATTTAATTAAAAAAAAAAAAGAGGTAGAGGTGGATGGTGGAGGTAGGGGTGGGAGTAGGAGAGTGGAGTGAGTGGATTGGGGTGTTATGAAGATGTAGACTTATTTTTTCTATTTTCATTAGACAAGTTATTTTTTTTATTTTGAAGGAAAATATTTTTTAAATTTTTTGACCAATCAAACGCAAGAAAATTAGAAAACGCTTTCCAGAATACCAAACACACTCTAAATCTCGAAATATGAAAGGTGCCACATAAATTGATACGAAAAAAGTATTTATTTTCACCTTTACCCTTAATCATAAATATGAAAAAATATTAATATAGTGTAAAAAAGAGAATGATTAAATAGAAAAGGATAATTTAACCAAATTACCCTTTCGTTAATATTTTTATTCAGGGGCATGCAAAGAAAAAAGGCAAATAATTCTACTGTCACACTTTTGCCGACCAAACTCAACAATGGAGAGAGTGACATCTGTACAAAAAAGCCCCCACACCTCCACCGCCGATCTACCGACGTCGTCGGCGCCCGCCGGCGAACAACTCCCATATCCACCGCTGACTCCGCCTGTATTTCCCCTTCCGGCGCTCGTTCTTCACCGTCGGCGAGCAAAAGCTGCCGACTTTTCATCGGAAAATAGAGCTCGTTTGGTAGCTGGTTTGGAGGTGAGTTATACATGTATTAAATTCTGCATAAGTAATACCACGTTTGATAGCTGGTTAGAAGGTAAAGTATTCATGCATAAAATTAATACGGTGTTTGGTTTGCAATTTAGAAACCCGCATAACTAATACATGTATAAGTTATGAGGGAATTTATGTATTATATTATAAGGTGGAATAAATAATATATGTATAATTAATACATAAATAATTAATCTCTGCATAATTAATACATGCATAAATAAGTAATATCTGTATAACTCTAACCAGCTACCAAACTACTCCTAAAGGGTTGTTTTGTTTGCTGCAATGTCTACTGAAGAGTATAATCAATTGGATTGGTAAATTTTGACCCTTTCCTATTCTTTTTTATTTTTTCGATTAAGTACTCAATTCTTTCTCAATATTACACATATTTGTTCTACCAAATATTTTGAATTGTTATCCTTGTCTTCAATTGGAGGCAGAGAAGGTCAATGAGGAGAAAATTGCTGGTCTTCTAGAGGGGCTATAGTTATTTTTTTGGGAAAAAAAGACATAATACATAAACAGATACTCAAATTTGATCTCAGTTGGCAAGTAAACACTCGTCTTTGAGCATGCATATCTAGACACCTCAACTCATCTCCACTGTGTGTCTCAATTGGCAAGTAAAGACTCTTCTTTGAGCATGCATATATAGACACCTCAAATCATCTCCACTGTGTTAGATGAACACTTCATCAACTTACAAAATGATTATCTTAGACACCCAAATGAAAAAGATTTAGGCATAATATATACATACGTACACACTCAAACTGATAACTAAATACTCCAACTTTGAGTATGCACATCTAGATACCTCAACTCGTCTATACTGTGTCAGTTGAACACTCCAACTTACAAAATGATCATCTAGACACCTCAAAAATTTATGTGTCACGTCAGCATCGGGTGTCCACGAGATGCAATGAGGACGAGTTGAAGTGTCTAGATGTGAACTCCCAAAGTTTGAGAACACTTGCCCGTTGAAGTCAAGTTTGAGTGCCTATCCATGTTTTATGCCAAAAGATTAATGTTCTTCCCCAGATTGAACCCATTTTTCTATGAAGTCCACACTTTCTTTCCATGTATAGAACTGTCTCCTCTCTTTTTTTCCACTCTTCCTTGACAACTACAATTGGCCTATCAGCCAGTTAAGAGGTCACCAACTTGGTTTAGTATAATATATTAACACCCATGTGGTATAGTATTATATTTCCTCAATTGAAGTTGTTATCCCATTTTATATAATCAAGTCCTCCTTTTGTTAAGGTTTACTTGGTGGTAACATGATTGTAGAGACCATTTCAGCCACTCAAATCTGTAGCCAATCTTTCTGTCTTTTTTTGACTTATTAATCTCTAATACTCCCTCCGTCCATTTTTACTTGTCCACTATTGATTTGACACATACCTCAAAAAACAATAAATAATAGGTGTAATTTTACTATATCACCCTTTGAATATAATAAATTTAATACTTAGGGATATGCATTGGTAATGAATACTCCCTTTGTTTCCATTTGTTTGACCTACCTTCCATTTTAGTCTATTACAAAAAGAATGATCTGTTCCCTATTTAGCAACTCTTTAATTTCAACTTTTCACATGGCATGTTTAAGATCACAAGATTAAAGGGCATTTTGGTACATTTGACATATCTTTAATTTAAGACCACAAAATTCAAAAGTCTTCTTTATTTTATTAAATTCCGTGCCAAGTCAAAACAGGTCAATCAATTTGAAATGCAGGGAGTAGTATTTAATAGCAAGGGTAAAATGTACACACAACAACAACAACATACCCAGTATAATCCCACTAAGTGGGGTCTGGGGACGGTAGAGTGTACGCAGTCTGTACCACTACCTCAGAAGCGAGGTAGAGAGACTGTTTTCGATAGACCCCCAGCTCAGGACAAAAAAAAGCTAGAAAAGACATAATAAAAAGGTAGTAAAATGGACACAAGATGGTAAATTATTCATTGGTTTTCCAAACTGGACAAGTATTGTTGGACATCTATTTTTAGTATACTGGACAAGTAAAGATGGGCGGAGAAAGTAATCTCCATCAAAACCAGCTAATTGAAGTTGCTACATTGCCAACATGGTTTATTATACACCCATGTGGTATGATATTAGTATATTCCTAAAATAAAGTCAACTCTTTCCTTCTTTATATATAATTTACTTGGTAACTCTGATTGCCTACAGCATTGCAGCCCTTTATTGGTATGCCATTTTTCTGTGTCTTCTCAGATCCTTTTACTTGGTTACTATACTATATCTTTCTTGCTTCATCCATTTGTTGATTGTTATTGATATTTGTGTTTCTTGTATTGTTTTCTTTATGTATTCGTTGCAGTACGTGCTTTTGCAGTCGTTCAACAGTCGTTTTTACGTCATCTGCAACTGAAAGGTTAGTTGACCCTCTTCTTGTCATTTTAATTATTACATGAAATTTTGCATATCGTCTTTGTACAAGGGAGCTGATCATCCTTGCACGTCGTAAATTCTTACTTTTTTCTTTCTTTGCCTTACTGTCCGACCATGGAGAAGGCTACCGTATTCACATCAAGTTGAGACAGGATTTGAATATTAATCTAATTTTGTGATAGATCTGAATTTTTGGAATATCCATAAAGGTGGATCGGAGATCAAATTAGTTATCAGGATTACTTGAAGTGAGTCATAGCCCGAACACCACCATTATAAGAAGATATTATATTAAACGGCTTTCCAACATCTATCAAGTAGATAATATAATTTTTTAAAATGATATTTGATAGCAATTTAATCTTTCCATAAAAATAAAATTATTACAAGAGCGAGATCAATTATATTGTTACGAGGTTCGATCAATTGCTCAATAGAATTGACAAAAATAACTTCAAAAATTTCGTACGTCTGTTATAGCCAGAAACTTTAGCTACATCCATAGAATCAAGTTTGTCAAAAAAGAAAAAAGAGAATGTCATAAAGAGTATGAGAATTGGAAAAGCAAGTGGTCAAAATGTGAGCAATAGTTAATAAGATTATGACTCATGATGACACATTGGAGATGAGTAATTGAGCACGAACTGACGAATCAGTTTGTGATTTATGTCTGATAGATTTGTAACAAAGGCTATGTTTTTAGTTTAGCAGAATTGTTAGAAATTTATATGAAAGGAAGAAGGATCATCACATATTTATGATCATTGATATAGAGAAACTATATGATAGAGTAACAAGAAAAGTCCTTTTCTAGATGCTTGAGAAGAAAGGAATCTGTATCAAAAACACGTATGCCAATAAAAGATGCGTACAAGAATGCAGTCACAAGTGTAAGAATAATGAATGGAATGAGTAGTTTATCAAAGCAATGTCTTACTGAACCGATACTTATGAATGAGGTAACTAAGACGGAAAAATGAATGGGTTAACCAATAACCGATACTCAAAAGATCAATGCTCTCTTCTCTCTGTTTTTTGCCTCCCTTTTTTTTCAACATTGTTAATCATGTTATTTATAGCAACATTGAACTCTTGCAACTTGCAGCTTTCAGGTCATAATTACGGGATTATGGCTTATGCTAGTGTTGCTTCTCTTATGAGAACAATGGGATTGGTCTTGTCATCCGAGTCGCCAATGAAATCTCTAATTGGTGATCACAGAGAAGAATTTCATGCTTTTCATGAAAAAGTGAGATTCTTGGAAGTATTTCTCAAGAACTTTGAGAAAAACAACAATTCTGGGAAAATGACAGATCTGGAAGCACAGATAAAAGAACTTGCAAATGTTGTTGAACACACAATTCAACTGAAATTAACAGATCTCCTCTTAATCACAAATGATGAAACACAGAATGAAAAGATACGTGAGAGGCTTTCTGATAGCCTAAAGCAAGTGTCGGAGGAGTTTGACCGTGTCCAAAAAGAGTCACTAAAGTTTCAAGATAAAGTCAAACAAGCACCAAAGGAATCTCTGGTTCAAGATTCAAGTTCAGAAAAACATACTCCAAATGTGGAGAACAATATGGTGGGACGTGATGACCAAAGGAAAAGGATGCTGGCAGAACTGACACGATATGGTGGTTCGTATGGTGAATTCAAAGTCATCCCAGTAGTCGGGATGGGGGGCATTGGTAAAACAATTTTAGCAAAAGAAGTTTACAATGATGCATCCGTCCAATCTCATTTTGATGTCCGTGCCTGGGCTACTATATCTGAACAACACAATGTAAAGGAAATCTTGCTGAGCCTTTTGCGTTCTACAAAGGGTGACACATTTAACATGGACAGTGAGGCAGAGCTGGCGGACATGCTACAAAAGAGTTTAAAGGGTAAGAGATATTTAATTGTATTGGATGACATGTGGAAGAGTGAAGCATGGGATGACGTGAGACTGTGCTTTCCTAGTGAAAACAATGGGAGTCGAATATTGCTGACGACCCGTAACACTGAAGTAGCTTGTTCTGCTGGTACAGGAAGTCTTTCCTTGCAGATGAGTTTAATGGATCCGGATGAGAGTTGGAACCTTTTTGAAAGTATTTCGTTTGCAAATGAAGCATTACCATCTGAGTTCGAGACTGTTGGGAAGCAAATCGTAGAGAAATGTCACGGGTTACCACTAACTATTGTCGTGATTGCTGGGCTTCTCAAATCTAAAAGGACAATGGAAGATTGGGAAAGTGTTGCAAAAGATGTCAAGTCGTTTGTCAAAAATGATCCTGATGAACAATGTTCAAATGTGCTTGGGTTGAGTTACAATCACTTGACTAGCGATCTAAAGACATGTCTTCTGTATTTTGGAATTTTTCCGGAAGATAGTGAGATTCCAGTGAAGAATTTGATGAGATTTTGGATGGCTGAGGGGTTCCTGAATTTGGAAAAGGACTTGGAAGGTGAGGCTGAGAAGTGTTTACAAGATCTTATCAACAGATGTCTAGTTCTCGTCAGCAAGAAAAGTCTAGATGACACAAAAATTGTATCATGTAAGGTTCATGATCTAATATATGACCTGTGCTTGAGAGAAGTTCAACGGGGAGATGTTTTTATCATGAACGACATTGTGTTTGAACAATCTGAAAGCCATGTTGTTAGTTCAGAAAGCCAATCTCTCAGTAGGCATAAAATGCATCCCTTTAAGCGCTGGACTGGTGATGAAATTGATGATTTTCCCTATGGTCTTTATAGGGCCCTTCTTACCCCTGGATATCATCAGTTGACAGATGATGACAACAACAATCTTTTGAAACGAACAAATTCTATTTTCTTTTCGGGTCTAGATGTTTCAACATTTATTCTCAAATCAGAGCTTATTCATTTCAAATTACTCAAAATCTTGGACTTGAGTGACATAAAGATTGATAGTTTCCCTCTACAGATACTAAGCCTCATCTGGTTGAGGTACCTATCATTGCCCTGCGATGAGAATTTAGACATACCTCCAGAAATTTGCAGGTTATGGAATCTGCAGACTTTCATTGTTATTAAAGGGAATGAACACCCTTTTGAAGAATCATATGTAACTTTTCCTGAGCAAATTTGGGGACTAATGCAATTAAGGTATCTCGAACTGAAAAATGGATTTTATTTGCCAAATCGCCCAAGCGAATCTGTTGACAAAGGGAGACACATGAGTTTTCCAAACTTACAAACTATTTCTTACTTGTTACTAAGTTGTTGCACGAAGGAGGTTATTTCGGGGATTCAGAATGTTAAAAAATTAGGAATCTGTGGAGATTCGCGTGACTATGAAGCACCTGACTGTGAAGAATCTAGACTTCTCAACAATCTTGTCCATCTGCGGCAACTTGAAACATTGAGTTTAAATATTTTGTTTTTAGGATCATCGCCAGAGACCATTCCAAGTGCAAAATCTTTTCCAACAACACTGAAGAAGCTAAAGTTGGTCGGAACTATTCTAAGTTGGTCGAAATTGGACATCATAGCTGAGTTGCCTAACCTTGAGGTGCTGAAGTTGATGGCTAGTGCTTGTTATGGCGAAGAATGGTATCCAATTGTTAGGGGATTTACTCGATTGAAGCTTTTGCTAATTGCCAATAATGATCTAAAGTACTGGAAAGCCACAAATGACAATTTTCCTGTCCTTGAGCGTCTCATGCTTAGCAATTGCCAAAATTTGAAAGGGATACCCATTGAGTTTGCAGATATCTACTCACTACAACTGATTGAGTTAAATTGGTGTCTTCCCGAACTCTATGCATCTGCTAAAGGAATTCAACAAGAACAAGAAGACATCGGAAACAAACCCGTGGATGTTCGTATCCATTGATCCAGGTGCGTACTAACCTTATTTTTATGATGGATTATTTAGTAATGGAAAAAAGAATTGATTTCTTTTAGAAAAAGTGGGGAAGCCCAAAAGGAAAATAAAAAGGGAAAATTACACAAAATGTCCATTGAGTTAAATTTGGTGCTTGCTTTTCAAACATGCTTTGAAAATATGTTTTATCTGCCTAGTCCATATGTTGGGACAAGCGTGTGCTCCACACAATTGGTGGTTTTTGATCAGTCGTAGATATGTTATTCTTGTGAAGAATACTTAAAATTATTTAATAAGTGATCTGTGGTGTGGCGTAGGCTCGTACCATGACGTTAGTGTTGGTATCTGTGTTCAACAAGTATCCCAGACTAATAACAGTAATTAAAACTGGAAAAAACAGTAAGTATAAAAATATCCGAGACCACAGAATTCACTGTGTGTCCTTAAAGAATTTAATCCCCTTACTGTACCCGAGGTTGTGGATTATTTCCTCCCAGGATAAAACGGATATACCTGGTATTGACGTAGCGGTACCTCAATACCTTCAGCGAACTCAAAGAGTCAGTCTTCTATCACACTTAGACTCGATTTACTTTTGTAAAAAAATATATGTAAGATGCAGATTTTCGTTGTTGGAAAAATGAGGTAATCCTCTATATTTTATAGGCAAGAGCTTGGATTGAAATGGTGCCAAAAACACCTTTTCGGAACAGGTATAGTGCCTGTTCAGAAGAAACATCTGTTCTGAACAGGTTTGGTGTCTATTCAGAGAAGACACCTGTTCGGAACAGGTTTGGTGTTTGTTCGGAAGGACCAGTTCCTTTCCGAATTTCTGTTGGAAATTATTCCGCGAATTTTAAAATAATATTTCGCGCGAATTAAATGAATGTCTAAGAAAAGAGAAATTATTTGTGAGTTAAATAAATTTTATCCAAAAAATTTATCAATCAAATCATTTGCCGAAGCCGTAGCCAAGCGAGCGACGACGGCGCAAGGGGGCACTCTCTTCTTAACCCTTTAAGAGCTAAAAGGAGTGTTTCTTAATATAAGGACAAAAATTTTCCTCTATTCTACCAATGAGGGAGAAATGACTTTTCCTTTCATTTTCCCTTCACTTGGTTCCCCCATATTTCCCAATTCACATTACACCCACATTTCCCAATTCACACCTTATCTTTAAAGCTCATTCTTTAAAGAACACAAACCCAACAGTTAGGGCGTTGGATCTCCTTCCTTTGTTGTCGTGATATAATTACTAGGGGCATACATAGCTGTTGCATATGTTACATGCTGTTGTAGTATACTTTTGGGGCATTATATACTTGTCAGGGCGCTAGATTGATCTCCTTCACAACCGTTTATGACAAGCCCTGAGAGTGGATTGAGTTGAGATATGTAGTGTCTTTGTTGAACATTTGTTTAGACCTTATTGAGTATTATATAATGAAATATATTTTTATGCATATCATTTATGTGTTTGTTGTGTGGTTATATTTCCTAACACTTGTTGCAGGGGTAATAAGGTGGCGGATATGTGTTTGCCTTTGAAGTTTTATCTTTTACAATGATCAAATAATTGTTGACATGACATGATTGTAAATGGGAGATTTTGTATGGGGATATTTCTAATTTTTGTTGTTTTATTATAGGGACACACAAGAGTGAGAAGGCTTGAGCTCGTCCTAATTAGGGTATCTTGGATTCTTGGAGCAGCCTTTGGGAAAAAGAACACAAGGAGAGGACGAGCAACAGGAGTATTCAATCAATTTCAGTTCAATATGAGAGTTTGATTCGATTAATCAATTGTAATGTCTTCTAGCTTGTTAATTCATATTGTGGTCTACTTTTCCTCCTTCATGGAGTAGTAACTTGTATCATGAGAACTGGATGATGATTTAATTTAGACTTTAATTTCTTGGATGATGAAAAATCATTCTACGTTGCATTCAAGAGCGTGACCTAATAAATAATGAAGAGAATGAAAATTAGAACATATTATGGTTTAAACTCTAACCAACATTAAAAATATCAGATAATTTTTTTAAATTTACATATATAAAGAGATATATATGGACAAGAGTATCCTCCACATCATTGTCAAAGAAAGATCGTTCTACATTGCATTCAACGGTGTGATCTAATAAATAATGAAATAGATAAACATTATAAGATATTACGGTTTAAACTCTAACAAACATTAAAAATATTAGATGGACTTTTTTATTTACATATATTAGATATATTTGGGCAAAAGTATTCTCCACATCATTAGTATAACTCAAATTTTTGTTGCAACAGATTAACAGTAGTCTCCCTAATTCAAATTGCAGTAACTGTTTGTGCTTCGACAAGTTGCATCAGACGAATTTAGTTCTATTCCTAAGTTCCTACTTTGAAAAATACTATCAGGCCAATAGTCGATCGCTATTAAAAACAAAAATTACCGGTAGACAAATTTTGTAGATAAACGACAAAATTGGTTCGTTAATCTTATTTAGTGATGGACTATCAGAAAATTTTGTTAGCTACGAGCAATTTAGCGACGAAATTCATAGCTAATTTTAATTTTTAATATTGTGCATGTGGTAATGTAACCTCTAATGTCAAAACCAAATTTCAATATTCAATTCGAATGCAACGATGTGGATCTTTGTGCTCTATTTTTTCAACTAATTTATTTTTAATGATTCTAACAATATAAGCACGGTTTTAAACAATTTGGCATTTGGCAATTGCTAATTTTGCTAGTGTAATTTAATTTGTACTTGGTTTTGGATAGGCCCAGAACTTTATTATTCGGGCATCTTTACACAAATAACAGCCAGATTTATTTTACTTTTTCTAACCATTATCACTAATTATATTCTAATTTAAGCGATTGGACGAATAATTATTTAAATTAGTTCTTCTTATTATTATTCTCTCTATTCCTGAAAAAGGAAAAAGAAAAACCAACTGTCAGACCGAAAGTGTGCTGAAATAGGATTGCTTCAAAACAAGCAATTGCACATTCCATTCTTTCTTTAAAAGGGAAATGCATATTTAGCCTTTTGTGTTCACATGCCCAAACAATTCAAATGTAAACAGCATATAATAATTCTAATGGTAAAAGTTTATCAGCGTTTCATATTTATATCTATTCAATAAATACATAATATATTATATAACAATTCTCAATGGAGCCGTGTAATAGTTAAGAGGTCAAAATCTTCGACATTAATATTTATAAACACCTAGAATTTTAGGTAGCTTACTAGTACTACAATCTTTATAGAGAGGTGTATTGAACCCTTTAAAATATAAAAGGAATATCTATACGATAATCACTGTTAATAGAAATTACAGAAACATAAAGTACGTTAAGATCAGTTTAAGTGATTGAGCATACGTCATAATTGCTGGCAGTAGAGGTTGGTCTGTGTTTGCGCGGCTCCTACCTTATTTTTATTTAAATCCTTAAAAGTGAGTATCAGATAGCTTCAAATTAAACAAACAAAAATCTAGATGGTAAGTACTTTTCTCAGAGAAGAGCTTGGAGCAATGGTAAAGTTGTCTCTCATGCAATTTATAAGTTAAGTGATCAAATCATGAAACCATCCGCTAATAATTGCATTAGAGTAGACCATCTGCATCACACTCTCTTCAAGTGTTATCTCTACCTAGACACTATGTGAACACAAAATGCTTAGTACACCAAACTGCCCTAAATAATTTTTGTCGGTTTATAAAATATAGACACTAACTTCAATTTTCTCTTTCTTTTCCATGCTCTTCACCTCCGAAGCCTTGTGTAACATGTTGAATGTGCAAACAGAGTCTTATATTGATAGTTGAAAAAAGAAAAATGAACTACTTATATGATATTGAATATTCTTAATAGTGTTAGACAATTTGCGAGCTTAATCGAAAGCAAATAATATCATATAGTATTAAAAGTATTTTTGAACCATTTTACCATGGAAAAGGTAATGTATTCTCATTTGGTTAATAAGATTTTTATTTTAAAAAAGAAGTGTTACTTCAACTAAAGGAAAAAGAAGAAGTGTAAGAAGGACAAACAATATGCACTTTGTCTCCTCTTCTTCTCCATTATTTGATTTTTCACCCTATTTAAACCCCCATCAATGTGGTCCTCAAACTTGAACCGGGTTTAATCAAATGAACCCAAAAAATACCCCACCACTACCCATGGCATGGACTAACACAAACGACACTTCCCATATCCACCCAAGAACTCATCTCTGGCACTTGTCATTTTACTGGGGAAGAAACACACTGTTTCTTTTCCCAAATTGGCCTGGAAATAGTAGAGCAATGTACGGTTTGGGTTTGATTTTTGTCTTTGTTTTGGCTATTCTTGTTGAGTTCTTCTCCAATTTGAAGTTGGTTAAACCGGGTTCGAACCGGGCTGCAGCGGTTTTCTTCCAGGCCGGAGTACAAGCGGTTCGAGCCGGGTTTGCTTATATGGTAATGCTTGCTGTTATGTCTTACAATGGAGGAGTTTTCATTGCAGCCATTTTGGGCCATGCTGTTGGTTATGTAATTTTTGGAAGCCCAATTTTCAAAAAAGATATGGATAGATAATCTGGTCGTGTTTTGGGGAGAAATATTTTACTCACTTCGTCTTAATTTATGTGGCACCTTTCGAATTTTGAGATTTAAACAAGTCTATCTTTGATCGTAATTTTTTTATATATATTTTTAAATATTTTGAATTATCAATTATTGTGACTTATAGTACTTTTTACATAGTTTTCAAGTATATAAATTTTATTTCAAATTTTTTGAAGATTTCATTTTCAAACTCACGGTTAAACTTAAATTGTTTGACTCTTGGAAAATGAGAAGTGTCACATAAATTAAGACAGAGATTGTATTAAAAGAAGAAAAAGAAAGATAGATGTGATGATTAATTGTTGTTTCTTGTGTTTTCTATTTCTAGTTTCTTGGTTAGTTTTGCCTGATCGAGTGCATATTCTTTTAAATAAAAAAAATGAATAAATTATACTCTAATTTTGAAGGATGAAATCTTCAGGATATGGAAGGAAATGAATATAAATTAAACACGATTTGGTTATGTTGTGGCTTCTAGCTAATGCGGGCTTGTGGACTGTGGGAACATTTTAGTTATGTTGTTTGGATTTTCTAAAAATATAATCGTATCCGTATTGGATCCTTTGGAAATATACTGTATTTAAAGGATTCAAAACACGCACTTTAGCTCTTTAATTTGGTAACGAATGAAACCGTTCAAGAGAGGGTACAATATCAAGCCTTGTGGGAACAGAAGACTTATTTGTTATTGTATCCATCACATGGTCCACATAGTTTAGATACTCGGACAAGCAGACTCTAATGCCTATAGTAATAGCCTTCACTCTTGCCTATAATAAGAGGTCAAGGATCAAATCGTATGTTCATAGTTTCACTTCGCTTCTACCATTATGTTCCCCTCGAAGTACCAAATCTATATCTATGTGGATCCACAAACATATATGATATGGAATACAAATGGACCAAGCTACTTATGAATGTAACCACAATTAACATCATTAAGGTCGGGCCATCAAACACGGGGTCAGAAGTAAACTACGAATCGGACCAATTTGTGAATCGATCAACCTCTCCTTGCATCTAGACCTAAGTAAGTAGGCACCGAAAGATGACTATAGTAAGGAGTTTTGCAATTTGACTACTTTTTAATTGAAGAACCTAGTAAACCAATGTGGTTTGGCAATGGTCTAGACAGAGAGAATAGATTTGAGAATAAGGATCACTTTCTGTTTACTTGCTTTGCAACAAAGTTTAATGTAGGGAAAATAAATCAACCACAAATAAAATATGAAGAAATAAGAATATTTTATTAATAAACGATGTGGGTATAACTCTGTTTATCCCTTTCATTTCTCTGAATTTTCTCCGTGATATGTATTTCTCGAACATAGGATGATTTGGACCTCCTTGTGATACATTAAATCGCGAGTAACATCGGGCAGACTTTGAGTAAGGCGGTATTTGACGCCTCGATCTCTTTGTAAATATCCCAGGATATTATGGAATATTCGAGAGACGAGAAGCCTCTTCAAGGGAAATGTTACCATTTATATCGGCATAAGTTAAGGTTTAGAGTGGAGTAACCTTCAAAAATCCGAATAGAATTTGGTTCGTCTTGTAGAGTCCCATGAAATTTTGATATCTACGCTTAGCATTATAAACATACCCAAAAAACACCACTATGAGAACCGTCTTTTTTCCCTCAATAGTAAAGCACCCTTTATCACCCTTTTGCCAAAGGAAACTAATAGTAATAGATACATATTAGCTATGTTGCTTGGATCCTAAAAAATGCAGACAATATTCGCATTGGATCCTTCAAAATTACACTCACATATTACTTTTTAAGAGTGCGAGCAATATAGCATATTAGACATCTTATTACAGTTTCTTATAAGAACTATACTACTCAAGATAAATAAACCGATCTTCATCTAGATTTTGGAGAGATGTTCATCAATTTATTGGTCAGCATAACGTTATGTGTATAGAGTAGGTGCATAACGTTGAATTTAATCAACTAACTAAATTTTAATTCAAAAACACGTAATGGAAAAGATTGGAGAGAAGTAATGATGGTAATTATCCCTTTAATTAGGATGATCTTATAGAAGTACAACTTACTCTTCATGATTGTGATGACTATCATTGCCAATTATGCATGTGATTTGTCAGAGAGAAAAATTAAATTGCTTTTAAGTTACTACTCCACTCACAATATAATACATATACTTCACCTAACAAATTTCTCAGTTCTAATGCAATATATAGTTTCCAACAAAACATAGACAGAGGAAATTAACAAACAAAGTTATGTCTTCAACCAATTACACTGTTTCTCCAAAATCTCTAAGTTATTTCATCACTGATGCAAATACAAGTTACTGGATTTCATACACAAAGACACAATTTCCAGGATGGCCAGATTGTGAAATTACTAAAGGGGGCTGCTTGTTCCCTGTCTGTCTGATTTTCTTGTTAGCATTTATGTCTGAATTCTGTTCTATGTACCCTTTTACTACTACAAAGAAAGAACAGAGAGGTCTTAAAGTGTTGTTACAAGAATCTGGATTCCATGGACTTAGAATGTTTATGACTTATTTGGTTTTCATTTTTATTATTACTACAGATTTCAGGTTTTTTCTGGTGGCTGTTATAGGTCATGCAGCAGGAAGATTTGTTTGTAAGGTGTATCAATTTCATACTGATCAAGAAATGAGCAGTGAATCACCATCCGAGTTAGTAACCTAAGTGTGATTCATCAGTGGCGGAGTCAGAATTTTCACTAAAGCGATTCAAAATATGAAGAAGTAAACACCAAGGGAATTCAACATCTACCCCTATATATACAGTTAGTACCGAAGGAAGTTCAAATGAACCCCTTGCTCCCACCTGGCTACGCCCATGTGACTGATAAATTTGTGAAGTTCTGCTACAAGATAACTTGTATACTATCTATATACTGTATTGGCTCCATTTTTTCATAAGAATCTACACATACTACTTCATCTAATTTAGTTTACGTGACACTATAATTGTTTGTTTATATATATGTATGTGTGTTGAAATGACTAAGGGACCGTTTGATTTTGTGTGTGTGAGAAAATCTACATTTTATCAAGCTACCATACACTTGACTCCATTTTTATTGAAAACTAACAAAGTGTGAAATTGAAAGGAAACATTACAGTCAAATATCATTCGATCATCTTGTTTGCAAAATATGTATTAGTGTATAAATAGATTATACATATAATATACATGCCTATACACTACGTATACAACCAAAGTGTCTCGATAGTATATACTTCGGTGATATTGGTAAATTAGGCCGAAGGCTACATTTACGTGACTTTCCAAAACTAAAATCAATCTTGATGCAATGCCAAAAATTCACTCTTCTCTCAACAAAAGTCGTCACAGTTATCCAAAAGCAAAACTTCTACGACAAGGGACCAACTCGTGTCAACTGAAGATGCTCTTAGTTCTTTATTGTTAGGTTTTGTATTTTGCACTTACATCGTAAATCTACTCCTCATTGAGAAGCATGTGTATTTGTTATCATTTGGAGTTCGTATTAGCTAGAGTTAGTTGGTCAAGTGAGATTGCAATAGAGTTGTTGCAAGGGGAAAGGGATTAAGACTTTAATTCTTAGGATTACAAGAGTCTGTAATCAAAACGTTGCTTGTTGTTTCTTGTTAGTGAAGTTGTTGGTGAAATCCTACTCCGGTAGATCGTGGTTTTACTCTCTTGATCGAAGAGGTTTCCACGTAAATATCGTGTGTTCTTTACTTGTAGTTGTCATTGTCCTTTATGTACTGATCTTAGTAGTTGTACTCAGTCAAAGACCTAGTCCCTTGACTCGTGATTGATTCATACAAGCCATCAAATCTAGTTGAACTGCAATCCCATAGAATCCAATCATTATCCATTTAAATTGATCCGGACATAGTTTACAGGCCCCCAAAATCCTGTAGGCCTAGAGTTAATTTGGGTCTTTAGACAATATGATGTATATTGCTTCTATTGGCTCTATTTTCTTTATTTTTTATATAATAAACGCCATGAGTCATTCCGATCTTGTACATAGCAAAATTATTAAGACGTTATATATTTGAAAATTAGTGTAACATAACACCAGTACTCTATCCTATTTATTATATTGTACACCCACCATCATCATTTTCAACCACACAATTGCATGCCACCGCCACTACTACCACTACCGGTAGCCAGTAGGCGGTAGCCTCCATCATACAGGCAATGGTATGATATTTGAAACTTTGAATTTGCAATCTGGAGAACTTGTTACTACTAGTAACAAATAGTTTTTATTTTTAAGCAAAGTAGAATGAGTTTTATGTCACAAAAAGTACTTTAATGACTTTCTTTTGTGAATATCCAATAAATGAGAAAGAGCAGCACAAGACACAAATTAGTCGGCACTTGCTGAGATCAACAAACAATGTTCCATCTTTCTTCACTTATCCCAATTTCTTGTGTAATAAAAAAGAAAACATGAAGTTACAAGGAGAAGTCCAAGATTTTGTTCCTATATACAATGGGAAATTGCTCAACTTTATCCTTCATTTCACTTTGGATCGTTCATATAAGAGTTAGAAGTTTGGATGATCACCCGACAAGAAGACATTAAAATAGAATTAAGTTGTGCAAATATTTTCGAGGAATGATTTGAGAAGTTGGACGTATATATGATTGGGATGCGTCGTCTTGAAAAAATTAAATGATATTAATATCAGGGAAGTAAAATACGTGTTGTACTCTTTTTTTCTTAACCAAGGTTTTGTCCCAATTGAGTTTTTCTGGTATTGTTTTTAATGAGGCAATACTCAAGGTGTATTATAAGTGTGTACTCTTTCTTCTTCACTTGACTTTTTTCCAATGGGTTTTTCCTAGTAAGGTTTTAGCACGGAACATTATCTACGAATATCCAATTAGGGAGAGTGTTATGAAATACATTTCATTGAATGGATGTCTATACTCATTGCCTATGTTACATGAACCTTTTGGGCATTTAATATTTATGACCTTTGGAGTGATTTCTCATCCTATAAATTGGGATGTTATTCGTCTCTGAAAGACACACTTGAAAGAAGAAAAATTATCTCCCATTTCTAGATCTCTTGTCTAAGATATCTTATTTTATATTATTTCATTTGATGTGAATTTACAAAACATCTCAAATTATCAATCTTTTTTTGCTTCATGCGCTCCTTAAAGAATATTAATTACGATGATTTTTTTATTACTTTAATCTTATTTGTATCTAAGCTACAATATCTCTTTCTTAAATGTTTACTCAATTTATATATCATCTTCATTAATGAATATGGAATTGTCAAGGTCACCTTGCTAGCGCTAGCATATCAACAAAAATGAGTAGAAAATCTAAATATACACTTTAGAATAAACTAAATTAACAACTTCAAAAAGTAATAACACTCTATAATAAAGAATTTTGTAGTCTTCAAAAATAAAACTATACTAAGAATGAAATGAAGAGAAATTAATTTATTTTGCTTTGAACTTTTGAAATAACTAATTTTTGAAAAAATATGACATGAGTAGATCAAAAGTGTAATTGAGGGCAAAGTTGCTCAATTTCCAATTGTATGGAGGCAAATTTGTATTACTATCATTTTTCAAAATTTAAAAACAGTAAACATTGGAGAAAGGAAAAGTGAAGGATGGAGCATCTTCAATACCAAGAGTCTTGGTTACACTTTCACACCCGTCTTATATGGGCAACATTCTACGAAGCATAAATATTGTTTGCACATTTTTCAATAAATTACTTCTCTTTGGTGCTTCACATACTCATCTTCCCCATTCATTTTTATTTAAATCACAATTATCCTAAAGAACAGCTAATGGAGATTCATGAACAACCACTACAGCCAAAGTGCCACCATACTTAGATATACTTGTTTTTTGAGGCTCGACTAATTTGAATTCACTCGAAATACTTTAAAATAAAGCACTTCCTCTTATTATCAAAAATAACTTTATCTTTGTGATAGAAAGGTACTTGTGATTGCACCACATTTTTGGTGGTGGTAGCGTACCTAATGCATGTGGGAGACGTGAGAAAATATCTTTTGGCCCCCTACTAACTTTGACCATTACACTACAAAACTTTATCCAAACAAGAAAATAAAAGAACCATCTTTTCTTCCAAAAAGGGACTAGTTTCAATAAGCTTTCACAACATTCAAAGTAGACTTGCACATTTTCCTATTAAGTCACTTTGCTTCACTCTTTAGTAAAATGAAAAAAAGAACAAAAGTTAATTAAGCTGTTCATGTACAAATCACATATGTGACCAAAAGAACCAAAGTTAATATCAGTCCAACCAAGGGCACCCCTTCCTAGTCCGCTTAGTCAGTTGAGTAAACAATTAATCTATTCATGCACAACCACATATGGACAAAGTTTCGACAAAGATGATAGTGGAGTGATAAGTACTTATTCGTCATTAACTAAAGATCTCAAATTCAAATCCTCCTAATACAAAATGCCTTTGTTAGGAAGAACTTTACCCCAATATGAGACTTTAAACTCAAATCCTCCTAATACAAAATGCCTTTGTTAAGAAGAACTTTACCCCAATACGAGACTTTTAGGCACGAATCCAAATTTAATCGATCCCAGAGTACAAAGTCGTCTTTGTTAAGATACACTTTACTCCCAATATGAAACCTTTAGGCACGAATCCGAATTTAATCAATCCCCTTTACTCCCAATATGAAACCTTTAGACACGAATCCCGAATTTAATGAAACTCCAATACGAATACCCGACTCGGGTGGGAAATCAACCTAAACATAATAAGGCCAAAGTGCCCAAATAGTAATGTAAATAAGTACTTAAAGAGGGAAATGGACAGAAAACAAGGCTAAATGGTATATTTATTGATAGATTCCCGGCAAAATACCCGTTACATTTGGCTGATAATACCCATTAGAAAAAGAAAGACTGTATTACCAGCGTTCAACCCAAAAACATGAAACAGTCATCTTTCTCCATTTCTTGATTGACTAAAACAAGTTTATTTTTGTCATTATACTAGTATAATCTAATCTTAACCCAAACAAAACAGAACCTAAAAATCTACTAAACCCATTTTTCTTTTCTTGAATCTAGTGCCTGTCTGCTACCCCTAAATTCTTCTTCTTCCATTGAAGACTACTATGAAATTAGTTTTTTTTTAATCTTAAACCCTAATATTACCCCCCAAAAAACCCGTTCCTATCTTCTTCCCAAAATCTCCACTATATCAAAAACTAAACACATTTTGTTCCCTTCCTTCTCGAGTCAGTAAGTCCACTCCTGAGGAAGCTGAAGTTCTTGGGACATTGCCACCGCCGGTCGCTGACTTTTCAAATTCCGCCATTGTTGGTCTCCCACATTATTACTATTCCGGTACTTCAAACCACCACCTATACAAAACATTTCAAATCAGAAAAAAAAAATCATACTAAAATTGCTAGTGGTTTAGAAGTACTGCAGTATAGTTTTTACCATTATTATATCTGGGTTGAACCTGAGGCTGCAAATTCAGATTCAGAGCCTGGACCACCCTGTCTGGTAGCAAAACTGTCGAACACCCTGGTAAATTGACGAAAAAATTAATAAGCACCACTGAATAATAAATCATAAAGAAGTAAATAACATGAGATAATGAGAACACAGCCAAAACATAATACTGTAGGAGATTTGTGTGAAACAGATGTCAAGAAACACCACATAATGTCAAAAAACCAGATAAGTGGGGGGGAAAGAGCTGCTAAAGTCCAAAATTAAAGTCTGATATTCTCACTATCAGCTCCAAGAATGCAAAATTAATAAAATATAACGGAAAAGATGAACCCACTGGTAAAATAACTGCAAATAGCGAAATTATACAAAGATTTCTCGAATCAAAATTGAAATCAAGAAGAGGTACCTGGCTTTTTCCGAGTTTCGGTTAGTGTTCCAGTTCTTCTGGGAATGAAAACCCCAGTTCCAGCACACTCTCGTTTAGGTCCAGGATTTCCTAGAACAACAGCGCGCATGTCTGAGCCAGGCGTTGAGTGCTGCTTCTGCTGATAATGGTGAGATTGTTGCAAAGTCGGCCAAGTAGCTCCATTTCTGTCTCTCCCATGAGTAAACTCCTGGTGGTGGTTCTGGCTCAACTGGTACTGCCAAAATCCATCTTTTTCTCCTTGACGTTGCTTCATTATCTGTTGTTGCTTCAAACGCTGAAACTGTATTTCCACATACACAAAAATCAATAAACTTGAAAGAACAAAAAAGAAAAAAACGGTTGATGAAGTCTATAGAGCATTGAGGCTTACTTGAGCCATTTTGAACTGTTGATAAGAGAGTGGTGGCTGATTAGAGTAGAAAGACCCAAGATTTGGTTTAGTCATTTTTGGGTCAACATAGAACGGACTGGTCTTCCTGGGCGGAGCCCCCCAAAGTCCAACCTCTTCCTCCATCTTCTTCATTCTTGCAACCTCACCAACAGCAGCATAAAGCAAATCCACAGTCCCCTTTCTGCTCTTCACTTCCGTTGGGGAAGAAACTTGAAAAGGGCTGTTTGGGGTTTCACTGTTTAAGCCCTGCTTAGACCCAAGCACACCACATAAAGTTGACTGAGGCGAACTTGACAAACCATAAACCTACAGAAAAAAACCACAAAATAATAAGAAAAACTAACAGACAAAACAACATAAATAACAACAAAAAAGTATTATACCTTGTGGTTTTGAAGAGTGGAGTGAGCCATTTGGCGAGTTAACTCAGTTAAATAGTCTTCTTCATCACTCTCTGTTTCCGATGAGCAAACAACTGACTCCACCGGTGAACTCAGATCGGAGTGAGGACCAAACATGTTAAACCCATATGAAAACTCGTTTTGAAAATCACACCCAAAGTACCTCTTTCTTTCATTTCCTACTCCTTTACTGTTACAATTATTATTCTTAAACCCCATGAAAATGTCGTCGTCGGTGAGGAACTGCGGGGGTAGCCAGAACTCACAGTCCTTTGAGTCTTCCCCCATAGAAAATCCGACAGAAAATTGAAAAGCGGGTTGTAAAAAGGAGGTTTGAAAATGAAACTTTGGAGCTTCAAAGTTTCAATTTTAATGGTGGAAAGAAAGGAGGAAGAGGAGGAGAGAGTGTTGGAGACAGTTGATATTTATATAAATTTCAAAAAGAAATAGTAGCAAAAAGACAGATAATGAGTGGGGTTATAAATTGAAAATCCGAGATGTTTTAAGGTGTGTTTGGTTGGGAGGAAAAATACTTTTTAATTTACTCAAAAAATATAAAAGCCTGTTTGAGTTGAGTGTTGACCATGAAATTATTTTTTTCCTCTTATTTTTCTGGAGTTGAACTCTCAAAAATATTTTTGACCACAAAATTTTAATAGATTCTATTTTTTTGTTTTTCTCAAGATTTTTTAAAAAATTTAAAAACAAAAAAATATTTCTTCATTTCAAATTACCCATAAAAATTTAAAAAATGCTAACTTATTTCATGCTAAAGACAAATTCAAATTTCAAATATTATTTTTTCACTTTGAAAATAATTTATTTATTTATTTATATTTTCACAATAAAACATGTCCAAACACTTAATAGATTTCTAAAAAATAAGCAAAATCACTTTTCAAATAAAAATAATGAAAACAAATTTAGTAAATAACATTTCAAGTTCATTGTCTTCTTTCCACCTTCCCAATACCTCCAACCCCTGTCCCTTGATCATCCACCCCTTTCACTCTCGAACCTTTACATATAAATGATTTTGACATAATTATTACAAAATAAATACGAAACTCACTTGTTTTTAAAGAAAACATTTACGTGGATAACTTTTTCTTCGTACCAAACACACCCTTATTATTTTAATGTTCTATTCCTCACTCGCTGTATTAGCGATTGAAATACACGCGATTGCCAGGTAAGAAGAGAGAGATAAGTGCGCGCCGATTTGGGGCCCGTATCCTGAAGCACGTCTGCCACGTGAGAGTAGTGGTGGTGGCCCACGTAATGGGAAGTGGAAGACTATAGTGTACAGCTACTTGTACGTTTTTTTCCCCTTTTTATTTTAAAGGAAAAAATATATTTTTCCAGAGTAAATTATGGAACTACTAATTAAAAATAATTATGTTGTTAATGAATATGATTAGTTGAGTTAAACATGAAAGATTATTGTAATGTAATGACAACGTGTTGGCGCCATTGTGATTTGTCAATGTGGGTGGCAGCACACAGATTGTCCTCATCCACTACTCTTTGTTGTACTTCGTGCTTTGCATGAATTAATAATATTCGAAATTATTTTACAAGTAATTTTATTATTTTAATTTATAAATTTTGTAATTAATGTTATGTGATCATTAGTACTAATCAACAGTAATTGGATTAAGTTTAGGTATTTAATATTATATACGGAGTAAAGATTTTATTAGTTGCATATCAATGTGATGAGAAAAATACATTTAAAAATATCAATCAAAATTTAAGTAACTTGAATATCAGAAAATGAAAAATATCTTATATACTGAAACAAATAGAATATCTTGTAGTCAGTGAATACAAATATTTATCCTAATTATAAATGTTCATTGTTTTTCAACCGCAACATTTAGATATTGTATTTAGTACTGATTTGAAGGAATTGTTCTCTCTAAATCAATTTATATAGCACAATTTGAGTCGATAAGGAATTTCCTTTTTTATTTGATAAAATAACGTTATAAATATCAACCTTCTTGTGGCTATACTTATATATTTCAGGTCAAATAGAATAAATTAGACGATTCAAACCTTTTTTACTCGGGGCAATAATCTCTCCGAAGAATCGATAAATGTATCAAAAATGTTGTTTTAGTGCATTTGAAACTTCTTAATTGATTCGTCGTAAATAATTATAGTATTTTGAAACAAAGGGTTATTTTAGAGTTAGATTGAGGCATCCATAGTAACTTTTCTAATTTTGTGGAATACTATACTACTCTCTCTGTCTAATATTAGTTGTTTGCTATATTAAAAATAATTGTCTCATATTAGTTGATTATCTTACTAAATAAAGAAAATTTTAATTAAATTGTTTTCGTATTATTCTTCCAATTAATTCTTTTTGAAAGTGTTCTTATTTGTTTGTAAAGTTTCAAAAAAAAAAAATTAAAGGGTAAATTAATAAAATAATCTTTTTATTTATTATTTCTTAATATGCGTGTAAAAAGAAAAGTGTGTAACTAATATGGGACGGAGGAGTATGACACTATGAACTAGAATGTCACAGAAATAAAGACTAAAAAGAATAAAGGTTTTTGAGATGTGTAATTATATAATGTACATAGCTATATAAGACTTTTGATACTTAAGATTTAAATAATTTCATAGTTCTTACAAGTAAGATGAAAATTTTAACTAGATTCAAATATTTTTATGCATTAATAATAAAAATATTAGCACATATTTGGGATTGTTTAATAGGGTATACAAAAATAATGTAGAATATGGTGTACTAGTAATACTTGCATTAGTAATGTTGCTATTAGTTATGATTACATTAGTTATGCTGAGATTTTTCTTATAAAATATTTGATTTGATGTATTAAAAAAAAAATATTGAATAATTTTTTTAAAAAATTATAAAAATACCCTTCATAAATATAGTGAAAAGGGTGTGAAAAAGGTTTTAAGGAGCAATTATATCTTTAATCATGTTAATGAATGTTATAGAACCTATTGCATTATTAATACATAGAAATTCATGATATTAATAATACATATTTCAATACATAATAGAGTGTATAACTAATGCAACCATTAGTTACGAGCCTTGAAATAGGCAAATAGTTGAAAAATTGTACTCCCTCCTATCCATATTAAATGAATTGTTGAGGTAAGGCAAACTCTTTAAAAACAAAATTTTATGACATATTTTGAACATTACCACTCCTACCTTTTTCATTTTTCTCATACTATTTTTAAAAGTAGAGTTAGTCATTACTAAACATGGCTTGAAATTTGATTATGACCATGTAAAATAATAGTTAAAACTTAAAAATAATTTCAATGTAAAATCATAAGTACTACTCTTACTTTATAAAGAGTGTAAGTACTTAGAATAGGTAATGTACTCTTTCATTTAGTGAAAGGGCAACAATAAAATAAAATCTAATAATTATTTTGATTTTTAAACAATTTATTTATTTTAAACAATAAAAAAGTCTCAATAATTTAATTAATATAAACTTTAAAAAATATCAAATAAGATATTAATAATACACCAAAACTAATTTATGCATTAAAAGTTTAATACACTATACTAAATTGAATTGGATAAAATATTTAGGAGCCTTGAAATAGGCAAATATTATAGGAAATAGGAGACAGGTTCAGAGTGCATATGTATAAAGCCTGTAACTTGGTGAGCTCATAAGAAGATCTGCCTGCACACATAGATCTCTTGATTTTACAGGCAGATATATACTACACAAGGAATTTCATTAATACTCATTTTTAAAATAATATATACTCTACTATTACTGTAAATCTAAAAAATTATATTATCAAGTGGGCGTAAAATCAAAAACTTTTCATTTTATTTGAATTTTTTAAAGTTGAAGTTAGAGCTGTATTTGATCATATTTTTTAAAAAATTTAATATATTTAAAATAATTAAAAAGTGAAATACTAAAATAGAACCAAATACAACTTGATGGTCAAACACCATTTTATGAATAAAATATAATAATTTCAAAAAAGTAGTAAAAAAATTTCATGATCAAATACTCAGTAATTTGAAAATTATATAAATAAATCTCTTTAAGAGGTAAAGAATTTTTTTAAAAAAAATGATATTAGGCTTAACTCACTTCTAGCTAACCCATGAGTTTGAGGATTGTTCATAAACATATAAACAAATCAAATTCTCCCTCCGGACCATTTCAAATAATAGTTATTATTTTATTTTATTTTTTGTCAAGAAAATTTTAAATCAAAAAGAGAGAGAACTTTTTGAAATAGTCTCTCCAAACTATTTTACTTATCATATTTTTTATTTACACGTCTCCTAAAAAATATTAATTACAGTGTAATTTGACTAAACTATTTTTATTTATTATTCCTTACTATTTAATAAATTTCTCTTTTACCACATTAATATCTCTTCATATTTATTACTAATTGTAAAGATAGAAACAAATACTGTAACTAATTATACCTTGATTTTTTAAAATTACAACTATTTTAGGCAATCTATTTTTAGTAAGGACGACAAGTAAAGTGATCCAAAATTATTCTCTTTGTCCTATATTAGTTGATCACCTTACTAAAAATAGTTGTCCAATATAAGTTATTCACATTACTGAATTAACAGAGAATTAATTAAATGGGAAAACGACACTTTTGATCCCTGTGTTAATGCTATATTCTGATTTTATTTCTTGTGTTATCTAACTTAGCACTATTAACCTTCAATTATATCATGTGAGTGGTTTTGATCCTTTAATTAACAGACCTTCAATTACCCTTACAATTAGTTATTTTTGAAAGTATGAACACTTATTTGTAAAGTTCTAAAAAAGTTTTTAAAAGATTAATTAATAAAATTATATTTACTTATAATTTTTTAAAATGCGTGTAAAAGAAAAATGTTCACGGAGTGAGTAATAACTATTAATTGAGTGGAAATGTGAATTTAATAGCTAACCGACCAGAATTAGCTGAGATTTGTAACATTCTAGGAGTAGCATTTACTGTTGTATCCCATTCCCAGTTGAATTAAATTTTCTCATAAATGCTAGTATATGTACCTCCAAATAATATATAAGTGCCAGCAAATCGTTCTTTTCTGTAAAATTATTAGACATGATCTCTACTAAATTCTGGATAATAAACATAATCAAAATGCTTTTATCTAATTTAAAGGGGGGGGATGCTGCCAAGCAACACGTATTTCTTAATATTTTCTAGCTTATTATGCAAAATATATATAAAAGAGAAAATGACACTTTTTTTTTGTGAAAAAAAAGGTGGTCTAAGAAAAGAACATTTCTTTTCATGTCTTCATTTGACATGTTAAAACAAGTAATACAGTGGCATAATATATAAACATACCCTTTAACTTGGCGTCAACTTGCATTTATATCCTCCGAATGTTCACAAGTAGACACTTAAACTTGTATAAAGTTGAACAAATAGACACATGCATTCTATGTGGCGCCCTACGTGGCAATATAGCATCTTACATGACGTCCTACATGTATTATGCCACGTAGGACAAGCATATTTACTTGTTCAACTTTATACAAGTTTAAGTTCTTACTTGTACATATCCAAAATTGAAGGGCATAAATATAAATTGACGCCAAGTTAAAGAGCATGTCTATATATTATACAATTTAAAAGCAATATGGTAAATTGTATTCTGTATCTGACACATCATAAATATAGAAATTAACATTATGAATATCGTATTGAAAAAATTATGCTAAGATCCTTCGATATTTATATTAGTTGTTTATTTTTCTTTTAATAGATTTCTTTAAAACTTTACAAATAAGTGTAAACACTTTTAAAATAAATTAATTGGAAGGATAATATGAGAAATTTTTTATTAACCAACTAATATGGGACAACTATTTTTAGTATAGTGACCAAAGGGAGTATATACCCAAAAAAAAAAATCAATTACGAAATTCATTGTCGTTGATCTATTAGGTTAAACGTCTGTAGCTAACGAAATTAGTTGAAATTAGCATGAAAGAACCAAAATTACAGGGTGTGTCACAATTCATAGTGAAGTGATATGACACATGAAATATGGATAGAAGATATTTTGCCGCTATTGTATACGTTACGCAATGGCCAAGTCACATCGATGGTGTCACATTGGTCTAACAATAATCTCAAATTTACTTGTTTTTAAACAACTATATTCGTTAAAACACCTACTCTCTTTGTTTCTTATTAGTTGATCATTTTACTTTTCACACGCATGTTAAGAAATCATAAAAAAGAAGGTAGTTTTACTAATTCTCCCCTTAAGAAACTTCTTTGAAAATTTACAAACAAGTGTGAACACTTTAAAAAAAAATTAATTGTAAAGGTAATATAAAAAAAAATTAATTAATATTTTCTTAATTTAGTAATGTGATCAATTAATATGGAATAACTATTTTCAATATACTCATCAACTAATATGATTTTTTAATAAGATGATTAATTAATATAAAATAACTATTTTTAATATAGTGATCAACTAATATGTACCAAGAGAATAATTAAAATGTGAGTTGTGAACATAAATGGTTAATGCAGACAAAAGGAACTTCCATGGAATTGGTATAAGCAGAAAAACAACATAGCATTAAAAACGTGCCTTCACTTTCTCCAAGTCAATTAGTCACAAAACCTCAAAGATCGAAACCAAAAGTAGTTCTCTCTTATCGGGTGTATTCATCACGAAAATATTTTTCATCAAAATATAACGGGAAGAGTTTATTTGAATTCAAAGTATATTCAGACAAAAAATATAATGATTAGTGTATTTAAATTAGTTTTAATAATACAAAGTTATATTTAAAACTAAAATATAACCAAAAAAATATATTTTTTAATCAAAATATAACAAGAAGTATTATATTTAAATTATTTATAATTATATAAAAATATATTTGACCTTTTTTCGTAGTTAAAATACACGATAACTAAAAAAGAACGGAGGGACAATATAAAATTAGAATTGTTGAATAGTGAAGTTGCTTCCACAAGTGAGCAAAGGATCTAAACTTTTGACGAAATGCGGACGTGGCAGTTTTTAGCTGCTACGTATACGGCGCTTATTTCCCGCCTTTTCTTAGTGCACACAAACAACTAGGGATGGATATGATACGATATATATCGAATTATTATATCATATCAAATTTTTTAATTTTGATATTATGATATATGATATACATTTTAAATTTTTTTGATGTTTGATATGATATTTGATATTTAGAAATAACATATTGAAATACCGAATATCATACCAAAGTATATAGTTACATAAATAACATATATATATTATTAAAATACTAACAAATATACAATCTAGTATTAGTATAAATTAAATATTTAGAAGTTGGAACTTTTACAACTCAATTTTGATTGAAATATCTTTTAAATGTAATTAGTAACTAAAGAAGTTATTTGTACTTTTCTTTGAATATATATTTCTACATGTGTAATGTGATAGTATGATATAATTGAGATCTTTTTTTAAGCAGTCGAAGTCATAATACTCTTTTATACGAGTATATATTAGTCAAAGTTGAACAAACTATGATTACCGATTTACCATATCGCAAAATATCAAAATCAAACTTTACCGAATCAATTTAATATGATAATAATATAATAATTTTAAAAACTGAATACCAAAATTATCATACCGAAATTTCAAATACCTTATCATACCATACAATACTCACCTCTACAAACAACCCCCTTTATGGGTGAAAATTGCTAATGTCAAATTAATAAATCTATTTATATGTGTTTCCATATATAATATCTTAATTATCGTTAACAGTGCATATATATTTACACTTTTTATTAACATATTGAATCAAAAAACGCTTTTAAAATTAGTTTTTTTATTTCAAAAATAATACCTCACTTTAAAAATTACTTTATTACTTTTTTTTGGCCCTCCAGACCATTTAGACTCACCAACTAAAAAAAAATCAACCTTTTTTTAGACCCGTTTCAAATTTATTTCTGACTGAATAATAGAGAGTTAGGTGTTTTTCATTCGGAGGGGTAAAAAAATGAGTAAGGTAATTTTTAAAATTCATATGACTTTTTTGAAATTTAAAGATCAATTTTATTTATTTTTAGTTCAATAAATATATGTTTGTTAAGAAAAATGATATATATGTATCATTTATTAGACGGTAAAGTATATATACAATATTTTTAAAGATATATTATTTTAAATCACAAAGTTAAGAATATATTTACCCCTTTAATAAGTTTGCATGATTTGCCTTTATATAAATACTAGATATCGAAGCCCGTGCTCAGCACGGGCCCAATACATATTACGTTTTTTGTGTTAATTTATATGATACATATAGAATTTAGATAGTCAATCAAATTTTTTATATGGTTTTTAGATATTTCAAGTTGTTAACTATTATCATTTATAATATTTTTACGTAATTTTTAAATAATATATGTTACTTCCTCTGTGTCAATTTATATGGCATCGATACAATTTTGAGAGTCAACTAAATTTTCTATACATCTTTTAAATATCTTAAGTTCTTAATTATTTGCGATTTATGGTACTTTTTTTCTGTCCCAATTTATGTGGCATTAACAAAATTCTGAGGGTCATTTAATTTTTTATGTTTTTGAAATATTTTAAGTTGCTATTATTGTGATTTATAGTACCTTTTATGCAATTTTCAAATATATAACAGATTAAAAAGAAAACTAAGATAAACAAATTAAAATGGAGAAAGTATAAGAAAATATCCAAGCAGGCAAAAAATTTCATGTCTGGAAATATTTAAGCAGGCAACACAAGCAGGTACGTCGACCAACTGCCTGCTTATCCTCCTTTATAAGTAAGGTAATTTTAAGTTTTTAATTATTGTGATTTATAATTCTTTTTTCTTTTGTCTCAGTTTATGTGGCACTGATAAAATTTCGAGAGTCGACTAAATTTTTTATGTCTTTTAAATATTTTAAGTTGTTATATTGTGATTTGTGCTAAAACAAATTAAAATGGAGAAAATATAAAAGAAAATATGCAAGCAGGCAGTACAAGCAGCCATGTTGACCTCGTGCCTACTTGTTGCCATTTAAAAAAATATTTTAACTTGGTAATTATTGTGATTTATAAATTTTTTTTCTTCTGTCACAATTTATGTGGCACTGATAAAATTTTGAGAGTCGACTAATTTTTTTATGTCTTTTAAATATTATAAGTTGTTATATTGTGATTTGTAGTACTTTTTACGTAATATTCAAATATATAATAGATTTTAAAAAGAAAAATAAGATAAACAAATTAAAACGGAGAAAATATAAAAGAAAATACGCAAGCAGGCATGTCGACCTCGTGCCTTCTTGTTGCCTTTTATAATTTAGATAGTCAATCAAATTTTTTACATAGTTTTTACGTATTTTAAGTTGTTAACTATTGAGATTTATAATACTTTTTATGTAATTTTCAAATAATATATGTTACTCACTTTGTACCAATTTATGTGTCATTGATACAATTTCGAAAGTCAACTAATTTTTTTTATACACCCTTTAAATATTTTAAATTATTAATTATTATAATTTATAGTACTTTTTCTTCTGTCCCAATTAATGTGACATTAATAAAATTTCGAAAGTCAATCAATTTTTTATATCTTTTAAATATTTTAAGTTATTAATTATTGTGAATTATACTATTTTTTATGTATTTTTAAATATATAATAGATTAAAAATTAAAATAAGATAAACAAATTAAAACGAAGAAAATATAAAAAAAATATCCAAGCAGGTAGCATAAGCAGGCAGCACAAACAGATATGTCGACCTGCTACCTGCTTATTGCCCTTTATAAGTAAAGTAATTCGATGTGTGTAACTATTTACTACACAATCACTATCACCATCAACATCTAATCAGTTCTTTTTTCTTTTTGAAATAGTTGCTAGTAATTTTCTTTGTTTATAATATATGGGTAATTTACGTAATACACAAATCTTTGAAAGCTAATTACTTTTTTTTTCATCTCAATCCTGCTCGAATACATCCCTCATCTCGGGATACATCGCCTCACCTCGGGATATATCTCCAAACTACTTGGATACATCAAAATCCCATTGAATACATCCCAAATTTACTCGGATACATCGGCATTCTTTGATTTTGCCTTTGATACATCGGGTGAGATGTATCACGAGGTGAGGCGATGCATCACGACCTGAGGCGATGCATCACGACCTGAGGCGATGTATCTGAGTGATTTTTTAATTAACATGTGGTATATTAAATAATTAAAATTAAATAATAAAAGAGTTAGTAAATATAATAAGGATGTATCTCTCCTTAAATAGTTTAACCTAATATATTCTTGATTTTCTGCCGATTTGAACCGGGGACAAAGCCCCAAAATAACGTACAATAACTATGTGACCTGGCCTGTTTGAATTTGCACATGAAAACCTTATTGACGAGGAAAACCAATTGTCATTATTTAGAGTAAAAAATAGATGCCAATTAAGACAATCTCTTAAGATGACATTAGATTACAAAACAAACATTCCATAACTATATTATTATTATTATATGTTGTACAAAACAAAGTGGGACGGCCTGTTGGCCAACAACTTTTCCTTCATTCCTATCTGTTTTATTAAACTGAAAAGGACAGAGATCAAATTATTAGAAAATGACTTTCCAAGTTCCTATGCCGCAGTCTAAAGCCTCATATATTACTTAAAGAGTACTCTCTTCGTTCTTTTTTTGTTGTCATAATTTTTTTTGAGAGTCAAAATAATATAAAATTTGATCAATATTTTAATAAGTATTTTTTCATCATATTGATATGAGAAAAATTACAACTTATAGTATTTTTCATATAGTTTTTGAATATTTAAATTTAAATTTTAAAAAAATAAATTAATCTAATTTAATTAAACTTTGAAAATTAATCAAATTGACTCTCAAGAAGCGCAACATGACAACTAAAAGAAAACGGAGGAGTAGTTGATTAAAGATACTATATCCGTTCATTTTTACTCGTTCATATTTGACTTGATATGCCTCTTAAGAAATACTCTTTCAATTTCATTTCAGGTGAAAACCTTTTTTCTTAGTCATCTTACTATAATTAAAAATAATTTAAACTTAATTTAAAGTTTTACTTTTATCTTTAATAAAATAATTTACAACCACACAAATATATAAGAATTATTTTATATTATAAGTTTCAAAACTTTTTCTTTTTTTCTTAAACACCATGCCAAGTCAAAGGGTATAAAATAAAATAGGATGGAGGAAGTAACAAAATAAAAAAGTAATTCTAAATATTGAAAAATGAATACGTAATATTTAATAACAAAAATAAAATAAACACATTATTTCTTAATTTTTTAAATTGAACAAATATAATTTAACTATTTTTAGTATACTTGACTATTAAAGATGAACGGAGAAAGTAATGGATAACTATCAAGTGTTTAGATACTGAAGTTGATTTTATAAATAAGTAATTATATATTTGGAAAAAGTTATTGAAATTGATAATAAACAATTACTACATTATATTTGCTAATAATGTATGATAAGTATTTCTAGCGTTAAAATGGCTGAAATATTAACTTTAAAAATGTTTTCTTTTTACTATAAAACATGGTCAACTTATTTTTTTTGGTTTATAAATACTTTGATATTTACTAAATGGATAATTAAAATAAAAAATACTTATTAGTTAATTTGATCAAATTATCAGCGTAGCTAGATATCCTCTTAGTCACCAAATCGAATATCATTTGATACTTAAATAGGACGAGCAGTTTGATAGGAAGTGTTTTTCGTATTCATATTTAATATTCTTTTGGCGCCGAAAGGAAGAGTATGTGATCGTTTGCCTCATAAATTGCAAACCGTAAATGTCATTTTCATAACAAAGTATAGAACACAAACTTATCCAAATCAAATCAAATCTTTCTCTATTTTGGGATTTGGATTCAACGGTCACAGATTCTTCACGGGTTTTCCCTCCAATATTTCAACTGTCATGCCCCACTATTTCCTCATTTGTGGGCCTTTTTTCCATTCAACTGTCTGACCCAGCCCAATCCTTTCATTTAAGGGTAACTTGCATAAAATACACATTTTTTAGAGTTAATTATTCTTTTTCCCATCTCAATCCTATTCGGATATATTTTTCACTTTGGGATACATCACCTCACCTCGAGATACATTCCCAAACTACTCGGATACATCGGAATCCCATTGAATACATTCCAAAACCACTCGGATACATCGGCATTATTTAGTTTTACCTTTGATACATCGGGTGGGATGTATCCGAGGTGAGGCGATGTATCACGAGGTGAGGCGATGTATCATGACCTGAGACGATGTATCCGAGTGATTTATGTGGTATATTAAGTAATTAAAATAAAGTAGTGGGAGAGTTAGTAAATATGGTAAGGAGGTATGTCTCTTTATGTAGTTTAACCTTCATTTAATAGGAAATACTATTACACAAAATCTTACTTTAACTATGACAATCGTTTCAATTTGTTTGTCTGATTTTGATTTGACGCAAAATTTTGATAAAGTAAAAAAAATAATTTAAATCTTGTGCTCTAATGAAACATGTCGTGTGAAAAGTTGAAACTAAAGAACTGCTGAAAAAGAAGAAGATGTATTCTACTTTAAAAGAATATAACAAGGAAAGAAAGATAAACAAATTAAAACGGAGGAAGTATCATTTTCTCTAAACTTTGGCATTTTTTGGCTGTGTTGAGATTTACTGTGGGATGGATATATATCTTTGGTGTGAATTGAAATTCTCTATTCATGGAATAATTTTATGAGTTTAAATTATTTTATTTTTGGTGTAAGAAATCTTTAGACAAGAAGTCAATAGTTCTGATTGTGGGGATTTCACTTTTATACTATTCAGTTAGGCAACTTGAGTCATTTTAAAGGAAAAATATGACCATTTTCTCCTTAGATATTACTTTCTTTTTGTCACAGTAAATCTTGAAACAACTCTATCATTTGATGCCTTTTAACAGAAAAATGTACAATCTTGACTTGATCTACTTGTGAAATTTGGACTTGTTAGTTGAAGTTGAATCACATCCAAATTAAGGTCCATGACCTAAAATTAGACAACCAAAAGTTGTTACATATATTAAGTTCACCATTAATCATCTTTCTCCAAAAATGTTGCGGCACCTGTGTCGGATCTTCCAAAAATACACTACTTTGAAGTATTTGACACACACCCATCGACATTTCATTAAAAGTTTGGACTAATAGGCTATGTTTGAAGAAATAACCAAGAATGAAAAAGGTCTCTATCTTTCATCTTTTAATTAGCAGTGTGTACAAGGCTATGCTGAGTAGTAGCTACTGGTTTGCCTGTGCATTTATTAAAGACAAACATAGAGCGCATGGGAATTGATCTCTGTTACAATTGTGTTTTTGTAGCCAAACACTGTGCTGCCATTTCTTGCTTTTTCTGTCCACATTGCTTCTTATAGTTTGTTGCCATTAATTTTGGGTACGACACAAATCTGCAGCACATCTCAAAACTTAGCTAAGACAAGCAATATATAAGCTCACTGAGTCAAAGTTATGCTATGATGAAAATAACTTTCTAAAATTAGAAAAAACGAGTTTCATAAATGATATTTCGTTCTTCTCCGTTTTCCGAAACACCAATCCCAAGAAGACTACTTGTTTTAAAAAGATGCTTTTCGTGGAAACATTTTTCTCCGAACCAAATACACCCTTAAAATTTATTGTTTTGTCTCTTTAAATTTGATTTGAGGCCTCAAGTTCTAATTCGAGGATGGATAAATATTTGACATATAGAGAAAATACTTTTCCGTTTAATAAGTCCAACAATATACGAATACGGATTAGTTGAGTCAATGAATTTCAAATAACAATTACCAAATAATAAATCAAGAATAGATTTGTTCGAGGCTTATGGTAGTGCATCCTTTGACGAAGTTATATTGTAATAGTAGGGGACCTACATCTTGGTGGACATAATTACTTTGTACCTGTTGCTGGTGGTAGATGATAGATATTCCGTGAACTTAATTGAGATATGCAAAAGCTGGCTTAGACATCACGGTTATAAAAACAAAGTAGAGAACCTACATGTATTATGATGGGATGATTGAGATTTTTCTATTCTTAATCAGAGAATTTGGATTAGAGTCTCTAAGACTGAAGAAAATTTTCTTGAAAGCATCGCCTCTAAAAATAATCTTTACAACGTGCTAATCTAAAATAATCGAATCCCAATATAAATAACGAACATCAAATAAAAAAATATATAGTACGGGACATGCAGAGAAAACTAGAGACCCTAATGGAATGTCAAACAGACAAAAGGGGTTTATGTCCATGTTAAACGCAAGGATTAGAGTAATAAAGGTCACTCTAATCATTATTATATTGGGGCATTTGGTGGAAAAGCAAAGCAAAGAAAATAAAACATATGGGCCAAAATATTGACAAATCATATAATGCATGTTCAAGAATTATGATCCAAAAGCAATGGTGGTGGGGAAAACTTAGTGGAATCCAGTTTTTAGGTGCACTCTGACATTAAACATTTTTATTTCTTAAACATTTATGTTTTCTATTTTCTACAAAGAGGGAAGAAATTTATTACTCCCTCCGTCTAATAATATTTATCCATGTTATTAAAAGTAGATGTCAAATAATACTTTTTCAGTTTGAAAAATCAATGAATAATTTATCCATTTCTATCCATATTACCCTTAGTTATTAATTATAGTCATTACCCAATACATTTTTCAAAGCATTGAATTAATTATATTCAAAGAGTGATATAATAAAATTACTCCTATTATTTATTATTTTTTAATATGTGTGCCAAGTCAAAAATAGATAAATATTATTGAACGGAGGGAGTATTCCCCGTCTCAATTTACGTAGTATTTTTTGCTTTTTGCAAGTCAATTTAACTAATTTTTAAAATTAAATTGAATAAATTAACATAATATTTTAAAATAAGAATTAAAATATTCAAAAATTATTTAAAAAATACTTTAAACTGTAATTTTTCCCCTGTTAATACAATGAAAAAATACATTACAAAATATTGATTAAAGTTTATATAATTTAAATGTCAAAAAAAGAAAAATATCACATAAATTGAGATAGATGATGAATTACTACTCCTTTCGTCCCATTTTAGTTAACCATTTTTTATTTTACACATTATTTAAAAAATCATAAATAAAATGGTTAATTTTACTACCTTTTATATATATTGATGAATATCAAGATCATTTATGAAAAATATGTTCACATTAATGGAATAGTATAAATCATATGAATAGATTTAGAACTTATAAAATTGTTTAGGCTTCCAAAGAATATTAATTGTATGGATAAAATGAAAAAGATTTAATTAATTTTGTATTGATTTCAAAAGTGGACAGTCAATTTGAAACATGTATTTATAGAAAAATGATCAACTAAAATGGGACGGAGGAAGCAGTAGAAGCATATATTTTTTTCTAATTACTTTTAGGGGCCTATTAGTGAGCCCTAATTGTTGCTTGCATCATACTCACACCTCACTTTTTACTTTTCTCTATCTTCTTTTTCCTATCAAAGGAGTAAAGTAGGTCAACTTCCACATCTTAACAATTGATTAAAAACTAATAAGTGTCTTGTTTGATTAAAGTAAATTTTGTACTCTAAATAAAGTATCTAATGTAGGGACAGGTCAGAGATATATTTGATGTATCAATGAGATTACTTTTCCCTATTTTTGTCCAAGTTTGAGTGTGTATGGATTATGAAATCTCTATTAAAATGTCCCACACAAAACCGACCTTGTGTACAAATAAACATAAGTTGTCCCATAAATAGACCCACATAGAAAGTAGCAACATGGATTTTTATTAAGTTAAACCTAAAGAAATGTACTCTTTTTTTGCTTGTGTGCTGTCGTTTATTTTATGTCCCAAAACATGCTATCCGGTTGTAGATGATCTGATTTGCTTTGTCCCTCTTTTCTTTTGAGTAACATCGACAATTACTTAAATTTATCGGTATAATTTTATTTAGACGTTTGAATTATAATTTATTTTAATTGAATATTTGAATACATGATAGAATATTCATATTAAATATTTTTAACTCATATTTTGAAAAAAATTATACGCGTGTTTTCTAGCGTCGATTAGGTAAATGAGTTAATTACATAAAACATGTCTTCCTCCTTTATATATACACATCAATATAATTTGAAACATATTTACATGTTATTGAGACTAATGCGTATAATTAAAAGAGATGCCATATTTTAATTGTAATCTATTTATGTGATGAATGCTTGATTACATGCACAATTTTTTTTCTAAAATTTTGAGTGAAAAGTGTCGAATAAAAACACTTTATCAAATATTCAATCAAAAATATATCATAATTTAAATATCTATATAAAATTTACTTAACAAATTTAAGATACTATCAATAACATTTAGCCTTTAAGAATACATCAATGTTTCTTACTCGATGTATCTCTTTTCTTTCATTTTGCTGCTTTGTGCCAATCAGTAGAAATATCAGCAAAATAGAAAGTAAAAGAAGCAAATATTCACGTCCAGTCATTTTGAACCTCCATCTAATTAAACCAACTAATTTATCGATCGAAAACGACTCTCTATCTTATATATAAGGTAGGGATCAAAAACACCACTCTCATCAAATTTTACTTATGAAATTACATCGAATATACTGTTGTATCTGAAATTAGCTAACTAATTAATACTTAGAATAAAAATGAAGATCCATTAGTATTAAGAACCATGAGCATGGGGTTTCAGGTTCAAATCTCAGCTAAGACAAAAAACACTAGGTGATTCTTCACATCTGTTTTAGCCTTGGTGGACACTGAACAGAATTACCTGATCCGGCTAATTCAGACACCACGATCATATATCGTATCATCACTCTGCCCACTTAGGACCAGTTAGTATGCTATGCCGGTGCTATATATACATATCGATTCTTTGATCCCACTTATATATTTCTTGTATTCGAATATTGCTCATTGTTTAATTAGGTAGATGCCTTTTTGAATATTGACATACCCCACATAGACATATAGGTGAATATTATTGATAGTACCATATATATTAGGGGTTGGTTAGATAAGATGGATTTCGAATCCAATTTGAAGTCACTCATATGTTTATTAGTTAGTATAATCTTCTTCCACATGATCACAGAGATTATTCTCTTAGCTGTTTCCAGATATAATAGTAATTTACTTAATAAGTTCAACAGAGATGAAAGGAGTATATGATTCTTTGGGACTTGGGACCATTGAACCACATACCTAAATTGTCCATCATCGATGCCAAGTTACATAGCTATGAAAATTAGAGCTGTCAATTCGGTCTAGCCCAGCCAGGTTAGCTTTGTGATTTGAGAGATCGGTCCATCACAATGACAGATGTTAAAATGGTCAACCCAACCCTATAAGGGTCATGTGCCCTCTGAGCCAGCCCATCTTATAGAAAAAACACTCTTAAGATTTTTAAATTTGAGATCTAACCTAAAAATATTAAATTAAATATTTACAAGATAATGTTACATATAGTAGTATTTTTAACCAAGTCTCAAAACACAACTACACAAGTAAATCAACCCAATAATTTTTATTTATTAATTATTCAATGCTTTTAGTTGTTAGTTATGCCCTTTACGCAAGAAATTTTCGTATTGGTTCGTCGATTTCAGTACAATCTTTATCGCTTATGGTGCATTTTATTGATTTATTGGTCTTAGTACAAGTTTGATAGTTTTAAATTCACATTTTGCTTAAGTAAAGGTTTGATTATAGCTATGATTAAAACTTATAAAATGTTATACATATTTATAAATATAATATAACTACTTATATTTTAAGACTTTGATCTTTAAGTTTTGCAATGTTAATATATCATGAGTTGCTATTAGAGTTTGAGGTTGACTCCTTTTGTTGTTATTTTTTGTACTCTACTTTATTTTATTTATATATTTTTGATTAAATATTTGGTTAAACTACCAAAAGAGACATACCTCCTTACCATATTTACTAACTCTCCCACTACTTTATTTTAATTACTTAATATACCACATGTAAACACCTTGATACATCGCTCCAGGTCGTGATACATCGTCTCACCTCGTGATACATCACCCCGATGTATCAAAGGTAATTATCCAGAGGTGAGGCGATGTATCAGAGCGAAATGAGGTGGGAAAAAGAGTAATTAGCTCACAAAGATGTGTGTTTTATGTAAGTTACCCTAAATATTTTCTATTAGGCCCACAGTTTGGCCCAATCCAGCCCAATGTCACTCAAGCCTCATGGGCTGACGGATTTAATTGAGCCGAGCTAAAAGTTTCGTTCTTAAATAGACTCCAAAAATCATAATCTAGCCCTACTAAATTAGGGGATGGGGTGGCCCGGTCCGACCGGCCAAGCGTTCTAGTAACATTCAACAAAAAAAAATTATTTTGGGTAAAAATTAAATAGCTCTTACATTACAATTTACATGCTTAATTAAAAACTTGGGTGACATATTTAGTACTATAAATTTTTCTTACTAACCAGCATCTCTAATTTTCTCTCTTTTATTTGCAATTGAGATTAACCAGAACCCCTTCAAGTAATTCTTTCTTATCCTTTTGTTCAACTTATGCAAATTGCTCATAGATAAAATCTCAAACAACAATAAGTATATTACAGCCATGTTAAGTCTTTCAGATAAACAAATACATCACCTAACTTTAGAAAAACTTTATTTTTCTCATGACAAGTCTCTTATTCTAGCTTAAGATATATTTCTCTAATAACAAGTTTTATTCCCACAAAAACATCTCAATATTAAATCCATAGGAACTTTGATTTAGATATTCATTTAGCAGTAGTTGCAGCAGCTTGAACTCGAGACTTGAAATAACCAAGCAACATTTCTCTTGGAGGCATATTTTCCTTAACTTGGGTGCAACTAAGGTACTCATTTCTCCACGTACAAAAATTAGGAAATTTTTCACTTGTCACCAACACAACTCCAGTGGCTTCTTCAACAATTCCGACCCAAAATCCGACAAAATTGGCTACTATGTCAACAAATCCGATGTTGTCTCCACCAAAGAACTTTTTGTCCTTGAGTTCATTATCGAGAACTTTAAGGACCTCATAGGCTTCCTCTTTATCTTTCTCTTGTTCATCTCCTTGGCTCCACAAAGCTTTCCACACTGCTGGTAAGCACTGAGAAAAAATTTGAATGATCATGATCCTATGATACTAATGACTAATTAGAGAGTAATTTGATAAATTTATTGAGTATTGGAGATTAACAATCATGTCAAAATTTAATAGTAGAAAAGAACTATTGCCAATTGCCATAAGTGAGAGAAGTCATTTTCCTATTTTTTTTTTGGAACCCGAGGATAACCCGCAGCCGCTACAACCTCTGCCACAGCCTCTGCCCTTTGGGTGAGCACTTTATGCGCACTGGGTAATCCCCCACTGTGTAATAGCCTGCAAACCACACAGGGGTGTAAACTGCACTAGGCAAACCCTGTGCGACAGACTCGACTCAGAAGGCATTGAGGGGGTTGATCCCGGGTCATCCGTGTGGATAACCACCCTACAAACCAACTGAGCCCTCCCGAAGGACAATGACTTCCCATTCTTGATGATAATTATTATCTAATAATCAAATACAATGACTTCCCACAAAAATATTTGCCTGACAAAATGAGGAGTAATTTCGTTGATGGTTGTTTAATTTTACTTTATTATGCCAAAATTATTAAAGTTTTTCTGAAAAACTAAGAAAGTTGACTTTTTCTAACTGTTCATAATGTCATTGAACATTTTCTTTTGGGTCAAAATAAGTGTCTCAAATTTGCCCAAATATCTAACAAAAGAGAGTTTTTGCCTCTCCACAATAGTTCAGTGACTTTTTCCGCACTTAAATAAAGTTGTCACTTTTTCTTTACAAAAATAATTTAGTGAATTTTGTCAATAAAATAAAAGTTAGATATAACTTTCTTAGTATCAAATATAAAATAGGCTATTACGATAGCGTTTGACTATAGATTTAGTTGAAATTTGAAAAAAAATAAAAATTTTGCAATTGTGTTGGAAAAATAATTTTTCGAACTATCAGTTGTGTTTGAACATGCATTTTACTTAGAAGTGAAACTTTCCCAAAAACTGGTCCGGACTAGTTTTTGAAACATGAACCACCAAATTTTATGAACAAATAGTCACTCCGTTTAAAAAAAATGACCTACTTTTCTTTAATTCTAATTTTTCACGTGTCATATTTACAACCATAATATTAAAGGCATTTTGGTACATATGACATAACTTTAAATAGAAAAGGGAATTACAAGATAGAAAATCAAATTCTCTCGCGTAAAAATTCATGTAATCAATAAATTGAATTACTAAGATTCTCCGTTACTTCAAAAATATATGGCGAATAAATAAAAGGAAGTAGAATTACCTTGTCATCGAGGAACTTAGCCCAGAAACGAGCAATTGCTCTATCATAAGGATCTTTAGGCAATATAGATGGCCCATCAAATGCCTCATCAATATACTCAATAATAACAAGTGATTCAGCAATTGGCTTGCCATTGTGCAACAACACTGGAATTTTCTTATAAACTGGATTAGATTCAAGAAGCAGAGGGCTTTTATTCTGTAAATCTTCTTCTACAAATTCATATTCTACCCCTTTTATTTTCAAAGCCCATTCAACTCTGCGACTAGAAGGGCTACCATTAACACCAAGCAATTTCACTCCTGACATCTTCTTATAACTATAACTTGTAATTTTGTTGAAGATTTTCTTGTTCTGGTGTTATTGATTCTTGGTGTTCTTTTTATAGCTTCAAAAATTAGTAGATAGCTATTTAATTGCCAATTCAATAAATTTCTTGTTTAACACTTTGTGCTGACTGGTCAAAATGTTTGCATTTGCAGTGACGACTTAGCGCCGAAGTCGTGGAAGCTTCTATTCAATAAATAATGCTAGCTACTTTAAAAATTTCTAGACACACACGACCTTTTTTTTTTTGTGTTTTCCGCTGGATTTTCGGTATTCATATTGGACTTGACTAGGCATGCATGACTTTTTTCTTCTTCTTAATTTTTCACTCGATTTTCGATATCCATAATAGACCTAACTAGACAAACATGACTTTTTTTTTTCTCCAATTTTTCACCTAATTTTTAACACTCGTAATGTGATCCAATGACTTGTTCATTGATGTTGTATACTTCTTCTTCTTAATTTATGTAATACTACATTGTTCATTTTTTTAAAAAAATGATACTCTTTTTGTCTTATTTTATTGTAATCTTATCGCTATCTCGTAGATATGTAGAAGTTTTTACGGAAAGCCCCCTCTCTCAGGTGCAATGTATAATTTTAATATTAATGTTAGTCAATGCAATAATTAATCTGCTATGTTAACTTTATTATTATATGTCATAATTGGGGAGACGTCGGCATTCGTTTTCTTTATCGGCCTTATCCTGTGCGGTTGTCGGCCTTTTATGTTTCGATTTCATTTTGATAGTTTTTATGAAAATGCACCATTCTCAATAAAAATAGCTATATATATCGTGTGTATATGCAATGTATATGCATAGATAATGTTAAAAAAAATTAAAAAGAATAGTCATATGTATACCACATGTATATCGCATGTAAACTGAATGACTATTTCGAGTAAAAACTATGACCAAATGAGATAGTAAATTATATAAGAGGGGTATTTTTTGTGTTAAAATTTTAACGCAATGACCATTTTATCTAATTTTTCCTTGATTTTGTAAAGAAAAATAACACCTACAAATCTCAAATACTATGGCTTTCGGATTTTTAAAAGGGAAAATTAAGTAAAATAGTCACTCGGGCATAAAATTTACCAAAAAGATCGATATACTTGTATGCACTATTTATATAATATCGATACACGTTTTTACACCATTTATATAATATCGATACACGTTTGTGCACTATATATACAATATCGATACACGTTTATACATCATTTATATAATTTTGATACATTACATAATTTTTATACAATATCGATACACGTTTATACACTATTTATACAATTTTGATACATTACATAACTTTTATACACTATCGATACATTACATATATATGGGGCTAGTTCTTTTTTGGGCTATTTTTTTTGTAAATGAAACTTGATTATATTTATTGTAAACTAATTAATTTATTGTACATATTCGAAATTATCCCATTTTTCAAAGGCTGATTCAGAACTTAAAATTTATGAATTTTGATAACGCTTTGCCACAAAATCGACAAATTACTTATGTTATTGGGTTCATAGTGTATTATATTGCAGCTAATTATATCTTAATTTTATAAAATAACATTTTTTATGGATACTATAATTTCAGTAAGGATGACAAGTAATCGAGGGAGTTAGCTAGGTTTCTGGGAATTATATAGGGTATGAAAATAATTAATGCTTTCTCAAATTAGGTAATGTATGTGTTTTCATTTTTCTTACATCCTTCTATATTTGTACAATTTTTTATATATAGTAATAATCTGAGATGAGGAATGGTGAGAAAAATGGTGGTCAAATCTTAATTATTTTACTAAGTTCAAGAGTAAATCTGCATTATTTCGATAGTTTAAGGACAAATTAATTATTTTTAAAAATAAAATAGGTTCACATGTTGAAATCTTTTTGTGGTCAGTCAATATAGATGAATTATTTAGTCCATTTTTTATAACGGAAAAGGTAAATTTGATATCAACTATTAACTAAGAGCAGATGTAAACCATTTCTTAAAATTTCGAGGCAAATTTACACTTTTTTCCTTTTTAAAAAGGGATAATTTCAAATATGTACAATAAATTAATTAGTTTACAATAAATATAATTAAGTTTCCTTTACAAAAAGAAATAGCTCAAAAATGAACTAGCCACAAAAAAAAATTACCAAAAAAATAACCGTATGTATATGTAATGTATCGATAGTGTATAAAAGTTATGTAATGTATCAAAATTGTATAAATAGTGTATAAACTTGTATCGATATTGTATAAAAATTATGTAATGTATCAAAATTATATAAATGATGTACAAACGTGTATCGATATTGTATATATAGTGGACAAACGTGTATCAATATTATATAAATGGTCTAGAAACGTGTATCAATATTAGATAAATATTGCATACAAGTATATCAATCTTTTTTTTTTCATCATTAAGTCTCTAAATGGAAGCATAATAGCTTTCAACTTTCAATACAACCTCTCCAAACAAGTTCTTTCAATCTCGACCAACTCAAAATCTCCTCTACACCGTTTCAAATTTTAGATATGAGCTCCCCTCAATGTTTCGAGACTTTTGATATATAATTCGCTCTAAACGGTTCACATTTATGATACATCGATTTTTTTTTCCAAAAAAACAAGAACAAAGAAGAAGCAGAGTGACGAAGAAGAAGAAGAAGAAGAAGTGACAAGAAGAAGAAGGAGGAAGCAGAAAAGACACAACGAAGAAGAAGAAACACGGAAGAAGATGACATTTTTTGGTAAATTTTATGCCCGAGCGGCTATTTTACTTAATTTTCCCTTGAAAAGTTCCGCGACTATTTTCGTAGAACGATGAAGAATTGGACTTGCCTTTTCTTCAAGGAACTTTGCCCAGAAACGTGCAATTGCTTTGTCACAAGGGTCTTTAGGCAGAAGGCCCATTAGAGGCCTCATCAATATACTCAATAATAACAAGTGACTCAACAACGGGCTTGCCATTATGCAACAACACTGGGATTTTCTTTTAAGGAAAAATTATTTGGGTGAGTACTTTTTAATAAATAATTATTTTTTTTAGCGATATTTTTTATTTATTACCATCTATAGGTGTAATATATAGCAATATTGTGATAAATTCGCACTATGTATTAAAAGTGAATTATGCATGCCATATAAATATATTATAAGTGTTTTAAAATGTATTATGCTTGTTTGGTAAAAAATTGACACAATGTATTATCAATGAATAAAACTTGTATTATATGTGTTTTATAAATTTTTCTCTGCAACATGTATTATAAATGTATTATAAGTGTCAAGTGAAAAAAATTAATATTACTATAAATGATAAATATTTTCTTAATATAGCATATCTATTGGAGTAGGTTCATTTTGGTCCCTCAAATATAATCCTGAGCATATTTAGTCCCTTAACTTTACTAAAGTGAAGCATTTTTGGTCTTCCTAACATAATAATGTTAAAAATTAACGGAAAGGATAATTTTCTAACGGTGTAAATTTGACAGTGTTATCTCTTTCTTAATTGATATACATTTTCTTTCTTTCTTGTCTTCTTAATTTTTTAGGATTAATATAGTAGTAGCTATTTATATTTGAAGACAATACTTTAGAACACAATAATCTGCCCACTCGAAAAAAATAACCATTTTCTTAATTGCAGTAACAAAATGGTCTTAAAGTCAGTGGCGTAGCTAGTAATTTGGTGAAGGGTGCGCGAATTTCTTCTTAATTGTGTTTAAGAGCGTGCAAAATTAAATATATACTCATAATAGCTAACACTTAACATCTATGAGTTTGTATTTTACAAGTCACGTGGGTTGCCACATGGGTTTAACACTATTATTTTTAAACGGATTTTGTTAGGGAGATCAAAAGTGCTCCACTTTAGTAAAGTTAAGGGACTAAATATGCTCAGAGTTATATTTGAAGGACCAAAATGAACCTACTCTAATAGTTAAGGGACTATTTTAGCCCCAAACTCTAAGTTCCCTTGTTATAAATTGGATTGGATTCAAGAAGCAATGGGCTCGTGTACTAAATGCTATAAGATACTTGTCCTTCGTTAATAGTTGGGGTTATCCGTATCCTCACCGTTACGAAAATGACATATATTTATCCTTATTTTCAAATCGAACAAACAAACACTTAGTAAAAATTTCAAAAATTGGAAACATTATCTTATATAAAAAAAGGACACTTAACGCCCAGAGGACTGAGAAGACAGTTGTGGTCCTCATTTTGGTCAATGGGAGATGTTCTTATCAATTGTGTAACTTGGTCCCATCTCTCTCTCTCTCTCTCTCTCTCTCTCTCTATATATATATATATATATATATATATATATATATATATATATAAAGGAGGGTTATAGAAAAAATGGTGTGACACCTCTCTATGACCTTCATTTATATTTATCTTTTTTCTCTATTTTTTGACTTTTTTTTTCATTTTCCTTCATAATTTACTTACTAATTGAATTTAAAAAGCCTTATACATTAACTATTCATTTACAAAGGTTGTCCAAATACATGTAATAAATTCTAATTATGCCATTGCTTACATCCCACGTAGCATCAACATTTCTTCGACTTCTTATTTATTGTATTTTTTTATATGCCCATAAATGATTTTAAGAGTTTTTTTTTTGATTAAAATGATTTTAAAAGTTACATAGCCTCTTTTCGTCTTTTATTTCACATTTTTATTATTATAAAATACTCCATCTCCTAATATTTGAATATATTTATATATATATATTTAATGTATTTGATAAAAATAACTACTCATAACTCACACTCCTTCAATATACTCTTAATTATAGCAATAACTCTTATTTTTTTAATCTTCATAACCCCCAAAAATTTAATTTGTAAATTTATGACACCTTATGGCATTCCCTCACTTTGCCTATATAAATTCATGTTTTGTTTCATGAAAATTCTCATTCAATTTTATTATTTCTCTTCTCCATCATCATATATCATACATAAGAGTGAGGAAGAAAATGTTGATCATCACATCATATGGTTGCTTTCATGATTAAGAACCACGATTGACAAAGCTGTAAAGAATTACGGGTAGAAATGTTTCTTTTAATTTTTAAAATTTTACTCTCATTTTAGTTTATGTTGTATTATTTATTCGAGAGTCAATTTGATTAATCTTTGAAACAAAATTATATTAGATGAACTCAAGACCAACTAAATCAAAGTGCTAAATTACCAATCAAGTTATGATTACTTTAGTTGTAAGAATATTCTTTTAATTTTGTATTTATAGTCACTCAAAAGTTGATTTTAGGTGTTTAAAGTTGAAAAATTCATGTAAGTTTTTTGGAGTAACTAGCAATTTCATATAAATATATTCCTAATTTGTGCATGTAGGGATGAAGAAGAAAGTTGAGGAAGATAGAAAATTGAGCAAATTCAAAAAAGAAGATGATATTGAGTCTTATAATAAAATTATTATTATAGTAATTTTATTTTTTTGATTTTACCTTCCACTTTCGCGTTTTTTATTTATGTTTTCTGTTAAAGAACTTAGAAAACATTTTCAAGTTCTTTTAACTGCATCTTCTTTCTTTCTCATTTTTCTTAAAGTTGTATTATAGAAACGTAATGGGATGAAAATAGGACGATAAATAACGCAAATCAAAAGGTTGAGAAAGAGAAACCTGATAAGGGGACCTTTTTATTTTCTCTCTTTTTTATATTACTATAGTTGCACACATATATTTTATTATCTTGAGTTATGGTTAATTCTTGTCAATTTTTATCATGGTAACTTTTTATAATATTCTAAAAATGAATATTTTATACTCGGTAAGATTCAAAAAATTATAGTTAAAAGCATTTTAAAAAGCAAAGATTTAAAAACTTCAAGAAAAGACTTTATTCAAACACCGGATTTAAAAAAATTAACAACAAAATAGAGTACTTGTGTAATTCTTAGAATACCTAAAGAAACTAAAAATATTATTTACATTATTTTTGTTTCAAAAATAAAAAAGAAGAAGACAAATAAATTATAAGGCCATAAATTTATATTTATATAAAATTGAAACGGAATAACACCTCTCTTAAATTTTTATTAAAATATATTTCTTTTAATTCATGAATTTTTTTATTTTCTCTCATATTTTTATTCAATATCTAGCTTATCTTTTTTTTTCCTATTTCTCTTGGCTTTCCCCATTTTTTATGTGATTAATGTAATAATTAATTTCTCAATTATCATCAATAATAATTTTTTAATTATTTTCTATTTGAGATTAAGATAAATTTTGTTAAATATTATGGAAGAGAGTTGCTATTAAAGTTTGAAAATTCAAATCATTGAGAATAATAACTAAGGATCCTGGTAATTTATTTTGTAGTGTCTTTTATAAATATTTTTAAATATACTTAGATATAGAAGTGGAACTATGATTATTAATTTATAATTTTTAATCACAATTTTTTTATTTGTTGGATTGTTGAGATATTATTTATACTTGTTACATAAAATATTTTAGTAAAAAAATAATTTATATCATCTACATAAAGATAGATAAAATCAAATATTCGTAAAAGATCAGAAACTCTTAAAGAGTGAAAATTTTGAATAAACTACAAAATTCATTGTAAATAATATAATGAATTAAAGCTTTGAATTTAATTTATTTAGATTTAAAAACTAAAAAGAATCTTAACACATTCTTTACACTTGAATATTAGACTAACTTGCATATCTAATAAATTATATTATTACCGCGCGAAGCGCGGTCCATTTCACTAATTTATTAAATCTCAGGACCATATATGGTTCTGGAACTAGACATGTATTCCCTTCGTTTCAATTAGCTTATCTTATTTATTTTAGTCTGTTTTTTTTAAAAAGTACCTCTTTCTTAATTTCGATATCTAACATGACATATTTAAAATTACAAGATCAAAAGATATTTTGGTGCATTATAAATATCTCATGGACCGCGATAAACGAATAGAAGAACATCCAATGTAGCTTTAAATTTTAATTTGCTTCGCTCCATATTTTAGTATCCCCCTAAGGGTCACTTTTGCTTTCTCTATTCATCCTTTCTTAATGAGAAACCTCGGATCACGTTAAGAAAGATATAATAGAATGAGTAGAAAGGCCATAACAAGCACATGATCAGTGATATGCCTGAAACTCAAACAAAAATTTATGAAGTTTGCTTGCAAGAGCGATATGCCAAACTTTAGACTGAGTTTGTAACTTTAAACATGATTTTTTTCAATTTCAATCGCATATGTCTGAAGTTGATGCCATAGTGACTAAACTTAAAAAATTGTCTATGCCTTAAATAGGGTCCCAAAATCAGCTATGTATGCACTGAAGGTCTTTGAAATTGACAAGAGAGGCCCAAAGTTTCAAGCCCGAAGATAGCTGCCAATTCAGGAAGGAAAAATTATGTGATAAGTAGAAAACTTTCAGACTTAATTACATGACGTATTTAAGGTTTAAATTAAATAGCTAAATATATATTTGTTTGTATTTGTATATTTATATATTTATATATTTCGAGGTTCATAGTATTAAAGCCTATGGAAAAATTGAGATTTGGGACATGTTATAGGCAAGTAAAAGACTCCGTTACTTATAGCCTAGTCTATATCCATAGCTAACGTGACTCCATGTCGACGCCTTTTCCTTTGTATAGAATACAGCTATGATATGATGAGTTTGAAGTTTGGTATTCAGAATATTAATCTTTTTATGATGAAGTGTCAAACGATGACAATATTGACAATGCTCTAATAAGTTCAAAGAGAAATTAATTACATTTGCCAGATTGGACTTATTATAGAGAACTACTATAAAAATATATCAGATTCCACTTATAAAATATCAATGAGTATATTATTATTGTTGTTGTAATTGCTATCAAAAAATGGTGTTGAAGAAAATAAAAGACTGAATGTGGTGGATATGATTGATGTATAAATTTAGCATGCAAATTGGTGACAACTTTATGAGTTTTAATCAGAGAATTAACAAGAGTTTCCTATATTTATGTTCATATATGTGTACATTACTTTTGCTGCTTTTACTATTGACTGGTTAAGTTTATAGTAAAAAGTTTGAAGGAAGTTTAAATAAAGGACACAAAGAAATGCCTAGTCATTGTTTAACTGGAAAAATATAAGTAGTCCTATTTTATTTTTACTGTTGAATTGCGTGATTATATCGCATAAAAGCTTAAGTTATTAGAAAAATAATTGTGTTTATTTATTTGTTCATTTCATATTTGCAATACATCATCTTACATGTGTTGATTTTACTATTTTCATGGGCTAAATATATAAATATTCTTTTTGAGAATATAAACAATCTCAGTGCTTGAATTTAAGATTTTTGTCTTCTTTAATACACAAAAAGTTTAAGCCATTAGAAAGAAATATGTTTACTTATTTTTTTTAGGTTAGTAATTAGTATTCATAAAAGTTAATCTTGTTAGTATTAATGATCCTCTAACGGAAACATGTTCTTTAAAAATTGGAAAAATAATATCGTGGTAAGAATAGAAAAATTAAATTTCTTAAGTGACATTTTAGCTGATTGTCTCCTTTCCACTCCCACTACCCTAGCCACTTCCTACACCCCGACCCGTCGCCCCCACCCCCACCTTTCACCACCCGACTCCCTCCACTCCGGACCCACCCCTACCCCACACTCTCACCACCCCGAACCCACCCCTAACCCACACTCTCACCACCCCAAACCCACCCCTCGCCCTCCACCCCGACCTCACACTCTCACCACCCCAAACCCACCCCTACCCCCTCCACCCAGACCCCACACTCTCACCACCCCGAACCCACCCCTACCCCCACCCCCTCCTCCTCAACCCCACACTCTCACCCCCTCCTCTCCCCCCACCCCACCCCACTCCACCCCACTCCAATATTGTTAAGAATAAATTAACTTGTCATGAGACTGATAGAGTTTTTGCTTAGGCCCATCTTGGCTGGTCAAATAGAGATTCCCCTGTTTCTTTATAATCTTTATTAGTCAAAATATTATCTAGAAACCTCTTCTCAGCTGAAATCACCATACCATCTGTCCAAATGGCCATCCTAAAAAGGAAAACTTGACTGTGTGATTGGGCAGGTCACCCACGAGCGTTATGATGGGATGAATAAGATTCTTTCGTCTTTAATCAGAGATTTCAGGGTTAAGCATTGTGTATAAAAAAAATCCTGTCAGAGAACGCTTCCTCCTTAAATGGACCTTATGCAACACGAATCCGCGGGCTCCAATGCAGTATCGAACACCAAATGGAAAAAAAAAAAGATTTAGCAGGCAGGTCCAAAGCAAATCTATCTCCAAAAGTTGATCTCCCTTTCCCTTGTGGTTAGAGATTAAAGCAGGAATGATGTATATTGTTTACTTTTATATTGATGTGAGATCATGTTGTCCTTTGAGATACTGCCTGTTTTTCACATTGAATGGTAGTAATACTTCTCTTTAGACCCTCATATCATTTGTGTCATTCTATTGGTCCACTCTCAATCAACTAGCAAGATTGAAGAAATTTCACATGCATGTGGTTTGTCTTTAACTTTTTAAGAGACAGACTGACAGAGCATAGACTAATTACTGTGTCCTTGATAAAACAAAAACAGTACTATCAAGATTTGACATGGGAAATATATATTTTAAAGGAGGAATGTTTTGAGCTAACATGAGCACATGACAAATAAATATTGAGATATTGCTGGAACACATATACATTTAGTTTGTGCTTGATCTGTCATTTCCCAACAGCTTTGGCTTTCATTTGTTCAAAAAAGAGAGGGAAAAAAAAAGAAGAAGAAAAAAGAAAGAAAGAACCCGTCAAGATCTATGCAGCTGGTTGATGACTCACTTTAATTCAACAATATCTTTTGTCTTGTGTTTTTAGATTAGATAGTCACACATTTTAATATGGTATTAAAGTCAGGTCCATCCAATTCTTGCTTCACTCGATATTGTTGGGTCCCCATATTATCTTGTCCACGCTCCAATTGGCAGACGTAAGCGTGAAAACAGACTGTCTGCTTGATATCAAGCTTATCAAACAAAACGATATACAACTTCATCATCGTTTAAGGGCAATTATTAAAGATTGTAGATCCCGATTAGAAGCCAACAAAGCAATTATTATCCACATTCGGAGAGTTACAAACAAGTATGTAGACTTTTTGTCAAATAAAAGTCACATACATGCATGTAAAAGATTTGTTTGAACGGGAGAATGCAATCAAGTAAATGAAATTTTTGCTCATGACCAATTTAAGTTATGTAGCTAATAAACGATTTTAGAACTTTTTATTTTTCATTGTACCAAAAAATATAATACAAATATCATGACATATTTAAAATCATGAGTTTTAAAAGTCTTATTTTATATTTGATGCTAAATCAAATAAATTTACACACACAAAGGGCCCAAATATTGGAAGAGGAAAAGGAATTGTGGTTGAGAATATGTGAGTGGCGTAATCACATCCAACGACTAGCAAGGAAAGGCTCAAAAGATAATATAATTTCTTTTAAAAAAAATCATTACATGTTGTACTTAATTGGAATGAGTAATGATTTAATTAAGCTAAGATCTATATGGTGGCTAATCATGATTTTTACTTAATTGGGGAGCATATATAATATGCTTCCACCAATATATTGTTGGAAAGTTGAGAATTCCTCCTTGACCTTGTTGGCCCAAATCATGAAATTGTCCACTCAATTTGACCAAATTTAAGCACTTGGTCAACTCGGTAATCATCAGTAATTATCCTTTAAAAACAGAATATAAATAATATTAACGTTCTAAATCGGGATTAATGATAAACCATTAATAATAAAACGTGTTTCACGTCCTCTTTTCCTTCAAATGTCAACGTATTTCCTCATATTTAATTCAAGGACAATTTTAATTTTTTCTACTATGAAAACATACATGACGTGCTAGAATATTCCTAATTACTTCCTTCGATATATTATTTGAGACATGATATGATTAAGTAATTTAATTTTTTTTAACGATTTAAATTTTTATACAAGATTGTCACGCAATTCAATATATATTGTATCAGATGGCCGCCCACAACAAGAAACAACGATTTTTTTTCTATTGCGAAATAATGAGAAATTAGTGTTATATAACATGAATTTTCTATCCATTTTTTATCGAACCAACTCACTGTAAAAACGCATGGTGAAAAACAGATTCTAGAATACTTCCTAATTTTTCCATATATGAAAACACTATTTTTTCTTTTCTCACTAATTCAATTAAAATATTTATGAAGATAACCATTGAACATTTTTCAATGAAAAAATCATAATTTTTTAGTAATGGGCAAAAGGTCCTGTGTTTAAATCTCACGGCCACTCAAAAAGGATCAAGCAGACATGTGAGGAGGTGCAGCTGTGCAGGAACGGATGGATGAGCTTTGAGATATCAGGTACATTTAAACTCAGTACAATTGCAAAATATAAATTTACGTGTAAAACTTCACTAAATCCGGAATAAATAGTAGTGGATATAAATTTTTAACTTAAAAAATATAACGAGTTCAAGGCTAAAATATTGAACACATAGAGCTAAAACCAAAGAATCTTGAATCTGCCTCTGAAGAGACCTATTAAAACATTATATAATTGAGTATTTAAAAGTTTGTTCTCTTTTAAATGGGTAAATGACATAGGATCACACTTCATAGTGATAAGGGATAAGACTTAAGAGATGACAAAGATAAATTTAACAGTTTATTAGTGACAAAAAGGTTTCTGTGAACAAGAATTCTACTCCTACACACTGACACCCTACACAAACATCTTAATTACCTCTCAATAAAAAGGAAATGCATTAGTTAATCTTATCTCAAAGACAGCAATAAGTCAACTTTAAGAAGATTAGATTCATTGGATTTGTCAAGAAAGAAAGAAATTAAAGACATGAATCACATCCCTATCGTGCTTTAAAATGTAGGAGTAATTATTTGCAAAGAAGGAAGAAAATGATTAACACATGGTTTAATTGACAAAGTAGGCTTTATCAATGAATGTTGTCACCATAGTAAGCAAATTAAATACACGACAAGACAGAAGTTGGGCATTGGTGTTACCACATCCCAAAAGTATCAAGCCATGGTCATCATTTGTCCCCAATATAATGTTAACGTTCTTTTGACTTTTACCATAGTGGAGTTCTTTCATAGGTAGAAATAGAAGGTTTTTTCGCCGTGAATCAATGAGAAATTTGTGGTATAAAATATATTTTTTACATTCATTTTCCATCAAATCAGACCAACTCACTGGGAAAAAATATGATAGAAAACAGATTCTCATTGAAACACTTGGAAGTTTCCTAATTTCTACACTACTATCTTTTCCCTTTTCACTGATTCAATCAAAATGCATGTGGAAATAATCACTAATATATAAACAATATTTAGTGAAAAATTTTAATAAATTTTTTTTTTTTTTAATAGTGTTTGCTTATATTATAAGAGTAACTAATTTTCATTATCGTGTTTAATTATTTGCTTGCAGCCCTAGTACTCACCAGCCGGGCCGGAGTTAGAGGAGGGGAAGGAGGTCATCAAAAAGATGTCTTGTAGTGCATTGGACAATTTTTCGCGAAGTATTATGTCCTCGCTTAATTTCTAAGCTGGATATATATCGGGTTTTCAAAAGGTAGTGATGTTGTGTATAAAACCTAAATTTCATGTTTGAAAGATTATATGGATATTTCACAAGGGATAGACAGTTCAGAACAAGTTGGAAATGTTTAAGCCTTTAAGAGAAGAAAATGATCTTAGCTACACATGTTTTACTTCAAACGATCATATCTCCCATGTTTAATGAATTGAAATATGAGCTATACATCAAATTAATGTCCTTGAAAAATTTAGTTTTCATCTTGTAAAACTATTCATCAGATGCAATAAAAGGTTACGCGCATTTTATAGAAAGTTATCTTTTTAAAAATTTAGTGTGAACGCTGCTAAGTGAGATTGTTATACGCACTCTCTCCCGATGATATCAACGAAGTTTTGATTTAAAAGTAGACTTTATTAAATTTAACCAAATCAGATGGAGTACTACTTTTATGATTAGGGTTTGACTTCATTATTTATATATTCTCAATGACCCAAATAGAGGCAAAATATGTGATTGATATTTGACAATGGCGTATTATACTATTTTTATTGGTTTATTTTCCTATTTGACCAATAATATGTGGTAGTTTAATTTAATCAATTAAGCTAGTAAGCTATGGTTCCTCATAAAATATTTACTTAAACTTAGTTGGAGAGCATAATTTGTCTTCCACCAAGTGATAGGAAGTAGAGGGTTTACTCCATATATATTATCTTCCCCCAAATCATGAAATTCTCCACTCAATTAATTACATTTACGCACTTATATAGGTCTCATTAATCATCAACATTCCCTCCTAAAAAGGCAAATAACATCTTATTAACTTATTAAATTGGGGTTCCAGATGAATCTATGGTATAGCACGTTTTTCATGTGACGTAGGGTGTGTGGGTATGAAGTTCTCCGATTTTCTCATGTTTGAATGGTCAAAATTTTTATGAATCGAAATTTTTATGAAATATTTTTACTATGAAATAAGTTCGTTAAAATGAGAAAAATGACTTTCCTAGTGGAAGAGAAAACAAGTTTCACAAAGGCATTGCACATTGACGGTTACCTTTCCAGCCACCAACATGTACACTTCATCTTCACGCTCATCCCGTAGCCCTCATCCCCACCTCCCCAGTACACCCCTACCATTATGTACCTACCATCCCCACCTCACATAGCATTTGTTTAGATTATATACAACTATTCTTAGAATAGTACGTAGTAATATTTTTTATTTATGTATTAAATACAAGAAAATTAATAGGTAAGAAACTCACTTATTCCCACCCCCAAAAAAAATATATTTTCCTTTGTACCTAACATCCCGTAATGTTACTTTCATCTTTTCTTCCAAAACTTAATTAGCCTATTATCAGTAACTATGCTTAACTTCGACAGTAAAAGTGGCCCAATGCTTATAATTAAGCTGTGTAAGCCTCCCTCTCCTAATCAATCGTATGAAAAGATAGAGGGGATATATATAAGATATTCATAACAGATGCATCGAATGATCGTCAAATGGTTGATATTATCAATTCAAATTTAATCAACCTGTAACGAATAACTAATTCTCATGTACACGGATTTTTTCGGTAAAAATAATACTTCAAAGTTCATTAATGTTATATTACTCCTTTTTTACTAGGCATCTACATGAACCCGCGGGATTAATTAACTCAGCATGAAGAAAACTAGTTAGGTCAAAATTCTGAAAATGCTTACTTATAATAAAATGTTAATATCTCTCCGCCCTTATCCGTAATAGTGATCAACATCATGTAACATACACAATTCATTAATTCAAGACGCAAATTTTAACAAAAAAATTGTTAACACAAATAAGAATCCATCCCAACTCCCCAACCACACCCCTAATATAAACTTAACAAAAAATGGTACATCTAGATCCCAAAGGGGAATATGTCAAATCGTTAGTTTTTTTTTCCCCATTCCAGAAGGTCCATTCAAATGATGGAGTTTAGACATATATATACCAAAAATTATAGTTACACGAAGGACATAAACCTTAGCCTCAAAAACTCCTCATTGGAATTGTCAAATCCTTGGTCCATGTCAAAAAATTTATTCATTGGTGTTGTCAAGAAAAAGAAATTAAGTACATGTGATAGTGCTTTAATTAGCATCTCTAATTCAAAATGTATATAAAAAATGAATAACTCGTGGAATTGCTTGATTTCAACAGGTTATTATCAACATATATTGTCATCATGGAATTGCTTGGTGCAAAGACACAGTATTCCACCAAAGAAAGAAAGAAGAGCCCAAATAGTATGTGATAAGAAACGTATATGATTCTAACTCAATCTCAAAAACTAGTTTATGAAATGAGAATTCTCCGACTATATAAGGAAACCACATAACCTATCTCTTATTGACGTGGGAACTCAACACTTTTCGCACGCCCAGAACTAAACATTTAAAGCGTGAACAATATAAGAAGATGGGCCCTAACAGTTTGATATCGTGATCACAAAATAAATCTCGAACCTAATTCAACTTCAAAAAATAGATCAAGAACATATACAGAGATCAAATCTAACTCACTAACCTAATATGCAACTTTATAAATTGGTTGTATCAAGTTTCAAAGCTAGGGGCTAGGGCCACCATTTTCTCCCATTTAATTTTAATTAATCAAAGTGGAGTTTGCTTAAAATTAGCACTATTCTTCATTGCTGAGTTCCATTATTTGCTTCCAGACGCATTAGTTGAGCAATATAAGTGCATCTACATTATCTATTACTAGAAGATTCTAATACGTCATTTGTTTTCGATGAGAATAATATTAAAAAGTTTTTTTGGCTAATAAAAGGAAATTCATTAAAAAAAAGTAGTTTAGTTGTATTGGAATTAAAGAAATATTTCAAGTACAAGTTATATGTTTTGTATGAAGATTTTATCGGGAAAAAATTCAAAAAATTAAAGAAAATTGAAAAATCTGAAAAAACGAGATTGAAAAACCCAATTTTTATTAGTTTAGTTTGGATTATAGATTTAAAAATTTGACACAATTAATTTAGTTTGGAATTTAAAAACTATATAGACCCCTAAAAGAAAGTCTATTCTGGATCATTACAGGAACCAAACGCAGTGTTTCAGTTCCATGAGTATTCGCACGAAGCAGATAAAAAAAGATAATTCAATGTTATACCATAGTATCTTAAATATTCTCCGTTCATTTCAATTTATGTAACGTAGTTGAATTGATACAAAGTTTTTTAAAAAATAATATTTTTTAAAATTTGTGATAAAAACATGTCATAACATTTGATTGCGTAAATTTTTTGTAACTCTTGGTCCTAACTCCTAAATATAACATAACAATTGTGTTATTATAAAAGATTTCTTATTAAAAGTAAATTGAAAGTGTAACTATTTTACATTTAAAAGTGTGTATTTTTATTTAGAATGGGCTTTATTTTAAAAAAAGTGTGTTACATCAAGTGAAGGAGTATTTCATTATCTTCCTTTCCCTCGTCCTGTATTAGCAAGATTAGACGTACAATTTAATTTTCCGTTTTTTGGCTGTCACCTTGTAACTAATCATTTTCGCGTCATTTTTTTCTTCTTCTTATGAGTGTCTTATCCACAATTAACGTGTTGCAAGGATCGTATTTTTTTTTAAAAATTCCTGGAGAAGAAGCTGCCGTATGGATAAAAAAATCTGAAGGTGACACAAAGATTGTTTTTATCTTTATATATATACATAGAACAAAAAAAATATTCTTTTATTAATATACACGTATAATTTTCTAGCGAAGAGGATTCATTTGAACTCTTTTTGCCAAACATAGCTCCGCTCATAATCTGCAGTTTTCGGTTTCAAATTATGTGCGTTTGTAACAATCTATTTTAAAATCTAATGTTTAAGTATTTTCTTTATTACATATTATATTACCACCAAAAGTTATGTTGGAGTGGTAATTAATACTCCTTCATTATCATTTAGAAATCTCGAATTCAAATATTGAGTAAGAAATCATTTTTGGTAAAAAAAAGTTTACCTTAAATTGACATTTTTCGACGTGAATTAGAATTAGTTACGTCTCACAATGGAGAGGTTAGGGCATATCCATAAATTTTATATTTTTGAAGAAGTTAGGCAACATACCCCTCTCGCTCATGTATTTTGTTATGTTCTTAGAATATACATGATAGGGGTCATGTCTAACAATAGCGTAATCACATGTAACGAAGAGTGATAAGTTAAACACCCTTTATAAAAAAATTATACTATATATATTAGAACATTATTGATTTATATAGGTTAAAAATTATTTTTTATATGTATATATTAAGTCTAGAACCCTTTAACGGAACTTCTAGTTTTGTCACTAATGCCTGACCCCCACTCTGAAGGTGGCTTTTGATTTTCTTAAAAAAAGTACTCTAGTTTGGATTATTGGCTGTAATATGAATAGCATATATGATATACCACTCATAAGGAAAATATATGTGTCCATCACTTTTGAGAAGAATCATTGGATAGTAATATAACATATTCTATGCATGTATCTGTACTTTTCAAGAGATACAAATTTCTTCTACTCATATATAATTGCACATACTCCCTCCGTTTAAAATTACTTGTCACTTATTTCTATTTTTTATTTTTATTTTAACTTGTCATTTTTGACATATAAAAAAAAAAAGACAAAATAAAATTTCCTGTTTTACTTTTAATTTATTTATTAAGACTTTTTGAAATCCTAAATAGTCAATTTCAATTAGTACCCATTAATAGAGGTAATATGATAAAGTCACTATGTCAATTATTATTTTCTTTATGAGTGTGTCAAGTCAAAAAATGACAAGTAATTTTAAACGGAGAAAATACCAATAGTTGACTTTGTGTCTAGAAATCACAATAGTCAATCTTATGTATAGAACGCATACTAGCAGTATTTGCTTCCCATTACAAGTGTAATGAGAAGGCATGCGTATACTATATTTATCCTAAACTTTACTTTTGTGAAATTATATTGATATATTGTTATTGTACAACTATAATGAGAAGTTCATTATTTAAGTGAAAAAAGATAGAAGAATAGAGTTTCGAGGGCTGTGATTAACCTAAAAAATTAATTTAATATTTTGAAAGATGTATTGGAGCAATGATTATAATTAATAACTAAGGGTAAAATGGGTAAATTATTTATTGATTTTTCAAACTGGAATAAATATTGTTGGACATTTATTTTTAGTAACATGGACAAGTATTGTTGGACGGAGGGAGTACTATTTTATGTACTCTTTGAACCACTTTACTTGTCGTCCTTACAAAAAATAGATAGTCTAAAATAGTTATCATTTTAAAAAATTAAAGTATAATTAATCGTTTATTTTCATTGTTACCTTGACTCATAAATATGAAGAGATATTAATATAATTTAAAAGAGAGAAGTATTAAATATTGAGGAGCAATAAATAAAGATAGTTTAGTCAAATTACACTCTAGTTAATATTTTTCTTAAGGGACGTGTAAACAAAAAATGTGACAACTAATGTAGTCCGGAGGAAATATTTATTTAATATTACGGAAAATATGGAAAAAAAAGAGCAAATAATTCTCTTGATTTGTTAAAATAAAAAAATAAAATAAAATAAATATTTATTTTGATATAAGGACCAAGTAAAATAAAACGAGGGGAATACATATTCTTGCTAAATGTAGGTCATTGCTTGATAATCTTGCTTTTTATTAGTTACAAATATGGAAAACCACAAGTTCATGGAATGCTTGATGCAGCAGAAATAAACTTCTTAAAAATAATACTGGTGGGACTACTGGTGGGATAGGCATGTTTAAATTTAAAATAATATTCGTCTATCTTAGCATTTGACTTCCAGTAATTATTTAAAATAATAATTAACCAAGATCCTCATCTTATTAAAGCTACTATGGATAATGAATTTGAGCTATGATCATTATACATTAGTGTAACAACTAACATTAATGGACTAAATGACAATCACATACTGGCTGTGGTCTCCTGTACTCCTGGAATTAAATTACATTAATAGCCTTCATTTGTTACTGTCCCGTCTTAAATTATTTGTCGTGTTTCTTCTTTACATGTCTCCTAAGAAAATATTAATTATGAGAATTTTTGACTATTTTATCCTCATTTATGTCTTAAGATATAGTCTATCTTCATTGAATATTTACTTTATTGAGGTGTTTATAGTCTTCAAGAACAATTACTATTTAAGGATAAAATGAGAAAACTAATTAATTTTATCTTAAACTAATTCAAAAATAACAAATAATCTAAAATAACTATTTTTCAAAACCACAATAGATAATTTGAGATGAGACGGAGGGAGTACCATTATTTAAGTGTGGCAAGCACCAAAAGACTGGACGAGAACAATGAAATGAAGAAAAACATCATACACATATATATGTGATCAGAGTCGGAGCTAAAATTTGAATGGTAGGAGTTCTAAATTTAATATAGCTAGGGATATCAGGTGTTACTTGTTAGTAGCCGATTTTTTGAATAGGATTCGTTTGGCCATAAAAATTCACCTTTTTTGGAATAATTTTTACTTTATTTCAAAATTAGTGTTGATCAAGAAAATTTTAAATTTAACTTTGAGTTGGATCAAAATTTGAAAAATAATTTATAATCTGTTTTCCAACTCCATCTTCATAATTTCAAATAAAATGTTCTCTTCTCTTCTTTGCACTAAATATGATCAAACACAACCTCATCTTCAACTCTAACTTTATAAATTTTGAATAATTCGAAATCTATGAGCAAATGCCTACTAAATCTTTTTACACATTTAGTGGATTGATTACTTAATACAACTATAAAATGTAAACTAAAGCTATTGAAGTCGACTGAACACGTACATAACCTTCTAGCTCAGCCCTGGATTATGTAATTGGATGATTTACATTACTTTCATGAACCATTTGAAAATACAAATTCCACAAGCTACAAGAAATAAATTAACAGGATAATTCTTGATATATGAAGCTAGATTAAAGATACCAATATTGCACTCTTTCCCAATAGTATTATTTCTCGTAACACCTTATGTACAGAACCAAATCTCAAATTTCGAGTAAAACATTCTTGTTTTAAAAAAAGTGTAAACTCCAAATAAAGTAGAGATTCCATCATGAAATATGAGATAGAAAACTAGTAAACTACTCGTTTTACACTCACGTAAAAACTAAATTAAATTAATAATAATAATAATATATTCACAGTAATTTCACAAGTGAGATTTGGAGAATAGAGTGTACGCAGACTTTATCCTTACCTTAGAAGGTAGAGAGACTGTTTCCGAAAGACCCTCAACTCAGGAAAAGACATAACAAAGAAGATACTATAGAAATTAAGCATGGCAGAGGAAAAAATTATAATAAAATAGTATGATAATCGAAGTACAAGAGACAATATAAAGTAACATAAATCTAAGGACAAGAAATTACATGAGAAATATTATGACTACTAGTATGGAAGGATAAGTGAGACAACATTACTTTACCTACTATCCTTCTAATCTTATCTATGTCCTCCACAACCTTCTATCTAAGATTATGCCATCGATAAGCTACAATTACATCATGTAAATTTGATATATCATTAAAATTTTGAAAGGGGGAATGAATTACAATTCCATAGAAAAATCCACACACTGTAAATTTATTAAGGGTGTGTTTGGTATGGAGGAAAACATTTGCTGTTTTCTCTAGTGTTTGGTTGGTCAAAAATTTTGAAAAATATTTTCTTTAGTAAAACAAGATTTTTTTTTTATTTAAAAAAATGACTTCTCTAATGAAAGTAGGGAAAACAAGTCGCATTGTCTCCAGAGTTCACCCATCCTCACAACCACCCACCCCTGCCCCACCCCACCTCCACCCCAAACCTATCCCACTCCCTATCCCCTCCCTCCCCATCCTCATAGTTTTCATTTAAGTATATATAAATGCTTTTAGAATAACATTTTTACTTGCATATCAAACACAAAGATAAATAAGAAATCACTTATTTTTCTAAACAAAGTTTTCTTAAAAAGTATTTTTCACAAAAAATATTTTTCCTCCGTACCAAACACACCCTAAGTTCTGACTACATTTTCTTTTGGAAAATCTGAAAGCTCTTCCTTGTTGACATAATACCAAAATACACATACAATGTCCTTGTGTAAAAATAAAATACGAACTCAGAAATGTAAATTTTGGCCTCCTGTAAAAAAAATTATGATCAAAATTGTTGTAGGGCTCTACAATATCGAGTAGTGTCGTGAATTTGATTGGACCATACAGAAAAAAATTATATTTTGTGTCTCACACAACTTATGTAAGTTTTAATTTCATAAATTGATGGTTCAAAATTTATCTGGATCCAAAAGTAAAAGATTTGGATTTACTAATTATGTCGGTTGTATGAGACACAAAATAAAAAAATTTCGAACCGTAAATGTCATTCCTCATATGTGCTCCATATTAAGGGGGTAAAAGGACAACTTTAATTTAGTGGAATGGATTGTATGTTCTTCCTCTGTCACAGTCACTGACAATAAAATTAATTTAATTACTCTTTTCGTTTCAATTTATTTATTTGGATTTGATTTAACACAAAGTTTAAGAAAGAAAGAAAGAAAAACTTTTTGATCTTGTGCTCTTAAACTAAAAATACGTAGAACGTATCAAAATTTCGTTTAATCTTGTAGTCTTAAACAAGTCGTGTGAAATGTAGAAATTAAAGAATTGCCAATTAACACAAATATATTGAAACAAAGGAGTACTTATTATCTTTGTTGCTCGGACTCTTCAAAAATGTTGACGAGTGTGTGTTAAATTCTCTAAAAATAATATATTTTTAGAGAATCAAACACGAATAATGCGATAATATTTTTAAAATGTCGAAGCAACATAGCTTACTGTCACATTATTGTTGGCTCACATAATCTCAAGAAACTTTTTGAACAGCAGACAACAGGGATTATATTCCTCTTCCTATATAAGGTGAGCAAACCAAAGCTGACAACCCACCAACTTGTTATATCTCTTATACACTTTAGTACTTATATATCTTTCTTTGGTGCTTTTTATAGCCAAAAAGAAATATGGATAAGATAAAGAGAGGAGAAGAATCAGTAGAAATTGATGAGAAAAAATGGGTTAATGATTCTTCTGTGGATCATAAAAGAAGAGTTCCTCTCAGGGGTTCAACTGGTGTCTGGAAAGCCTCCCTCTTCATCATAGGTACGCATCCATAACCATGCATATTGTTAGTTAGAGGGGCAGAAGGGGACATTTGTCAGAAAATCACACTATTTATATAAGATCAAAAATATATTATACATATAATAGATATTAAACCTTGGTAAGAATCCTGTCTCCACTACTGATATCAGTTTCCCTTTTCATGTCAGTTGTAGTATCCTGAGGTTCTTCATCTCATGTTATCTAGTCATTTAGAGTATCCCAATTTGGTTGAAAGAATGACTTGTTATCTCCTAATATGGTCTTAGACTATTTTTGTTTCATGAGCTAACTTTTAAAATTCAGTTCAACCCAAAATCCATTTTTTTTTGTATAGTATCAAAGCCAGACTAATCATTATTCTTGATTTATTTAATGTTGGGCTTCCATATTATACTGTCCATGTATCTAGCGTTGAGCTTACGGGGTATTAAAGTTTCCCATGTTGGTAAAAGAGAATGTATGGTCAGTTCTAGTATTCTAAGGCTTAGCTAATGTGAAAAACACCTTTAGCTTATGTTATCTAGTAATTTAGAGCGTCCCGTATTGTAGGTTCAAAGAATGAACGGTTATCTCTTAATATAGTCTTGGACAATCTCGGTCTCATGAGATAACTTTTGCAGTTAGGTCTAAGGTCATTTTCTTCCATAATATCAAAACCAGACTCATTTCTATTCTTGATTTATCCATTAATGTAATTAGATCTCCATATTGTGATGTCCACATGTTCAGCCCAGTGCCGTAGCTACATAGACCCAAGGCTGGTCACTTGACCATCCTTCATCGAAATATATTGTGCATATAAAAAATAATATTGTGTATACAAGTCAATTTTTTTTTAGAGATATATATTATGTTTTTGAATAAAATTTTTAACTTTGCCACTATTCACCTCTGAATGTGGGGGGTGTCAGTTTCCACATTAGTTGAGGTAGTGTATTGTTGTCTGTTTTGGACAATTTGCATCTCATGATTTCTAAATCTTTTAGGTTGAGTTAGCAACAATAATGTCCATTTTAGCCTTTAATTCTTTGCTAAAATAGATGCTTCTAACGTATAAATAATACAAACGAAATTTGTCAAAAAAAACTAGGTTTCTGGTTTGTCCATTGTTCTATCTCTGTCATCCTCACAACATGCATGATCAATTAATTTGAAGACTTTGGTCTAAAACAAACATTTGAAGTGGAAAAAAAAAAGCACAGAACCGACAACATTTGGGGTCCTCAAAATCACTATTACATGTTACCGAAAGTGTTGTCCTCTGATGTATATATCTTATCCTATTCTCTTTAATTACATGGGCTGTTCTTAAACCAGAAACTTGATGACATTTTTTTGGTCCTTAAAAGCACTATTATAGGTTCGAACTGTCAAATCAATCGTTGATGCTTGTGTCAAAATATAAGTTTCCTATATTACATCCCCTTGGGTACGACCTTTGGTTGGACCATACGTGAACACGGAATGATTCTTGCACCTGACTGCCCTGTTATCGAGCATATATATACAAACGTTACTAAGAAAAGTAAGAGTGACATGATCAATTGTAGTTTATATCTTTCAGTAAAAAGATGTACTCCCTCCGTTTCAATTTATTTTACTTTCTTTTTTAGTCCATTTTTTTATGTCTCTTTCCTTGTTTGACAACTCTTTAATTTCATCTTTCTACATGACATGTTTAAGACCACAAAATTAAATGATATTTTGGTACATTCTACGTATCTTTAATTTAAGATCACAATATTTAAAAGTCTTTTTTACTTTCTTAAACTTCTTACCATGTTAAAACCGGACAATCAAATTGAAACGGAGGGAGCAATTGCCTTTTCAAAACAAGTCCCATTTAAACAGATTATTGTACGTTGATCAATAAGCATACTACAGAACAGTTCTTGGGTTTCTTGTTAAGAGTGTAGATATTGATCAGCACTGCTCAACAAATATACTCCTATCACTTGGTTGGCACACTTGACAGTGGTTTGACAAAAATAGCAAGTGTCATATTATTCATGTCTAGTGGATAACTCAGTGCTGTCAGCAACATCTTTTTCCATTTTTCTAAAAATAGATTCACTGAATAGACAGTTTTTTGTCACTATATGAATCATAAGAACTGTGTTCTAAGCATAAGTTCCATTACTTAACTCCGCCTATTGCTATTGGCGGAGTTAGAATTTTCGTTAAAAGGTTCAAAATGTAAAGAAGTAAACTACAAAGAAGTCAAGCGAATTCAATATGTACTATATGCACAAATAAATAATTTTGACTTTGTATATACACTGTTATTTTCTGACCTTGCGCCTTCTACTTTCCCCCTATCTGTTGCTGCTTGTAATTTTTCTAGATTCGTCCTAGTGAAACAAAATCATAGTATCTAGACACAAGATTTTTTCTTTATATCACAGTTTATATTAAGGTCCCGTTTGGCCATAAATCTTAAAGTTTAAACTTGAAAATTTGAGTTTTTGAAGTTGTGTTTGGACATGCATTTTACTTGGAAAAAGTTTGAAGTTTTGTAAGTGGAACTCCCAAAAATCCAAAAACTTGCTTGTTTTTGGAAAATTGAAAATATTTGAAGATCAAAATCTTATCAAATTTATGGCCAAACAAATATTTGTAGGTAAATTTTCAAAATCTATGGCGAAACACTAGCTAAGAATTACAACTTCTACCTGAATTATACATGCAGAAGAGTTTACCCCTGAAATAACCCTCAATTATATTGATTCTCATGGTTGATAAAAAAATTAAGAGGTGATATGTTTCATTTTGTTAACATGCAAAGTCAGAGACACTGATGAATTGTCACCTTTCTAACAGTAATTGAATTCAGTGAGAGGCTGAGTTACTTTGGATTAGCCACAAGTTTGATTATTTACTTAACAAAAGTCATCCATCAAGACCTCAAAACAGCAGCAAAAAGTGTCAATTACTGGTCTGGTGTCACCACTTTGATGCCATTGCTTGGAGGATTTCTGGCTGATGCATTCTTGGGAAGATTCTCCACAGTTCTTGTCTCTTCCATTGTCTACCTCCTGGTAATTCTTCTTGATAATCGAGAAATTCCCGAGGGCCATTTGTCCTAAGACAGGACTAAACAAATCATCTTTTGTTTCATTTGTTCTTGCAGGGCTTGCTTCTCCTGACAATGTCTAGAGTGGTTCCGAGTTTGAAACCTTGCGACACTGACCTATGTCACGAACCAAGGAAGGTCCACGAGGAGATTTTCTTCCTCGCGATCTACTTGATCTCAATTGGGACCGGAGGGCACAAGCCGTCTCTGGAGAGCTTTGGTGCTGATCAGTTTGATGATGACTATCCTGAAGAAAGAAAGAAGAAAATGTCCTTTTTCAACTGGTGGAATTTCGGACTCTGCTGTGGGCTACTGCTTGGTGTTACTCTGATTGTTTATGTACAAGACCGCGTTAGCTGGGCTATGGCGGATTTGATCCTTACACTAGTCATGGTTTCTAGTATAGTCATCTTTGTTGCAGGTAGACCGTTCTATCGTTATAGAAAAGCAACTGGAAGTCCCTTAACACCAATGCTACAAGTGTTTGTAGCTGCAATTAGAAAAAGAAATCTCCTTTTTCCTGCCAATCCTTCTCATCTATACGAAATTCCCAAATCCGAAACTAGCCAAAGGAGGCTTTTGTGTCACACCGAAAAACTCAAGTAAGATTCGAACATAATCAATACTAATTTATGCATATAATCTTTAGTTCAAACACTAATTTATGATTCTACTTTTATAGGTTCCTTGATAAAGCTGCAATTCTTGATAACACACAAGATTCAATAGTGCAGCAACAGAATCCATGGAAACTTGCAACTGTGACTAAAGTGGAAGAACTGAAGTTAGTTATCAACATGATTCCCATTTGGCTAACCACTATACCATTTGGTATTTGTGTAGCACAAACCGCGACATTTTTCATCAAACAAGGTGTGACACTGGATAGGAAGATTGTTCACAATTTTGAAATCCCCCCTGCCTCAATTTTCGCGTTAGCTGCAATTGGCATGATAATATCCCTCAGTATCTACGACAAAATCCTCGTGCCTGTCCTAAGACGTGCAACAGGAAACGAGAGAGGGATTAGTATCCTCCAAAGGATTGGTATTGGAATGATCTTCTCTGTTTCTACTATGATCGTTGCAGCTCTAGTCGAAAGAAAAAGACTCAATCTTGTTCACAGAAATCCACTCGAAGGCTCGAGTTCAATGAGTGTGTTTTGGCTAGCACCACAATTCCTTATAATTGGAATAGGAGATGGATTTACCTTAGTGGGATTACAAGAATACTTCTATGACCAAGTACCTGATTCCATGAGAAGTTTAGGCATAGCATTTTACCTTAGTGTAATTGGTGCTGCAAATTTTGTTAGCAGCCTATTGATAACTATTGTGGATCATATCACAAAGAACAGTAGTGGCAAGAGTTGGTTTGGCAAGGATCTGAACAGCAGCCGGCTCGACTACTTCTACTGGTTGTTGGCTACTATAACAGCAGTGAATCTGTGTGTCTATGTCATTGTTGCGAGGAATTACTCGTACAAGAATGTTCACAGTAAGGCAACTATGTCTGTAGTTGATTGCGATGATGCAGATGATCGTGAAACAATGGCTTAGTACATATATATTTGTTGCTCTACAAGTTTTAATTTTTAATATGTTACTGAAATAGTAGTAATATCAGTGTATTCTGACAAGTTAAAAGGAAATAAGAAAATTCCTCTTCATTTTTCCTTGTTCACAACCTTGAGTGCAAAGCCTCAGTCTTTTACACATAAAACTCACCTTCAATATCTTCCATCTTGTTATTCACACACTATTTACTCCAAAAAAGGCACATTTGTTCATTATGCAAGAAAGATGGGGTGCAGGTCTTACACATGGTGTTAGCTTACAGCAGGTATTTCAAAGGTGGTAGAAACACCCTGCAAATGTATATCTGAAACCGTTATATCAAGCATTGCCCTGTGTAGTTGTCTGGGAGCTATGGAAGAGGAGAAAGAAAAGAAGGTATGGTGACAAATCTTCTTATCCGCCGACCTATTCAATTCTGGAATCAGACCTGCTATTAATGTGGGTATCTCCGTTTCCAGAGTGGAGTCCGCAGCTCAAATAAAAGTCATGAAACAAGTAGCTGGTAAATTAAAATTAGAACTAGCGCAATTTTCGATTTTCTAAAAAGAAAAATAGTAGATTATCTCTTTTTCTAACAGATAAAAGAATGAAAAATAAATATTCGATCGAACTGTCTTATTATGAGTTGGGCGCTTTAACCATTCAGCCATGGGTGCAAAAATGACTCAGCGAGTGAAATAGATTTTGGAACTTCCTAGTTATCAACTTGGAAAAACTGAATGGTGCTGAGAGAGCTGCCACCATGGAAAATATTAATCTCCCATAATTTTCACTTATATTTTGTTAATCCCTAAGCCACAACCTTGAGTGCAATGTGTCATTGCTACGTTGTATATCAAATGTATATCATTGTATATCACACACAAATATACAAGGGGATAGATGGATATACACGAGGAATAAATACAGATATAAACTAGGGAAACTTACATAGATATACTATATTAAGAAAATATTTACCATCTATAGAAATAATATTTTTTTTTCACTAGGCACTTATTTTATAAAAGATACTCACCCATGTAATTTTTCCTATAAACTCCCACAAAAACCCCATGGGCCACAACTTTGACTGCAATTTGTCATTGCTACATTGTATATCATATGTATATCCTTGTATATCACACACGAATATACAAGCGGATAGATTTATATACACGGGGAAGAGATACAGATATACACAACCACAAAAAATCCCCCCCCCCCCCCAACCCCAAAACCATTTTAACATATTCTCCGTTGTACCACCACCACAAAAGCATCATAACTATTAGTCGTTACACCATAATAATACAAAACACCATTTCAATCCATAGCACCAAATGATGTGGATGGGGATAGGGATTGACAAGAAATTAAGAAATTAAGTAGGAATTCAGAATAGACCTAAATTGGAAGCAATAATTAGAATATTCATTAGCAAATAAATACCCTAGTTAAGCAAATAAAATGAACCTAAATTATAGGAATACCTTCAGGTAGCAAATAACGTCCTTTTAAAGTTGTCATCAACAATAGTATTCTACTATGAGAAATTGACATAAATAGTTGTTCACCAAAATAATTGTAAACCATCATACTAGTCTGGTTCAAGCGTATGAGGGCCTGAGTTTCGTTGGGCATGATTACAATTACATTATTTAATTTTTCTAACAAAATTAGTTCCTAAGATGTCTGTCCAAACTGCTTCAGTTGCATACATCAGAGGAACTACAAAAACAATGTGTTTTCAAAATGTTGCCTCCTTGCTCCTTCTAAATATATATCGTTTGTATATTAACGTATGCTATATATAAAATATTTTCTTTTAATACAAAATAGTACTATATCTTTATATATTTTACTAGAAAATATAATTCTTTTTGATCGACCGGTCAAATGTGTAACTTGCGCTTCTACTACTAGCCTCTCAAATAAAATATCCATAATAAGTAAGCTCTTCTAATTATTTTTATTTTTATTTTTTTTTGGGTGGGGGAGGGGGGGGAGGGAGGGGGTGTTTCATTCATATTAGGATTCTAATTAAGGTTCTATCCATGCACTAAGGCTTCAAAATTGCAAAAATAACCAAAATTGCATTTCTGGACATGTTAGATTTTCATCCAAGTTCTCCAAGGTCATGTCATGGTGTCTCATCACAAGTTTTACTGATACCTAATTAATACCTTAGTTGGGGAGCATATACTATTTGTCTCCACTCAATTAATCAAATAATACCCACTCTTATAATCAACATTTTTTCCCCTGAAAAAGCAAATACAGTAATCAAATCAAACTTCCAAATATGGATTATTGATAATCCAACATTAATAACACAAGTTTCACCTGTTGCATTCAATTATCAAAAAAAATAGTCAAATTAATTATGAAGAATATATCCCACTACCCCCACCCACTTTTTTCAGAAAGGTTAAAAGTGATGAGTCTTACCTCAAGTAGTGCAATTTTTGATAATAAAAAAGATTTGATTCATCAGAAATATAGCCAATGAAAAGTGATCAACGACATGAATCATACATTTACCCCTATTGCTTTAGCATCTTTATGGAATAATGTAGAAGAATGATTTACACATGGGTCGATTTGCCAAAAAGGGGATTTTTATGCTATATATTTGTGCGCCCACAAAAATAATAATCAATAAATATATATTAATGTGTAATATACATATTTTTATATATAATATTATAATATATATATATATATATTTTTTTTATATTTATTTGAAAAATGTCATTACTTTCGGCCGCCAAATGTGTAACTTGCCGTAGCTATAAGATCATTAACTCATGGATTTATTTGCACAAAGCATGATTTACACGACTAGGTTTGAAAAATAAATGATTTACACATTGTCTAATTTACCCCCCAAAAAATCATTTACATTGACCGACTATAAAACAAAAAAAATAGTACTCCCTTCCTTCATTTTTTATTTGTCCACTATAATAAAAATCAATATTCATTTTACTTGTTTAGATTGAAAAATTAAAAAATAATTTATCACTTAATTTATAATTTACTTACTATTAACCAGAATCATTTCCCAATGAATTTATTTATTCAAAGGATAATATAATATACTTATGATTTTAATAATGTAAAAAGGTTCAAAATTCCTTTAACGTATTAGAAATGACTCAAAAATGTTTTCCTTGCACCTATTGAATCAAATTTGCCCTTTCTTCCACCTATTTGGATTTAAAATGCCCTTAACATTAAATTTAAGTCTAAAATTGCCCCTCCTTTTAACAGAAGTTAATGTGGAATATGTCTTTTTAAATTAAATATGTGATATTATTTTCATTGATCCATATATAATTGGACTCAAATCTATTCACAATTCAATCCATTTATCCAAATCCATTTTTAAAAGATTAATCAATATTATTTTTAAGGAGTGTGTCAAGTCAAATATGAACGGAAGAAGTATGATTTTACACATGGATTGCTTGATCCAAATACATTACACAACAATAGTTTCCCTTTTTGGTCTAGTTTAAAATTTAGTGATCGATTTGATATTTTTGATTCAAAAAATTGCCTTTTTAATCTCGGACTCAACATAATACTCCATTACACAAACTTAGGATTTTGCTAATTTAGTGAAGTTATCGTGCAAAATGGGTACAACTTTATAATGATTTTTTTTTTTCATTTTTGGGATGCTGTTTGATAACGTGTGGTTGAAGATAGTCTTAGATATTTCCACTAGTTTCAAAGAATCAAGGCCATAGGTAGAAAAGTTGATTTTTTTTAATCAACAAATTATGGTGGAGTTTGCTAATTACATTACCACTAAGCTTCATCACTGGTTGTAGAAATTATTTGATTTCCTAATTAACCCCTCTACTCATCATCCATCCATTAGCTGATAAAAATATTAGGTGTGTGAACAAAGTTTTATACACATTGGTAGTTGAAATTTAAAAGGGAGCTATTTATAAAGTGTTCAATCTTTGTAATGGTGTGAGGTCCCCTTTAAAGAAACTGTACAGGCTTAATTCAAAACGGACAATATGATATCATATTAAGTGTATTCTTAAACTGTTTTAGCCCAACAACTTACATCAGAATTATTGATTTGGTGGGACAAGTATGAAGATGCGGGGTGTGGCGTGGACTCGTCTATGGGTTGATTTACGACTTTTACCCGTAGCTTTGAAGACACATACATAATATTTTGTTTTGTTGCCAGTGAATTATGGTAATGAGTCATGTGAAACATAGTCTGAGGGGAAGATTGTTGGGTGTGCAAACAAAATCTCACATTGATAATTGAAAAAACAAAGAAGCTACTTATAAGGTGTTGGATATTACTCTTAATAACGTGAGATTTTTAGGAAAAATCGTATAAATCTGATTCAAAGCAAACAATATCACATCATATTAAAAATATTCTATACGACCGTTTTAGCCCAACAAAAAATGTCATGTGCATGAGTTTTTTATGAATGAAGATCCAAGAATTCTATCTTGGATGAGCGTATACAATCAAGTTACATATATAGTGATGAATGGAATTAAATTTCTTATTCAAGTTGTGGAATTAGTATTTAATGTTTTTCAAATACGATATGATTACGAACCTGTTTCAACGGAAATCGAAGGGGTCGTTTGGTAGCTGGTTAGAGTTATGCAAGTATTAGTAATGTAGGGATTAGTTATGAGGGAATCTATGTATTATTTATGCAAGTATTAGTTATGCAGGGATTAATTATTCATGTATTATTTATACATGTATTACTTATTCCACCTTCTGTCCTGCATAATATAAACCAACTACCAAATGACCCCTTAGGGGTCGTTTGGTAGCTGATTTGAGAGTGATTTATGCAGATATTAAATCCTGCATAAGTAATACCATGTTTGGTAGCTAGTTAAGAGTTAAGTTATTCATGTATAAAATTAATACAGTGTTTGGTTTACAATTTAGAAACCTGCATAACTAATACATGTATAAGTTATGACGAAATCTATGTATTATTTTATGCAGGACAGAAGGTGGAATAACTAATACATGTATAACTAACACATGAATAAGTAATCCTTGCATAACTAATACCTACATAAATAATACATAGATTCCCTCAAAACTAATCCCTATATTACTAATACATGCATAACTCTTACTAGCTACCAAATACCCCTTAGTGTTTGATCAATTTATATGAAAAATATTTTTTCAGTATTTAATAAAAAGATCATGTTTTTTCTAATCTTTTAAAAAATTTGCTTTCGAGTGTTAAATTAGAAATGCGTTTTTATGTCCCTTTGTACCCCCCAAAAATGGTACCTTACTACAAAATCGAACAGAAAATCAAATCAAATTATAAATCGAGTCAAATCCAAAAAAATTCGACTAATAGTTTGGTTTGACTTGATTTGGTATTGAAAAAAAATCGACTATAATTGATTTGGTTTGATTTTAACCAAAAAAAGTTAAACCGAACCGAACCAACCCGATATTACATGTATACTATTTTTTAAAATATTTTATATATAAAAATATTTATTTTGATATAATTTATAAATAAATATTTTTAAAACTTTTCATAGTTTTTATCTTTCAACATATTATTTCAAGTTTAAACTTAGAATTTTAAATGGTCCAATAAATTTTATAAGAGAAAATTTCTCAAATAGCAAATTTAAGCCCATAATTAAGGAGGAGATAACAACCCTTAAGTAATTACAGGGAACAACAATTAATCAGCCAAAATATTGCTATTTTGATTGTATTTAATAGCTGAAATTTATTTGCCAAATACAAATACATATCGAGGTGGAAGAGTTATTTTAGGTGACTGTTACCATTTAAAAAGGAAAAGATCTTTAATGATTATAATTCATTCCTTATATTAAGAATCTTTAAAAAGGAAAGGATCTTTAAGAATCTTTAATAATTTTAATTCTTTCCTTATATCACGTGCATGATCTGCATTTTCAGATTTTATTTTCAAATGAAAAACTTAAATCAGTTGGAAACTATAAAATTCAAAAAAAGTATTTTGGATGTATTTGTCTTTATAAGGCGTTTATAAATGTATTTGTGATTCTGCCAATTTTACTAAAAATACAAAATGTATTTTATATATGTGTGTAAGTTCAAAATACAACTCTACTCAAATGTGTTTAATTTCAAATACAACTCTACCTGATCTATCAAAATGTATCTGCTTAAAATCATATACAACTCTGCCAAAAATACTAAAATGTATTTATATATCTGTTTGAAAAATACCAAAATCTAAAAAATGAAGTTGAATGTATTTGTATTTATAGATCTGTTATAAATGTATTGTGTTAAAATATAAATTCATTTGAGTACAAATGTGTTGTGTTTAAAAATATAAATGTATTTATCTACTGCTAATGTATTTGAATCATGAATAAAACAAAAATGTTTTTTTTTTGTATTATATTTTATATTTTTTGTATCAAATAATATATTTTATATAAATTTATCATTTGTATTTGAATGGTTTAGCCGTGAATATATGCGATTTATCATTTGTATTTATATCCAAATAAGTATATGCATTATTTGTATTTGCTTGAGTCTATCATATACAAACATGCAATGTGTCATTCGATACAAATATTTCATTTGTATTTATATATCAAATTGATCATTTGTATTTGTATATAAATAAGTATCATTTGTATTTGTATGGTTCAAGTTATATAAGCATGAATCATTTGATACGAATATATCATTTGTATGGTTTAATTTGTATCGATGAATACAATTTGTATCAATAAATATAGATACAACTATTTATAGAAAGATAATCAACATTTCCTTTTCAATTATTTAAAAATACAAATGATACAATCAACTACAAAATACAAAAACAAATAGAACAATGAAAAATGCAAATGATGCAGTTAACTATAAAACACAAATGATGGTACGAATGCAAATACAAACATAAATTGATGTTAATACAAATACAAAAATAAAACTTAAGCCATCTCAATCACTGTCGGACCACCACAAAACTGTCGGAACCACCATAAAACTGATCGGGACCACCACAAAAATAAAACATCACTGCCTATCAATCAAAATACAAATATAAACTTAAGTCACTCCAGTCACTATCGAAACCACCGCGAAAATAAAAGATCATTACCAGAAAGAATTTCAAAAAGAAAAAAAAAGAAATCTGCCGGAAACAAAAAATCACTTCAGATCTGCCGAAAAAGAAATCCGACGCACCACTATCACTTCAAATCTGCCAGAAACAAAACATCACTTCTAGAGTTGGTCGGGATGGTGGAGGGAGTAAAAATGACAGAGAGGGGCGGTCCTCCATCCTAACTAACAACTATAAATCGAATGCAACAATGGAAGATAAGAAAAAACGTAATGGCGGGAATATTGGGATTGTGGGAGAGAGGTTGGATTGAAAAGGGAAGTGAATATTTATTACTGGGATTATGGGAGAGAAGTTTGATTGAAAAGGGAAGTGAATATTGATTGCGTGTAATTTTAGGAAGGGGATTCAACTCTTTTAATTGTATTTATAGTTATGTGTGAGCCTGGGCAAAATATTGCTATATTGTTGTGGACAATAATTTTTTGAAAGTGTTGTTATGGATTATAATTAAAGGCTTAAGTATGTTATGCCACGTAGTTTTCTCATTTTATAACCCATAGGCCATAGACATTAGTAACTCACACAAATCAATACTACTGCTATTAAAAAATTATTCAATTCAACACTAGGAATGAAAATCATGTTACATATCTATTCTTTAGTTTTATATAAATACATAAACTAATTTTATTTTTCTATTTAATATTTAGTCATATAGTTAATACTTATTAGACTTATTTTAGCATGACTTAATACTTTCAAATTATGATTATTTTTATTATGACTTATTAATATGCAATATTTATTCTATGCGATTTCATTATTTTTTTTGGTTGAATATTTTATTGTCATCACTCATTTTTTGTGTTATTTTTTTAAGAAATACCTTAGATAGTTGTATCTTGCTATGACCAAAGAAATATTTAAAGCACAAGTTAATTATATGTTTGTATAAAAACTTTACCGAGAAAAACTCAAAAAACCCGAGGAAACCGGAAAAAAAAATTGAGGTTGAAAAACTCGACTTTTACTGGTTTGGTTTGGTTTATAAATTTAAAAACTCGACACTAATAATTTTGTTTGGTATTTAAAAAATTCGAACCAACCCAGTCCATGTACACCCCTACTTACCATAAGCTCCTCCATTTATTTTTTTATTTTTTTTCGTTCCATTTATAAATTTCACAATAATAAAAATGCATATTCTATCGAGATTATAAATTTTGAATTTTATTATCCTCTTGCCTAACAAGTAAAAATTTAAGTCCCCATAAAGAATGATTTATTCGGATTAACTTTCAAGAAATTTGACCAAACAGATTATAAAACAAAACCAGGGAAATTATATAAGCAACACGGGAAATTATATAAGCAACACTTTGCTTTCATATTATTCACGTTTTATAGGCATTTGCAACGTGCTTTGTATTGTTTCCAATATGTTGTTTTCATAGTATTTTGTTGAATTCTTGCTTCAAATTTGATATGTGTTGCGTAGAATCCCAAACGCCTACAATTTATGAGATTTTGACAACTTTATTAAATCATGTTGTACATGTGATTGATGACAAGGTTGACTTAGGGGTGGAGCTAAAGGGAGCCAATTAGGGGCGAACTGAATTCCGTCGTCAAAAAATTATACTGTATATATAAAATAAAAATAATTTTTTTAGTAATATATAAATTATTGAATTCGCTTGTCTTAAGAAAAAATTCAATATAGTGGTAAATGGGAGGCTCAATTACCATCAGTCACAAGTTCAGATCCTAGCGTGACACTCAAATATTTCTTTTTCTTTCAAATCTTATTATTTGAAATTCTGCTTCCACCACAATTGCTAATACCTTGGTTCGTTTGAGTGGATGCATGAGTTGCGAATATTAATCTTCGTATATGATCATG